>LS997564.1:18525614-18973114 GCA_000469685.2 Haemonchus contortus | reverse complement strand
CTACGCTTCTTCACCATCGCTGGTATGTCTTCCCGCCTGAGAGGGTAGTCTTGGATCAACTGATGTTCATACGTTCCAGGGAGGAAATCGACATTGAAAATGCTGATGTTGACAGTGTTGATGTCCATGGTCCGCTCATTGTTTATTATCGCTGCAATGTTCCTCTTGGTACTTTTCTACGCCTACACCGGTGTGATCCTTTTCGGAATGGTCAAATATGGCCAGGCCGTCAGCAAGTGAGTCAGAAGTTCCATTTATGGCTATGCATTTTCTCACTTTTTCCCCATTTCTCTTTGCTTTCCCGTTTTGAACTTATAATTTTTTATATTGATTATCTTCAGTTATCACTTGTTCATCCCTGATGGCTGTTCAGTTATTATAAAATGCTTTTTCAACGGGCGAACCCATCGACATCTTGTCTCGCACCTACCATGTAGATTCTTAAGGAAGTCCAATATAGCAACTGATTATCCCATTAGGGGGTGTTAATGCATTCATATCTCTCAGCCCATCATCCGTGAAGTATCCTCACAAGTGTGCTGCTCCACGCCATTTTATTTATTCGAGGTTGTCTGGGAAGAATTCGAGGTGGAGGAATTCTTCCATTTGAAAAGTTGTTTTTCTGGCTTCGAAATCAGTAACAACAACGAAAATAGCTCTTTTGGAGGAATTGTTAAGGGGTCGACGAAGAAATTGGCGACAGATATGTCGCGTTCAAACGGTTGTGGTGCGAATCACGCGTCAATATAATGAGGTCATCAGACAAAACGCGCTAAAACATGCCTACTATCATAATGGAAGAAATAAGAACTTATAAGTAGAATAAGTAAAGAAGTGACCAACCATGCACGTTCACAGAAAGATTGCAATTTCCAGAATCGAAAAATTCACAAGTATTCTTATTTTGAACGTTTGACAAGTGAATCATTGACCTATGAGGTGAATTTTTAATCTCGAAGGGGCTTTTCTGCCATAGTAGAGAGATTTGTTCTATTCATGGTGAAGCCGTGGACTACTGCAAATTCATTTGATCCATCTCATCAGAAAGGTACTGAAATGATGCTGCGTGCGCGAAGAACTCTAATGGGGTCACGCGTGAATCGCGCGCCCTCCGTTCCAAACGTGTACGTGATTTGAACTTTTGTTCGAAGTTCTGAAAAAACTTTCAGCCAACAGGTGTATCAGGGGTCCCGGATCCGGGAACTTCTCCCCTAACACGGCGTCGCAGACTCCGCACCCGCCGCCTATCGCGGAATCGCGATGGAAGATTGGAGCGCGCAATTTGTGAGGTAGGGAGTCCTTTAATTATTTGAATTGGCTGGCCGCTTTTTTCGATTCCAATGCGGTACTGATCGTCGTTTATGTAGGAGGGGTCATTCTAATTAATCAAGTCTAATAAACACGAAAACGAAAAAGGAACAGAAGAAAAAAACGATTAAATCTAATAAAAAAGCAAGGCAATCAAAGAGAAATTCCGCGTCCTATCGATTGGCGGGAGTACTGTAATTGCAGTGACATTTGCCGCATGCCGCAAGGGAGAATGCCGCGATAGGGGAGAAGTTCCGTTACCCCAGGGGTCCCTAGTGGCTTTCTACTGTTGATAGTGAGAGTTCACCGCTGTTGCAGGCATGTCAACTTTCGCAATGGTCGTGAGGCGCTGGTCGTTCTGTTTCGTTCGGTAACCGGAGAGGACTGGAATGATATTATGCACGATTGTATGGTGAGTAGCCTGAGTGATATGAACTGGTTTAGCTCAGATTCTTGAACGCGATATATGTATGCATGGACAGGTGGGCGGAGCTTGTAGAGTAAGTGTGGGCAGGTGGGCGGAGCTTGTAGAGTAGATGTGGTAGATTAAATTGTATGAAGTTTTCATGAGCGTATGTAGGTTAAGTTTATAGAAGAATGTTTCAATTTACTTTTCTTGGGAAAGGGGAGGGGTGGGGAAGGGGGGGAAGGGGGGGGGGGGGGGGGTTGATAAACATAGAACAAGAACAACAGTTACTTTTATTTTTCAGCTGGTCAGCTGGAGGTATCATTTTCAAAGATCATTTTAAAAGTTGTTGCCCACCCATATATAACATAGAGGATTTCCACAGAAATTACCTATATGTACCTATTCAGCGTTCACCACCATTCTGTTACTGGGCCGAAGGTCTCAATTACTGGGAAACGGACTGTGGCAACTATTTTGGTGCTATACTTTATTTCTGTTCTTTCTATTTGATCATTACTTACATTGTGCTCAACGTACTTGTCGGTAAGCAACTGAAATCCACCTCTGAAATTATCATTCAAGCTTTTGGTTCAGCTATCATTATGGAAAATTTCTCTTTGTTTTACTCAAGTGAAGAAGATGCTCTACTTTCCTATGCTGATATCAGGAATTTCCAACAAGTCTGGAATTATGTCGATGCTGATCAGAAGGTCTGTGATTCACAAATTACCAGTTGCTTCTAGGTTTACCCAAAAGCGTAGGCGACTGATTAGGTGTTGACTCTAACGTTCCAGCGTTCAATACCAACCCGACGAGTGAAATTTCTTCTCCGCTTGCTCCGAGGCCGACTCGAAGTCGACCCGAATAAGGACCGTCTGCTATTTAAGCATATGTGCTATGAGATGGAACGGCTACACAACGGCGAAGATGTCTCTTTCCATGATGTGCTCAAGTGAGCTCTAAAAGCCGCTTGAATTGTGTAACTGTCTTAGCTTGCTGTTATACTTACAGTATGCTCTCGTATCGTAGCGTAGACATCAGGAAGAGTCTTCAATTGGAAGAGTTGCTACAACGTGAAGAACTGGAGTATTTGATTGAAGAAGAGGTGGCCAAGCAGACCATACGGGCATGGCTTGAAAGCTGTTTGCGACGTATCAAACAAAAGCAGAATGTGGTTAGTTACCGTAATTCCATTTCTGTTCCACCTACCGTACATCTCGAACACCTGCTTCAGGGACAAAGCGAGAGTACGGTACCGACAGTGTTGCCGTTGCATCGGCTAAGCTGTCTTGCGCCTCACGTTCCACATACACCGTCTCAACACAATCTAGTTTCTGCACATATAATTTCGCCCCAGGCTGCGGTAAGTCTTGTTCTGTTCGTTACTGGTAGTAGACCACGGTAGCTACATACCGGAGGGTAATTGTTGAGCTTGGTATTTTGTAACTATCCCTCTTATATGAAGTATTTACTTTACGTGTTGCTTTGTCGGTGTGTCGGGCTGTCAGCCTTCCTCTGCGCCTGTGTGTCCGTAAAACTCCGAAGTTACGATACAGGTGTTACTACCTCAGTTTTCGGTGAGCTTTCCTGAGGTACATAGTGTCACTAAGGAGGAAGACAGGATAGTGCATGATAGACTTTTCCTCACCTCATTAATCGCTTCAAATATCAGCAGCTGTGAAGAAAGGGAAATCCAATCGCCATCACCTGGTGACTTCTTTCTCGGCTGAACTTCCTATTACATATTTTCAGCAAAACTTCGAATCATTTGAATCACGTGAAAGCGTTGAAGAGGAAAACGGAAGCAAAAAGCGGCAACGACGACGAAATTCGATCCCGGAGCTAGTCGGTGAAGCCAAAAAGTTCATGTTTGGTAGCTTAGCCAAACGGCTCGAAAAAGCTACTGAAACGAAAGCTGGTAAGGATCGTCGTGGGACCCTCAAGCAAATTCAAGTGAGTGTATTCTTCTTTATGACATCGACATCAGCTCCTCTTTGAATCCTTTACAGATGCCGACATACGAGCTGCCTGACCTTGAGGAAAATCTCGATGAGGCTAGTGACTCTCCACAGGAACGACGTCATTCGGTTGACACTCCGTTGAGCAACAATCCTGGTACGGAAATGGAACGTATGTGAAAAATTGAAAATATTTCTCTAAGGGTTCCTATTTTTGTATATGCTGAGAAAACAATAGTTGGAACTCTTATAACATGATCTAACACTTAGTTCCATGGGGCCATAATCTTAATCGACGAACGGCCGTCTACATCTAACAAAATGCCCACTTGGGAAAAGCAATTTGCCCCATGTAACTTCTCGCCAACCGAATGAATGTTTGAAATTTCGCAATTATGGACGGATTGCCGTGAAGGGCGGAGGTTAATTATTAATTAAAATAAGTCACCATGTAAAACGAAGATTTTAAGAGGTATTTCCTGGAACCGATATTAAGTACCTCTTTCTCGAGCTGTGCATCGAAATAAGGACGGAGGGTAGTCTTTATCTTCAATTGATCCTATTGAATGCGCCTTTGCATTCGACTTCGATTCGGAATTATTCGAGCGCCGTTTTGAGTGCATGTCGTCCGCCTGGACAATGACATCCGGGGGCACACTCGGTTGTACAGCCACTCCATGCTCCTCAGATGAGCCTGATACAAGTTAACACTCTCCGGTGGGATGGTAGAACAGGTCTGTCTAGACTAGGATCGATTCAAATCAGTACATGGATCATGCATGTGTGTGTGAGTGCACCCTTCCAGCTACACCGCCACCACCGTACCGAAATAGTACGTACAGAACCATGCCAACTATAATTTATCGAAAGTTCTGTTCCACACGGGGGCGGAGGTGGTGTAGTGGCAAGTGGCGCACTATATCACACGCACGGTCAGGGTTCGAATCCCGGATCGATATCCACCTAGGCTGACCGGCGTGCCACCCCTTCGAGGTCGGTCAATTGGTACCAGACTGGTCTGGGAGGATAAAAGCACTGACTTGTACATCGGCTGGCCACCGCAAGTCATTGTATAGGCCACATACGCACTCATTACGCAACTACGATTCTGAATGGAAATCGAGTGCGGGGGCGCGTCCTTCAGACGGGATTGATTAACGCTAAAAAACCTTATCCTTTTATCTGTTCCACAAATAACATTGTATTTTATTAAAAAGTCCAAGAAGTCAATGAAAGTAAAATGCTGTTCAGAGCTACTGATGCTGAACACTTCTACTCCTTCGGTAGAATTCAACACGCTCGAGCAGAACCAGGAACTTCACCAGTGGTGGACCGATCTATTCGAGCTCTGAACAGCGACAAACCGGAGCGCATCGCCGAAACCCTCGAGATGGAGGGGGTTATCATTACGTGTTTAGCGTGGACAGAGTTCATGAACGAAGTCTAGCATAAAGGGTACGCTGTAAAATTATAGATCTCAGATTTCTAAGAATAAAAATGTATTTTTACAAGTGTTCTGTGTTCATTTTTGTGCTTACGATGAATATACGGTAGATTTTCCGGAAGGGAAGTCAGATTCTGAGTTTTCGCTGTTGTTGTCGAATAGCTCCTCCCAGTCTTTGAAAGGATTTGTGGAGAAAGTCAGCGTCAAGGCCAAGTGAACAAGTTTGAATAACGTGCGGTGCGAGGTCCAGTTTTTCATTTTTTCTTCTGTGGAACAGGATTTTCGCAGTTCTTTTCCAAGAATGCCCAAAATGTTAGTTGGCTCATCTCGTGTGCGCTATGCATCCAATTATATCTCGAAATCATAGATGTTTCCTGATTCTGGTCGGGAGAGGAAGTAATCAAGTTGTCGAATTTTCCGGTGTTTTCCCTTTTAAATCATGGAAGGTTGAAGCGCAGAGAAGGAGGAGTTGCCAACTTTACTTGTGCTTAGAGATCGTTTTCAGCCAGAATAGTGTTGTTTTTACCTAACTTTCAGAAGGGGAGGGGCTTTGAGGTAGGTGAGACGATTATTGCAAGGGCAAAAAAGCTATGAAACGTTCATACGCTTATAGGCATTAGAGGCTGGAAACCATCATTTCGGACAGCTCTGATGGCAGAGGTACTCGAGTGGGTGGGGATTACGAATCACGACAAAAGTTTACCACGTCCTTCCGTCGCTTGCATGTATATGGTTGCAAAGGGCATTGAATAAACCTTAACCATCCTAATGATATGGAATCTTATCTAGGTAACTATGCAAATAGTTATAAAACCATCTTGTAAAAGCATCTAAACAGTAGCGAATGAAAAAATAATAATTCATTTTGGCCTAGGGGTTCTTGAATTTCAGCGCCCATAAAATTGGGTCATTCACCAACGACAAGGATAAAGAGTAAGATTGCCTGAATTATTAAATACACACATGAAAAGTTTAAGTATAGTACAGTCCTTATTAAATCCATTTCGGCAATATTCTGACCTACGAATGACCGCTGGCTGATGACCTTCAACGTTCAATCGGTCTGTGGTTATCGAGTTGTTAACCTTACAACGTCTGATTGCCCACATACTGCTTTCGCTTTGGAAGCCTTCTGTTTGACTTTTCCTTTTGTTTGGAAACTACACTCACCACTCTACTGCTTCCACTCCACTTTGTGGTCGATACAGTATTAATAACTTTAACTACAAATTTGCTGTTTAGTTGATTGAGTAGCTCTTTATGAGAATGTTCTGTCACCAAAGCCTATTATTTTCACTGACATGCGCATGTGTTTGAGCCAGTTTTTTGGATCATACCCTTGGTACATTAATGAAGAGGTAATTATGAGTGCCGGTAAGAAACCGAAGCTTCATTGTTCACAAGAGTTGGTTCGTTCTGTGAAGGCACAGCTTACGATAATTCTCGGGCAATTCCCTCTAGGATAGTGAGAGAAGAAATCGACCAGAATAGGGAAAAAGAGAGGTATTCAGAGAAATAAGAAGCTTCAAAAATTAATAAAAGTAGGGGTCGAGCGAGACAGATGTCGCAAGGAACTGTTATTTGGGCGAGTTGCCCAAATGTGTGTGTGTCATTGCGTACAGCTGCTTCAGGGAAAACACCGAAGAATAAAGAAACACTTAAACAGAGAAAGAACAAGCAAAAGTATATTGTATCAGAACGCGGCCATGCCATAGGCTAGTGCAAATGTCGTTTGGCCTCTTGCAACTTAAAGACACTGTTAACGAGAAACTGATTTCGGAGATTTGCACATGGTTTGAATTCGAAGCCCCCTCTAGTACCATTCGTGCAGGAATGAGGTCGGAAAACGGCTGAATAGGGCACAATAAGGGGCCGGAGAAGTATCCACGGTCGCCCTCCGCCCCTCCATCGGTGTCACGTTAGACGAGTGTCGAGACAATACGGATTGCTAATATTCGTTCTAGGACCCACGCACAAAAAGCTAATTGCCGAGTCATGAGGCGATGTTTTTCTCACATTCTTCTTTCCTCTGTTTTTCTTTTTGCTGCCGCGATCCCTTATTTGATTTCCTACTCCTAGAGGCTGAAAAAGGTGAGCTACTTTTGCTGTTACTAAGGTTTTTTTTGTTTATTTATGCTTATAAGTGAATGAATTGTGGATTACCATTGTCTGTTCTTCGCACCAGGACCCACACGCGCACAGTGAAACGCACTGTTCAGCTCGTCCGGGTGCCCCACCTTCTTCATTTTTCTGGTTTCATTCACGTCCAACCCCCTTTTTAACGTTTTTTTCGCGGCCTTTTTTTCACTATGAAAACACCGATGCACGCAGTTTCTTCACCTCAGTCGCACTAGTTTCGATCTTGTCTTTCGTTTTTCATCATGATCTATATTACCCAAAATCATGTTAACGGTGCCTTTAAGGATATTGTGATACCACATCGAGACACGTACATAGTCTGCCGCGTGGTGCGTCGCGTGCTGCGCCCGCAAAGAGCTCTGATGGTGTCACGCGTAAATTGCACGATCCCTGCGTGCAATAGTCGACCCGGCGCGGTTTGTGTGAACTTCTACAGTCCCTACAACGTCGTATGAGCTCGTCCGCCTTCGGATGAATGCGGTATTGGAGCCCTTATCACGCCTTATCCTGTCGCAATTCATCCCAGAAAATAATCTCTCAAACCACTTCTATCGTGAACTGTGCCTCGGAACCAATTTCTTTTAGATCCTCTGTACGAGTTGCGTACTTCCGATATCTAATTCTATGTTATACCTATGCCTTTCCTTTCCAACTGGTCTCAGTTTCGAAATCAAACAAACATATGGCACCTTGCAATGCATTTTTGATGCACGTCACGCCTTATTATCATCAGATGGGATAGGGAGTATTAGATTCAGATCTGCGATCGACGTTAACTACAATAGCGACAAACTCAAGCGTAACCAACGGCCCTCTTCGAGGTTCTCATGAAAAGTCGAGGATGCCGCAGCAGCATGCACTTGAGGGTATGGCTACCTTTTAAGCATGATATTACCGGATGTCAGTAATCAGAGTAATCGCGATTTTTTAAAGGTGAAACTCCAACAGGGGTACATCCGCCGGTAGAAGTACCCCTGTTGGAGTCACCAATAAGTGCATTGTGTGGGATACAAACATAAAAACAGACGACTACTCCAGGTAATTCACATTCTATGCGAACGATTGACGCCACCAACTACCGTCTCCCGTGCTACCTTGATCAGTGTTTTTGAATCTGTGAGCTTAACTCGAATCGCACACATTTGTGTTAAGAAAAAGAATCAGAACCTCTACTCATCGACTATAGCTTCACGTGCGATCGAGGAACAATCTTCTACGTCCCAGGAAACGCATTCCCAAGACAAACAAGTTAAAATTATGTCCTTCCGCTTCCATTCCACAAATAACGGTCTTTACATTTATAGCAGGTGCCGGTACGTCTCATCGTCGTCCGCTGCACCTCATCGACGACAGATAGTGAACCTCATCGGCGAATCTTTTCTGTGATCGAAGCTAGCGGATAGCAAACACACACTGCGATATCGAATCCCTGATACACAACTAATCTTGTTTTTTCCTTTCTTACTACCCTAAAATTCCATAGATAAGAGCGGGTGCGCCTACCGGTGAAAAATGAATTGGAAAAAATCGAAATTGAATGCAGCCACCCCTCTAACTTGATGGATGGGTAAATTAAACCTCGAGGAAGAACTTAAGAAAAAGCTCCGCCCCTCAACTCTAAACCCCGCCCACTTAATAAAAAATTCATATAGAAAAACAGCGATTCGTAAAAATCGCTGTTTTTCTATATGAATTGTTTATTAAGTGGGCGGGGTTTAGAGTTGAGGGGCGGAGCTTCTTCTTAACTTCTTCCTCTAGGTTTAATTTACCCATCCATCAAGTTAGAGGGGTGGCTGCATTCAATTTCGATTTTTTCCAATTCATTTTTCACCGGTAGGCTCACCCGCTCTTATCTATGGAATTTTAGGGTACAATCTTTCTCCAAACGTTCTATGTTTTGAAGGACGCCTTCGTGTTATTACATTCAAACATATGGGGCCATGAATTTTAGCGCTGCACAGGATGTAGGAAGAATGGGAAGACAGTCAGCATAGCGGTACTGCAAAACGTCATTTCAGGATAAAAGTGAGCAAGTATCACTAGAATCATCTTATTTCAGGTTAAAAACGACAGTAACCTCGTAGACGATCCCGTGCTGTTCATGCTGCTTCAGCACGTATGTACCCCATGTAAGAATGCCCAGGACAGTCACAAGGGCAGTTTATACTGTAAGAACATGAACAATAGCTAAATATGTCCAACTTGAGCAGCCATTATTGTTTAGGCATGTCACGATATACTTATAGATTCCCGTTTTGACTACATGCGACCAAGATAAATCTACCAGAACTTGGCAAAGAGGTGGATTACATTAAAGGCGCATGGAGATCTTATTTCGTCATTCACATACAGTTGTTTAAGTGCGACATTCAGGTGAGGCAGGACGAGAGGTCATGCTGCACTCCTTTTGTAGAAATGGTTATGAGTCGCGCCGCCACGCTATCAAGAGGTAAGCTAAATCAAACAATTGACCCAAAAATTCACAAAATAAGTCCAATGCGATTCAGAGCACTTCCAAATTGCACGGATCCCGTGTCACTCACAATGGAGGCAATGCCGAGGCAGTTCGCATTTCTTCCAGACTGCACTCTCGTCCTGCAGTACTGTACTGCAGAAACACACATATATCACTATTACTCCGCTTAGATAATAGAGGTATTAATTAGCAGCTAACCCGTTTTGAGTTCGTGAATGATCCCTTCAATTTCAGAAAGTTCGCAGGGTTGGTTTGTATGGCTTCGTGGGAGACGGTGTCTACGACCTTCAGCCGGATGCCATCAATGCAAATGGGCAACTCTACATCATCCAGGGAGTCATGGAAAACTCCGTGGATGTGCCACTAATGTTCGCCGTCACCACACGGCATGGCTTACGCTAGACTGAATTAACTCATTTTCAAGCTGCTAATACTTGTGTTGGTCGAGAAAAAACAGCGTGTATGAACTCATCTTCGGGAAGCTCAAAGAAGCGCTCGAGGCAGCTGGTGGAAGAAGCAACGTCGGGGTTCTACTGGACTACTGAAAGGCCGCTTTCAACGCTGTGTAGAGGCTGCATACATAGTAGTTTCAATGAGCGATCATCAATATCGTTCAAATTTCTATATAGGCGCAGGTGAGCGTATCTGTCTAGTAGTGTAAGGACGCGATCAAAATGTTCTTGGTGTTATTGAAGTGATACTGCGGAAGATTAATGAGAAATGCGAGGGACCCACCGAATCTGGTGCGTTTGACAACAAAGGAGTTAGCCGCCGAAACAAAGTGAAACAGCCTCGAAACATTCACAAACAGTCCATAAAAAAGTTCAAAATACGGAAACTGCTGTCTTCTCATTGAGAGGTGCTTTTGGAAGTGTTCGGAACCGACTATTCTGTTCGAAATGAAGTTGAAATGTTGGGATGTAGTATCAGGTAAGAACTCCATGTCTATTGCTTGGAACTTCGGCTCGATCAACAATTTATCGTGGCGTTCCTGCGGGCTGAGTTGTTAGATTATAAGCAGTTCTGCCAACTTTGCTGAGGGACTGAGTGGTGGTGCTCTGCAGTTTGGCCAAAGGGGTGCGCTTTCCATTCAGCGCAAGCCTGGAAAGGGAGAAGAGATGTGCTTGGATCGCGCTAACAGGTAAGAGGACCCCACCGGTGCAGAGTCACTCAGAAATGGTGAATACAATTAAATGTCTGCCATTTCAACGGCGCGTTTGCACCGAAGGGCCCCGGCACTTTGTCGGCCTCCTGCTCCCGAAGAACATGGGGCTTACGATAAGTGCTCTTCCTTTTTGGACAATTGAGGAAATATCGGTGCTTCCAGGGACCTGTGGTACATATCGATCCTGCGGGCTACAAATGCGGCTGAATTGTTCAGTAGGTCTGATCCATTGAATGTAGCTCCTTTCCTGCTTGCTGACTGGTCTAGCTTCTTCCAGGCTTCTGGGAGAGCTTGTGCGGGTGGAGTACCCTCGCATGAGTGATCTTTTGCAAGCCTTACATGGATCTGTGACGACAGCGTGAGGAACCCTGCTCAGCGTTAAAAGAGTTAGTTTGCACAGATCACTCTGTCAGCGGTAGTAATAAAATTTACATTTACAGAGAAGAATGGATTCAAGGTTGTTGCAATGGAAGGAGATACTTTGAAGATGTCGCGTCGAGAGTGTATTGGCCAGATTAAAGATCCTTCCCAGCCGCACGAGAGGCTTTTCTAATACGAGGACACTAACGACGTACTTCAGGTGCATGGCGCGGTTTGTTACCGGAGATGTGGTCGAAAGGTGCACGCCTCTGCTTTGCGGTTGTTGTTCTTTGTATTTTTGCCTTTGTTTTCTTCGCTTTGTAGTTGAAGTTAAATTAAAAATAATTATGGAAGCAGCATTTCGCGGTTGAGTTAAGACTTTGCGTAATTCGTTACCTGTGCCTTATTAATCTGTTTTCATTTATCTATTCGTTGGTTTGTAACGTATTGTTTACTGTTAGTTTCTTTTTTCCTGATTTCTATTGAATCTTTCTATGATTGTCTGCTTGAGTTCAATAAATTATCATCAAACCACTACTCTTCCTTCTGATCCATCGTACTTAAATAATAAATCCACAGGATTGCAAACTTCCGCTATGAATGATGTGAAAATGATAGGCGGGAATCACTGCTCTTCAATCATTCACAGAAATATTTCAAACACACTGCAGAGCAAAACTGTCTTGTCGCATCAAACAATTATGGTAAAAAAGCATAGTGGCAAAGTGAGAGAATGAAAAGGGATGAAAGGGTTTGAAGCCTTTTTTAGTTGAAAAGCGGAAGTGTTAGTATAGAGGAGTACATCGGTGGCGAGGAAGTTTGCCTACTTCAAGCTTTTTAAAAGTAGTCGAAGTGAAGGTTGTATGAGATCACCGCCATAGCAATGGCATTTGAGGGGTTTTTGGACGAGACTCAATTTCCTCCCATCGGGCAAAGTGCTGACTACATCAAACCAAGACTGTCCAGAATTGCCTTCCACTGTCGCTATGGGTTACGAAAAGTGGTTTGAATCCCTACGTTGGTTCACTAGCGAATGGTGCAGCCTTATAAAGCCCTTGAAACTCGTTCACCAGGGGTGTGGCAATCATATACACTACAATACAATCACTATTTCCTTATTGTTATTGTGTCCTATCCAGGACGTGTTTCGCCCTCATAACGGCAGGTATGGTATAAGGGGGAGTCTCGGGTTCATACTAGTATAGGGAAATCTCAGAAACCATTTTTATCGTGAACTGTGCCTTTAAGCAAATGAAATCGGTGGTTCTGTATTGTATGAATGATTACAAAGGAAACAAACAGAATAAGAAATTAGATGTAACAAGAAATAGGTTCACTACAAGTTAATACTCCTAAAAGCACGCCTATTCAAACCTGTGCAACATCATCAGCAGCAATAACAACAATAATTAATTAAGCAATGAAATGAATCCATGAAACTGTCCAGCGAAAAAGCGAAACTCGAGCAAGAAATATTCGGTACCACCCACATTTTTGCCTTGGCTTCTCGCCCCATCTCGGGTTTCTATTGGGTTGTCCGAAAAGTTTCCGCCGATTTTTGACACCCCGGATTTATCAACCGTTGTACAAAAGATCAAGGACCCAACCCAATAAAGTTATATGTTTTCTGAAAGAGTAGATCCTCCTCTATATCCCTGTTAAGATTCTGTCAACATTTGTCGAAGTTTTTCTGTACAGGAGTCGTATGAAAATGGATAACCACTTCGCGCATTTTCGACATCTGAAGTATTTCTTTTACCGCAAGACCTAGAATGCGGTTCAAGCCGCATGAAAGATATATGACGTTTGAGTAGGCCATGCCCTAGAGGGACGTACAGTGCATGACTAGTTTGCGAAGTCCAAACAGAGTGAATTTGCTTTCGAAGACCGGCAACCCTTAGGGAGACTATCATCAGTTTAAACGATCAACTCAAAATATTAATCGGGGCAAAACGGCACTTCACTGCTCGTGGAGTAGGACAAGGGCTTAGTGTCTCGAAATCAACCATCCATGGTCACCTGCAGACGCTTGGTTTTGTAAAGCGCCTTGATATTCAGATAACTCGCGAAAGGGGTGAGCGCAATGCGATGGACCGCGCCTCCAAGTGCGACTCGTTGCTCGAACGAAATAAAAATGAGCCGTTTCTGAAACGCATGAGCATGAGGGACGAAAATCGGGTTGTGTACAGCAATGAGGAACGGAAACGATCGTGGAGCCCCCCTAGTGAGCCGTCACAAACCGCTGCAAAAGTCAAAATCTAGGTGCGGATTACTATGCCGAGTTGCTGATGGGATTTCAGGGAAATCACTTACCATGAAGTGTTGTCGCACAAACAAAAGATGACTCAGGAAAAGTACTATAGTTAGCTAGAAAATATGGAGGCAGCGGTAGACCAAAAGCGATCCGAAGTGGCCAATTGTGAGGGCGTAATCTTCCAACAGGGCACCTCCAAACCACACGTATTTTTGGCCACTCCTCAAAAGTTGCTAAAGCTCGGGTGGGATGTCTTACCACACCTACCATATAGTCCAGACATAGCAGCATCAGGATACCCGTTGTTTGGTTTTCTGCAAAATTCCTTGAATGGAAAATCGTTCAATTAGCTGGAGGACTGCAAAAAGCACCTGAGTGGGTTTTTCGATTTTAACTCTGGAACCTTCAATGGAAGAGGGAAACTGGAACCTACAGGGAGATGGCGAATCCTTACCGAACAGAATGGAGGATATATTGTTCAATCAATGGATTTCTTCTTCTAGGAATATTCATTCAAAGATGAATCAAATATCGGCGAGAACTTTTCGGACAACCCAATATTAAAAATCACTCTTTTATTACGATGAACTTACCTTCTTCCAACAGAGAGAAAACTAATGACAAGCGATAGACAGAGCGATAATTTTTGGAACTGTCTTATCTAGAGGTTCATCATGCGAAATAAGAACAACAGAACATATCTGTCATATGGCAAGAAAACACCGAAGAATACAGAATCGAAAACAGTTGGACCGAGAAAGGGCAAGCAAAAGTGTTTTGAATCAGGCCACGGCCATGTCCTGAACTAATGCAGTACGACACCTAGACTGTTTACAAAAGTTAACGCTTAAAATCATATGCTCAGAATCAAAGAGCCTACTTTTCATTGTGATCGTGAAACACAGTATTGCCACCCGCTGCCCTTCGATCCTAATGTCCTTTTGCTTTTCTAAAACATCGGAATCTTATGCTAGTTTTTTCCACGTTTACTTATAGATTACGTTCACTAGCTCTTTGAGGCAGTCCATCTGTTTGCAGTTGGCTGCTGGTCATATTAGTTGAATTTCTTCTTTATGAAGGGTGTAGCAACAACAAAGGTCGATTGTACTGACGATCTCACCAGAACGATGCTTATCCAATTTTAAATTTACTGAGTTGTAAGGCTTTCTTCTTGATCAGTTCTCATAGCGTGGAGATTCTTTGCTTTTTGTCTCACATCACCTTGTTTTGATTGATTGGGGTAGCTAGGGGTGCGCTTCTTTGCGCGCGTCCGTCGAAACTGGGTCACGCCGCGGCCGTCGCATGCGACGGGTCAGCCCGCGATACTTGACGAACGTCGCAGTTGTCAGTAAGGCATACGTTTTGCGCTGGGTTTACAACAGTCAGCTTAAAGAGGGGATAACACGAGCAAGTGCAGATCATTGACACTTGGTGGTACTATAATGTCATCTCAAGGCCTCAGTGGGATGCGTTGCGCGCGAAATGGACGGAGTGACCTACTTTCGACAGACGCGCGCAATAGACGTTCTCCGGGTAGCTAGTTATCACACCACGCTATATCCCGTTGGTGTGTAATGCGCGCACAATGAAATTGGTTGAGAGGTCCTATCACAGCCAGTCTTTTGTGATACAGTTGTTTTTGAATTATAACACCATATCAGTCGTATATAACTTGATGGAATTCAACTCTCACTCTTTTTTAGTGGACGGATGGTATGGGCTGTGGCTGCTGTGGGTTTTCGTCTTATTCGGCAATCCGTTATGAAGCCAACCTCAACTTGCTGATTTCAGCGCGCTCAAAAAACAAGCAACCTGTGAACTTAACTGAAGATTTTACCTACAAGGTTTGTTTTGCTAGGGTTTTCGCTGTTCAAAACGTTCTAGCCAAATTTCAGATAAATTTTGACTGTAGAGGTTTCGGACTACACGATATGGCTTTGCTCAACAGGCATCATGATGAAAATGGAGCCATTTCCTATGCTGTTCGTGTGTTCAGTTACTTTCTAACTTTTTCATACGAGTGTAAAGGAAAGCCATACTCCTGGAGAAATGGTCGCCGATGCCATGAATACGTTTAGGAAAGGTGGTTGACGTCTTGCCAGCATACTTTTCCCGCCTTATGTTGAACCTTAGTGGGGTACAGCCTATGTTGCGACTTATGATCTGGGTTTCAGCGCGAGTGTGCAATGAACAACCACCAGGGAGTACACATGTGGCAATCGAAAAATAAAGTCCTTATAACTAATGATATCAGATATAGAACATTTATCATCCCGTATTAGTGAGGAGCACGTATTGATTGATATCGATTGGTCGTTGATGCGCGTAGCGAGAATACAGACCTAACGGCATTTCTTTTCCCTTCATACCCTTGCCACCATCCAATGAAACCTAGGAACAGCGTTCCAACATAGGAGATGAATGCATCCCGACGCAGGCCAACTATCATAGAACCATCCACGTAGACGCCCAGTGTAGAAGGGCTTTTGGGATCCACACGCAAGTTTGCACCGAATGACTGGGGTATGTGTACGAACGTGCGTCCGAGAATGCGCGCGGCAAATTGCGCCGCCAAGTTCGTAATGATCTGAACGACTTTGGCGATTATCATTGGGGCCCAAATTTGAAATAGAGTGGATTAGGAGGATTTCCGACCCTACTAAGCTACACTACTTCGAATTTGTGCCCCGAAAGTTGGCGCCGCAGTCGTAAAAATCGTCACGAATTTCGCCGCACCATTTGCCGCGCGCACCCTCGGACGCACGTTCGTACCGTCCCCCGAATGACTGCTTTCATAGCCCGCCGGCCGGGCGGCCGGCGCGCCGGCGGACTATGACTGACGTAAAACGAATTGGTTCGTAGGTAAGAAATCTACGTCTGTTGCATCTCATTTCACGGTTCTGACTTGTTCTCACCGTGAAATGGAACGGACGTAGAGTTCTCACATACCAACTAATTCGTTTTACGTCAGTGCGCCGGCGCGCCGGCCGGCGGACTATGAAGGCAGCCAATGCCGGTCATTCTCTCTGCTGAACGTTAGTGGTATCCTACCTTTGGTTCCTTTGAGTAAACCTATGTCTGAACTTCTCTAGCTCCATTTCAGTCAGAGAGCTGACGGCCCATAATCACGCCTCAAAAACCCCGCAACCGCAGAATGATTGAAACCTTCGAAGAAGCCTGATAAAAGACTAAGAAGTATCATTTGTAAAGAAAACAGCTGTAACGGGCGATGAAAGGTTTTGATACCGATAAGAAAAGTATTACCGCTCACAGTTGCGTAGTAACGTTCATAGCCGGCTTCGGTCGGCTTGAGTTCATGGTAGGCGTCAACGTAGGATTACCGGTTGGAGCGGATTTCATTGTTTTTTACTTTGTAGATAGGGTAGCTGTTGAATTCACATTGTTCTGTTTGGACGTTGTTTTTTTTTCAGAAATTTCGCTACTTAGGAGACGTGCAAATAATGTCCATTGAGAACATGTTCAAAAGGCGAGAATATAAAGGTAAGAGGTTTATGCTGACGGATATTTTGTTAACCATACCCTCTGGGTACGATTCACCATCAGCTGAAAGCCTTCTATCCACGACACTAGCATTTCGCATTCGCATAAGACACCAAATATCAGTATTACAGGCTTTGGACCCTTTCTTCACTCACATAGCCTAGCCCCAAGGGCTTCAGACCATCCATCCCTGATCTTGCACCGCATTTCCTGAAGTGATCCTTTTGGAACACGCGTAAAAATGTCGGCTGGTTGGGTGGGAAACTGGTCAACATCACTGTAGAAGGTAGCTCATGAGCTTTTTAGATTGCAGAGATTTTTAGATTGCAGAGATAGATTTTTAGATTGAGCTTTAGAGCTTTTTAGATTGCACTGAATCAAATTAGTTTCGCTTACTACACCCCAATAGGACCAATTGACACTTGGGAAATATATGCCGACTGCTTGGGACAAGAATGAGCCTCTGGAGAACAAAGCTCTCTTTTTTCACTATTTTTGTAAGAAAAAGCCTGAGTCAAATCAGCTTGCGTTGCGATTTTATCGCACATGGCCAGAAGGGTCTCTGGCAACAATTGTTTGTTGCCTATGCCACTCTCAAGGAGCGGGAATCGCCGTTTACCTATAGTGAACAACTCATTAGTACGCTTCTGGGGGGATAGTCTTCACAGTTCCGTACGAGAATTTATGCCGGACACAGAACTTGAGACGTCGTCCAGGGTTCAAGGGACCATGATAACTCCAGTAAACCCAATCGAGAGGTCTAAAACAGTGGAGTGCCAAGACGGACCACTAGCATATGTTTCCCGTATCAAATGTCAGATCGACACACTACTAGACCATTCAACTTAACCAATCACTAGCACTTGGTTTTGATCCCGTGAGCTCAACAGGTAGCTCCCTAAAATTCGTAGTTAGATCAATCGAATCATATAGCTGCTCACAATCTGTGTATTTTGATTTCAGAGGATTCATTCTCCCTCGATGCACCAGGGGTCCAGCAAATACCAGACACTTTTCGAATATTGTATGTTAATGATTTCGATGATCCATTCTACCTGCGTCTACTAGAAAATATGGTACCAGGTCGAGTTGTACTTCTTTATCCATTTTATAATGGTTATGAAGACAGAATGAGCACGGAATGGGTAAGATGAGGATTCTTCTACCCGATCGGCGTACGGCGCTCGTCGCATTCGATCGCATTTTTCGAAAGGGGACACTGAGTTCCCACTGAAATGTTTAGGTTGCGGGTGAGCGGGTGAATTGCCGCAAATCACTACCGCTTACCGTGGGATTTTGGGTAGAAGTACCGCCTTACGATGGGAAATGATCAAGAACGGCAGGGTCAAGCGTGTGTCAGGGGATCAATGACGGGGACTTCTAGATGGTCAGTGAGGGAGCGGTTTCACGATTTAAGAGTTGTTAAGTGGCAAAAGTCCCAGTTGTTCAACATGAATCCGCCTGGCACTTGTTCGAGTGGAATTGTGGTCATGACTTTACCTTGTGCGGCCCCAAAATTTGTCCATATTTTAGGTGTAAGCGCTCAGAGCGTTCGGAGGCTGCTCATACTTTTGACGGCTGGCAACTGACCACGAGTAGTGTGCTTAGCGTTATTATGATTACTCTTACAACTAGATATTGCGCTCTTCCCCGGACCGCCTCTGAAGGTGCACACGCCCACATCACAGCGTGATGCCGGGGAGCGCCGGAGAAGCGGTGGCATCAAGGCTGGCTAGGGTCGTGGAAACGCTTCAGTCAGTATGATCTATCTAGGTTTTCTCTCAGGATAACGACTTTCCCCTACCATTGTTATCCACCTGTCGAACGAGAGTAATGGAAATGGGGTGTGTTGTTAGGTGTAAAATCTTCAACTGAAAAAGGAAACTTAATCCCAATAAATCCCACCTTGTTTGACCTCTTCAAATCTTTTTCTTATTTCGCACCCACAAACCATCTTTTCGCCCTCTCCTCCACCCCCTTGCACCTGAAAAATCAGTTGACAGTGGTGCGAAGTTCTATAGGACAGCCTGTTCCAGAGGAGGAAGGCGTCGGTGTCGTCGAAGGAGAGCAGAACGTACAGCAGGAAGCAGCGAAAGGACAAGAAGAAGTGAAGCGAAGTGAGGCATAACGGAGCACAAATTGTAGTATTACCCGTTAATAGAAATTGAGGTGTATTGAATTGTTTTCAGGTGAAAAGCGCAGTGCTCGAATCGAATTACCCCTTGTGAGGAAGATTGTTGAAAAATTCAAATCTGATGCGAATAAAGGAGATTCAACGATGAAAATGGACAGCAACCCCAGCACCACGAAAATTGTGATTGAAGACAAAACACAAAAATCGATGTCTGAAAAAGAAGTACGGAGCAGAAGCAGAAGCAAGAGCAAGAGCAAAAGTAAAAGCAAAAGCAAAAGTCAACGAAAGAAAAAACTAAGGGATCAAGTTGACATAATGAAGACCGACATGACCATGCCGGATGAAAAAGGATGAGGCACATGAGATTTCAAGTGAGCTATAACAGTAATGGATCTAACATATCAATGTCGCTGAGCTGTCCTGCTGAACACCATTGCCCCTATTTGAGGGAAGTCGTAATTATTTTCAAGTCTTTTCTACCGAGACCTCTTCACCGAGTGTTGGCGAAGTGCCAATGGTCAGAGGGGCGGTCGTGACAGGATTTATTTGGGTGATTCCCAACTTATGTATTGCATGGGACAGGAGGCAACCACCTTTCGCAAAGGACAAGAAACCCGCGACGGCGCCTCCTGTCCCCCTCACTTGGCTCCATAGGTTGTTACTAATGTCGGCAACATTACCTCCTATCGCCCCACTTGGAGAGCATTACGAAGCCCATCGCTTGAACGATTTTCGCAGCTCAAACTCTCGTGAGCACGAGCATTCATAATGATAATAAAGTAGTGATAACACCTTTACGTAGATTTTTCAACATGATTGGCACTCAGCTGCTCTGGTCCGATGTATGACCCTGGAGACATAAAGTGGCGGTGGGCGGAAAGCGACCTACCAGCTACGGCTGTGTAGTAAGCTGTGCCGCAGTATCACCCAAGCAGCTTTTTCTTGCTCCCGAAATGAAGTTCTAGAAAATGTTCCAACCAAGTAAATGACTGTTACTTCAGAGTATCCCGTCAACATGGTATCTATCGAGCAAAGTATTGAAGTGATACACTATTAACTTATTAATAAGTGCAATAAAGTCGATTTTAAAAAAAAATGTTCCAAGAGTTGAAGAATTGTCATTTGATGAGACTGACATGAGCAGTACCTTATAGACAACCAGTACCTCAGCACGGGTGTGGTGCGTTAAGAACGAAACTGTCGCTTCGAGGTGAGAGGAGCGTCGCGCGCGATGGAATGTCGCAGGACGCAGCAGTAGGTAAAAAATACAAGAACAAAAGTACTAATAGTAGAATTACGCGTAAAATAATGTTCGCATATCGATTGAGCTGTATGAAGAACGCTGAAGCTGTAATAACAGCGAAGCGGATGGTCCGCGACAGCCGCGTGGGGCGAATCGATTATACAAAATCGTTCCTAACGCTCGTCTCCCCTCAGCACCTTGAGAAGGTTCTTGCTTCATTTCGAATCCTCCTATTATAGGTTAACGAAATTTCATTTCCAAATATATGGCTAACACGAATTTAAATTTTTTATAAAAATTACCTTTTTAGAAGGGACTAACTTTGTCTCAGCGGAATAAATAATGAGCACTCATTTCTCGGTGCGATGAGACAATCCTTACCTTTGGCGGCTTCTTGGCAGGCTTATCCAAGACCTCAAAATATGGCCTCCTACCATCTCATCTCACGAGCACAGAAAGAAAGTTTCTTTCATTATGTGGGGATGATCTTCTTTACTCTCTTTCTTAGAACTGCCAAGCAACTCAGCAACTTGTTAGTGAACACCTCCCCATATGAAGTTCCGACCAAGTGTATTCAGAATATGTCTTTCGCTCTCTTTAGAATCATCTTTTCAGAGAGGTAACTTCATAAAGATCCACATTTAAGTCTAAACACCACCGTCTGCCCTTAATCGACAGCTAGCTGATATCAACAGAGGGGTATTGACACAGGGGCTGATACTGGACCGCTCTATTCGTTTGCTGGAATACCTCTACACTTAATGGCACAAAGTGTCGCATTAAAGAGTTGAAGCAATATAGAACCTTTGGATTCTCGCCAGTTTTTTCGGCATTACTTGGTACCTTATGAGTACCGACACATCTAGAGACAGTGCAATATTGTTCTGTAGCCTCTGTTTCAGCAAAGCATGTAGGAGAAGTTATTTTGAGTAGAGAAGCACAGAATCAAATTAAAAAAGCTCTTTTCAAGCTCTTTTCTTTCCTCCTTTTTTGAAAATGTAGCAAATGGCTAGACTTCTCAACAGATCATACGGATTGTGTTGTATGTAGGAGAGGAACGTTTTGCCAAAGTTCTTTTAACGTCTACGTGTTGTTATTTACTTTCTGTTAAACTCAAGTAAACCTCTAGGTTTTTTATTCCGTCATTCATCAGTATTTAAGAAGACGACGTTGAAAGTGAGAGGCTAGTGAGACCAGCCACTTCTAGGAATCACAAAAACTTTATTGCCTATATTGCACTGTATTGTACCTCACTCTGCCTGGACAAATCCGACTTCCTCCATGTCGACCCTATTGATCCTCTTGATGCACCCATGGAAGCAAGCACTATCAGATGGTAAGTAAATAAACATTGTAGTAACGAATAGCATCAACTGACAGTAGGCAAACATTTGGATCGCTTACAGCAAACATCCGCAGGTTAACACTGTAGCAATTGCGCGCGCTGGTGGTACTGTATCTAGGCCTGTCCGGTATGGGCCTAAGCTGATAACCTGACAGCAAAGCCCTTAGCAGTAGTGTTTCTTCAAGCATTCGTGAAAGAGCCTTACCTTCTTTTTATGGAAGGGAGTCACATTTCCTAGTCATCTCCCTTTATCTATTTATCTTACTTTCTATCCATGATTAATTACAAGTTGAGATTTACAGCACCCCGCTACCGTATCCCGCTGTGTGCATCCAGTAGAGACGCTCTGTCACCTTTCAATCAACGCGATTTCACGCCTCCATGGGGTGGCCTTTGCCAAGCCGCCATCATAACAAAAATCCACCGCGTTTTGCATGAGAAAACATCAATCATCGCCCATTTTCCCGTTCATGAAGCTTAAACGCCATCTGGAGCCGCATTATGGGCTTACTGTGGATGTGCCGATTTCTAGATGATTTTTAGTGGAGCTTTCAAGGACCGGAAAAACGAACACTGCCCGGTTTTGATAACACAGTTCCGAAATAAAGCCCCATGCCAGAGCTAGTGAACGTGAACGTGATCCGAGATGACTTCCCATTAGGGAACGATGGCGTAATCAGTCAAATCCCGATAAGTGGAGGGTGTTGGCATATGGTCAAGCATGATACACAAAGAAAACAGTCGTGCAAACATTAGTTGCTAGATCATCTGCCTATAATTATGGAAAGCGATAGTATCGTTACAGTACCTGGGAAATACCGTAGTGAAAAAAGCAGTTATAATTAGTTCTATTTTATTAACTTTTTTTTACTTCGATGAAGATTTTTCCCTTGATTCTATGTATAGTAAACAGTTTTGTTTTGGTTGTTTACTGGAGAATTTTCTTCCATTTCCAACTTCACGGTCTCTCTTCAAATTCTAATTTGTGGCTTTGTCTTTTTTGAATATCCTTTCCCATGGCTTCTTAAAAGCTTCTAATCTTCGGCTAATCATTTCGATTCAGAAGGCCGGTGGCGTCAAGTTTCAGACGCCAAATGCTTAACCCAGTAAGCATAATTGAAGCCAATTCTGAGCTATGATAAATATGAAGGATAATCTCAAATATCACACTGTTCTTTTACAACAAGAGGGTCCGCTTTCAGTTGGGGGTTCGTAGCCAACCAACAGTCTCTCAATCATACCTTTGAATGAGGCCGACATCATACGGTCGAAACTGTTAGTTACTGTTATCTCAGCCCTTTTGATTGACTGATTACTTATCTGGCAGATCTGTAAACTCTATCAAATTTCTCGCCATTTGTCGTATACAGTCAAATTAATGATGTGAGGACTCTAACAGTTTTCAAGTTTTCCGATCACGTATCTCTGGAAAGAAGCCTTCCCTACTCACTCTTTAAGACCCAATTTTTCATATTCCGGTCGGATTTGTCTCTAATATGTCACGTTTGGTTGAATAAATGCTCCCGAAGATAGTTTGACCCCTGCTCAACACGATACCGCAACGGTCAGGCCTCAAATTCATTGCAGCTGCAGTCGTATACAAGAATATTTGGCAGAAACTGATTAAGAGATAGCTGTATCAGCTGAACGCGAAGATTGAATATGGATAACGTGAAGAATTACTATTAATGTTATGAGACCTAGGCCCATGTGGCGCGTGCATCAATAGCTTTTGACGCTACCGTACGTGTATCCATGCCCTGAGCCGTACTATGTCTGAAGGTAACTTTCAGCCTAATCCCTACCCGAAAATAAAATATGAGATAAATACAGCCTATATTTTATCAAACAAGTATATAAAGACTACATCCGGGTTGTTAAAGAACGATGTTATCCTAGAGATTCATGCCAGCCGGGATCAGCCAGCCAGCTGAAGGTAAGACTGCCTGGCTAATCCAGAAAGCATCCTATCTCATGCTTGACGTTTCTTTGGCCCTGTATTTCTGATGAACATGCCGTTATTTGAGGATGTTACAATGAAAGGCGTTTAGAAGAGTAAAGAGATCAACTCCTTCGATGATGTTCCATCTCCTACGCCCTTTTAACTACGTGTGTAACGATCAAGCAAGTACCGATGGAGAAAGCTTTTCAAAGAAGGTTTTGGCTCCCACTGCAAAACTAATTGTTTTTCAGGGCTTTTTCCTTGCTTGATTTGTGATATGGGACTAAACAATCATGATTTCCGCGTTCATTATTACTGTTTAGAACGATTCAGTTGATTTTGCTTCAATTTGGTGTCTATGGCTTAGCTATGCCGATCAATTGTATAGTCAAATGTCTGCGCAGTATTATGAAGAGGGATGATATTGACAAGTACTCCCACTGTAATCGTCCGTATCTCGAACCGCTGGGATCCCTATTGTTCGGTGGGTCTTTCGCTGATTTCCCTCTGAGGGGCGCTCCTTCCGCCGCCGACGTCGTCGAATGACAGTCGTCAAATGCGGTCAATCGACGATCGTAAAAATGGAAATGCAACATGTGTGAGTGCACAAATGACTCATTCACGAGTTATAGCCCTATTGAATTCCTTATTTGGCAATCTGTGTTCCTTCGAGTGGCTTGAAATAATGGACCTACCCGGTGGTAAATCAAGGATAAATAGGCTGAAGCCTTTGGACGTTGATCAATCCCGTCTGAGAGATGCGCCCATGCATTCGACTTCCATTCAGAATCGTAGTGACATATGGAATGCGTATGTGGCTTATAAAATGACTTGTGGTGACCAGCCGATGTACAAGTCAATTCCAGACGAGTCTGGTACCAATTAATTGACCCCGGAAGGGTGGAAGGTCTGGTCGGCCGGCGTATTTCCACCCGGGATTTGAACCCATGACCCATGGGTGCGTGATAATGCGCCACTTGCGACTCCACCACCCCTGCCCTGGCCTCCTGAATATGCGAATAAGATAATCTCACTTTTAGCTCAGCTTAAGGAGGGGTCGCACTGCATGGCATCTTTGAATCGACAACATTATGTCTCTATTTGGTTGAAATGGGTTCGTTAACGAGAACTTGGTAAGGTGCAGAAAGAATTTCAGTATTCCTATGTCCCACAAAGTCGTGAAGCCTCTGATCCCGACCTCATAACTCGTTCAGCAGTATGTGAACGGCAATCTCCTACAACAAAGTCGTTTTAGGTACCCCGACCGATTGACCTGCTTTCGGAAAACTGCGGTCGGTTCTTTAGAACGTAATCGAGAGTCTAAAAACATTAGTGATTACAATAGACAAAGAGTGGATCACAATGCTCTGAGATAGCATCTTGTCCGCTATTGCCTTTTGCTCCGTCTACCTTCTCATTTTCGGCCCTTGTCTACGATGTCTTTCTGGATTGCAGCTACTTTCCGGAAACTAATTAGTAGATGGACCAGAAAGAAGTTGAAGAAAGTGAAGAAAGCTTTGAATACTACCTAGTCCTCAAGGTGCTCCGTATCCTAAGCCCCCCAGAGTTTGATAGATATTATTTGAGAGCGGTGGGTAGCAGGTCTCCAAATCTCAAATAATGGGGTTCGAGCCTTGTTCGAAGCGGAAATTTTGCTGGTAACTCGGAAGCATTGTGATTTTCTGCTAAGATTAACGCGGAGGCTCCTTAACCAATGTTACGATCGTTCTGATTTAGCAGCAAAACTTTGGCCTCGGATGGGATTTGATCTCTATTACTTGGATTTTTTGGACACCATGCTCCCTAGCCGCTTTCACTAAGTATCTACCAACTCTTGCACAAGGGGGTGGGGAAAGGGGGTTATGCTGAGAAGGTGGGAAAAGTGTATAGGAGGATATTAGGCCTGAGAGTTTAGCTGCAAATCTTTCCCCTACTTTCTAATCAGATCGAGAATGGCCTGGTTGTGATTTTAACCTCGAACGTATGTGCTTGACCCTGATGCCAACAAATTACCTCACTCCACTACAGTATAGTAGTGAGTGAGTGGGAGCAGCTTAGTACTCGAGTATTTTGTTGAGCGGATTTGTACGTGATGACCACTTGTTCGCTTCAGCACTTGAGCATTGTTCTCGTGTTGATTGACGATTTTCGAGTGATCAATTATGCATAGCTCGTGATTATCGACCATCCACACCAACTGGCAATTAACACTTAAGGTCATGCTCATTGGGAGCACCATTACATGACTGATGAGAGAAGGGCCAGAAGCACATTCACACAGTGGTAATTCTACTGGCTGGCGACAGTTGGTTACTGCCATTCTCAAGGTCAGCCAATCGCATAAACGTATATTCAGGACGAATATGAATTTCCACCATAATCCCGTGATGTTGCAGGAAGTACTTGTTCTAGCTTGGAGCAGCTGTTGGATTACGGTAGGAGTTCAAAGCCTCACTGAGTTTTCGTGCTTATGAGCATATCATGGACTTTCTCAAAGCTCTGCATAGACGGTTAGAATCGGATCTAACTGAGTAAGACTGAAGCCGTCCCTCCGTTTACAATTCATGGGCGGTATAATGCACTTCACTTCCGATTTTAACCGTCTATGCAGAGCCCATGAAGGGCTGTAAAATGGAGGAAGTAAAAAGGGAAGCCTGAAGGCGAAATTCATGGATCAAAATCTGACTCCGCCCTATTTTGGACCTTTTTAAGAGCGGATTCAAATGAAACTGTGCCGGATTTGACCTGATGAGCCCAATTTATCGCCGCCTCAATGTGCACTCTTGTAAGTGACGCAATGTGGATACCCACTTACGCAATCGTACACAAAACACCATGATTACAGTAGCAGGAAGGATATCGCCTGTGCGGTAGTCGTTTGAGAGCTTTTTTCCCAGACAATTATTTGTGTATCTATCCTTTGGACCTTATCGGCTACCTAACTGCCTCGCAGCATTTTTACAGTGACCCATCTCCGTTTGCTTATGATTTAGGGATTTTGAAAGATCAGATGTATAAATTTACGGATAACTGTAGAATTCTGTCAGTCAAGTAGGTAATACGGTAAGGCGGAAGGTCCTCTTTCCAATTTCTGCTTTCTTTTCTCAATTTTTCCAGACTGCTAGATTTTATTTCTTCTTTAGCGACGTGCAGTGAAAAAAAAGGATGTGAGATGAAAGGTCTGAAGGCGAACATGCTTTGAACCTTGGCTCCATCCTATTCTGGGGTGTTAAAAAGCGGATTCAAATGAAACTGTGTCGGATAACTGCCGAATGGACATCTGATTCACTCTAGCGTTTCATTTGAATCAATTAATCTCAACAGTTATCTCTCTATCGTTTCTAATTACAGTAGAATTGGTCGGGATGTCAATAAATCACCCATGCTTCGAGACATGACCCGATCAAAATCGTCCCGTACAAAGGTGCGGTCACCTCAAAGACTGTCGGCCATGGCCTTCGCATAGATAATGTGAAAACCGTCCAAGCTTAAATGACCTGAAAAATCGAATTACCATATTTTCAAATTCTCGATAATATCAAATCGAAGGACAGCTCGAAACCTTTGATTTCAGCATCTTTCCCTCAAAATGTTTGTTCCACAAACAAACTTGTTGTTTATACATTTCACTAGAAGGTTAAATAGGTGATATGACAATATTATTCATCGGTCCTGCGCTTAACGATAGCCTTTCCAACTGTCTGAGTCTTAGTTATCAATCTGGAACTGAAAGCTTCTGGCCAGGGCAACCAGTGGCTGTACCGTAATCCAGCGAGGAGGCGTGGCCTAGAGGCGACTGAATGCGAGCGGGCGCTATAAAAAGCATCAGATCTACTGGTGCTGCCCCGCCGGTGGCAGTCATAATTCATCGGGATTTTCGAGGACGACCACATTAATGTCTTCATCGTCCACGTTGAGTGAATCGTTGAAGAAGAAACAACGTCGTCTAAAAGCGAACGGTCGTGAACGACAACGTATGCATGGCTTAAACGATGCCCTCGATTTGCTTAGACAGGTGTGCCAGCTGCTGTTTACCTATTATTTACCTATTCACCTTTTTATTTGCGCTTACTTTATTGACCGGTCATTACTGGACATTACATCTTGAATGTGTACTTTATTAGGTTATGAGGAGAGAATTCGCTTGGAATTCCGTAATGGCCCAAATTTCTCTTGGGATTTCCCGAAAGCTTCTATGGGGTTGTTATACGTGTACGTACATATCCGACCTCCTCTTTCTTGCTTATCTACCGCTATAATAGCCGAAATGTCCCATTCCGTAATCCTAAACGTACTTCTTTAAAAGTTCGATACCAGTCATACCGCTACTCAAAGCCATTGAAATTTGAATGAATTGAGTGAAAGGATTTCACCTTGGGCCCCCTCCTAAGCGGTTCTGAGTACACCTTGTTCCAAGCCTTCGAGTTGGATCAGGACGGCCGAAGATATGGTTACCCGATTGCGATACCATGAATTACCCTGATATGTTACCTTTTCATTATTCTCATAAAATATTACAAAAATATTGGAGCAAATCTGGACCGTGAAATTTTTTCCAGACGCTTTTCGCACAACCTCAAGTAAAGGCCTAGGTTTTTTAGATATGATTATTATTTTTTGTGTTTTGATTCAAGTGATGGCATTACGTTTTCCCAAGCAGCATTGTTACTTTGGCAATCGGATATCTTATGTAAAGCTTCTGTTTCAGTACGTCCCCATTACAACCCAGCATCAAAAACTCAGTAAAATCGAAACGCTCAGGTTGGCAAGGTAAGAATACCCTGCTAACCCATACCTTTACCAGATTTCATTTTCTCTTTTAAACAATAAAAAATGTAACATTTTCAGAAACTATATTATGGCACTTCAACGAATGCTTCAAACCGGACGTCAACCAACTCCACTGGAATACGCTCACCAACTGTCAATTGGCCTCAGCCAGACTACCACAAATATGCTTGCCAATCTTTTGCAGGTGGGGTCCCTCGGAGGAATTCGCCGTTCAGCCTTTATCCTAAGGCAGTAGCTTTGATTAGAGTATCCTGGTATTCACCCATGCATACATGCTAGACGTTACTCAAATTGATTAGCATGGAGCCTGATCATAATCTTCACCCTAAGTAATACCTCTCGATTGTTGGCTCGAGAAACTCATTTGCCAAAGAGCTTAGTAACCCTTCAAGTTAGTATCATTGCCCATATAAGTCTTCAATTCGAATTTTCAATTTAGTTTTCATTTTTCTCCTCAAAAATTAGAACAGGTGGTGACAGTATGGCCGCATTCATACTAGGTGCCGTAGACGGCATCGAGTGCCGTAGACGGTCGTCTCGGTGCCGTGTGCGGCACTGAGTGCCGTAGACGGTCGTCTCGGTGCCGTGTGCGGCACTGAGTGCCGTAGACGGCACCGAGACGACCGTCTACGGCACTCGATGCCGTCTACGGCACCTAGTATGAATGCGGCCTATGAAGGCTCAGTCCTGATAGTGAGTTGAAAGCAGATGGAAATGTCAGTGTTTATTCCCCATAGAACGGCGTACTACCATAAAATTGACCTCGGAAAGATGGTAGGCAGGGTAAACTGAGGCCAAAGCAAATCCCGATCTTTTCGATAATGCTCTATGCTCTAACGACGCCCATTATCCCTGCTCCTCATCTTCCCAAGAACAATATGATGCTATCCACTATAAATTTGACAGATTCGAAGGATGGATCATTTTCATACCCCTAACAGTTCGAAACTTTTCGGGTTTGCTCGCTCAAGAGATCTTTTTCGCCTAGTTTTCATTCAAAAATGGTCAAAAATCTTTGAAAGACTCAAAATGATGTGAATTGAAAAAAAAGTTTTGTGAAGCCTCTTTTTCTTTTTATTCAAGATGGTAACAGATTTTTTTCTTCTTCCATCTCCCATCCAGAGTGTGCATGGTTAAAGTCCCTAGAGACCGTTTCCAACTGGGACCTGACTAAAATCTTAATTAGATCCATTTATTGAATAGAAACAATCTTCAAGCACACACAAAACATTCTTTCTTCCTCTAGGCCAATTAATGTAATGTAAAAGCAATCTTAGCGCCAACTAATCCCACTTTCGGAATGCGTCATGCATTCAACTTCCACTAAAAAGCATAGTGGCGTTTGGAATATGCATGCAGCTTATACAATAACCTTCGTCGACCGGTTGATGTACAGTCAGTGCTTTTATAGTCCTAGAGAGGTAGTTTCAACTATCGAATCCGGAGGGATGGAAGGCTTGGTTTTCCTGATATCGATTCGGGATTTGATTCCCAGAGAAGTGTGTGTGAAAAGGGAATTTGCCAAATCACCACTTTGAAGACGTGATTTTGATTAAGCCTTTTCTTCAAGCCATGAAATTAAATCTAAAAAATCAGATTGTTGGGGCCGACTAATATTTTTAAACATGCACCATCAATACTGTATATCGTACCGCAACGCAAAATGCATTATTTGCAGGTCCAGCCCCGTCTTCTTCTTTTGCCTACGTCACCTGGAGTAATGGATCTGTCATCGCCAACGGCAGGACCAGCATATCCTCAGCCGCCACCGTATGATTTCAGTGGCGGTTCCGATAGCAGTTTTGATAGTCCCAGCTCTTCCTATCAATATAATCCCTACATGGGTTGATGAATGTCTTGACTTTTAGAGGCAGTTGAGCTTTTCCATTTCAATGTGACGCGGGTTTTCTTGTGAAATATTCTTTGGCTTCTTTCGTGCTTCACTGCACATTAGTTGTTATGAATAATCACATGTGTATATGAATAAAACTTCTACTTGAATGTTGCGAAGAGGGTTTCGGAACGGATGAGGAATTTATAGGAAAAGTTCTTGTAGGATCGTAAAATAAAGGTGTCTATTTGTTGTCATTTCAAGTTCCCGGCAGACAAACTGGATTTAGGCCAAACTACATTGATAGTAGGCCATTCAGTATTACTTTTTCTAGAGCTGCAATTACCCGATGGTAATGCACCACTGACCCTTGAAGTACTAACTGCTTGATATTGCGGTTTACTTCGAGTCGACGATGGACGATCTATCTGCCTTGATGTTTTTGTTAACTGCTGTTTTAACGCCGCAGTGCGCGAACAAAAGTCTCACAAGGCTGGTGATTTGAGGGCAAAACTCCAGTCTCGTACGGGACTCGAACCCGTACTTGTCCTTTCCGGGGACCGCGCCTTATCCCTTACACTACCGAGACCCCGTTTGACCTCACCTAAGCGGCGGCAAACTTGGTCTCGATAGTGTAAGGGATAAGAGCCCGATAAGAGCAGATATCTGAGCCTGTTACAGTCATCTGTCACTCGGCAACCGTGTCCCGTAGGGTGAGTTAGAAGGAGCCTCCATTAATGCTTCCAGAACAAGCATCGAAGTAGAGATTAGGACCTCGCTTCGAAGTTTGTAAATGGATCAGGAAAATAAAATGGAATCGTAATTTGTGATGAATGAAGCGTGCTGAGAAATTCCTAAGGGGTAAGGCCGGGTTTAAGATAATTCAGCTGACAGGGGGTGAAAGATTTCAAAGGTGCAAACAATGTGCCATGGACCTTGCTCGGCAGGTAGTCAATTTGATTGGGTTCAACTTGTGGATCCGGCATAGAACAGAGCCTCTGAAGCGACTGATCGTTCTTTAGAGCCCCTCCACAAATCGAGCGGATTTTCTGTGTCATTTCCATTTCCCTTCTCCTAGAAATACTCTTTTCCTTTTGATGGGCTGATCTGCTTTTAGGCATTGCACCACTACCCATATAATCACTCTCTGTCACCTCGTCCGTTTCGGGTGATTCATGACACATGCTTAATTGCAGTGAACAATTATATCGTCGCCAACCACATCCGTTATGCAGTCGAGAATATACACCTGCAGCTCTTGGTTTTCAAATCATTCAAATGCTCCCCAAGAGTTCAAGTGGGTACAGCTTCAATGGTTTTTAATTCACTTGCCTCTTTGTTTACGCTAAATACCGGGTTAACGGCGCAATCCTTGGGTATGTGGGAGAGAACCTAGGACTTAGTTGGTAATCGTCTCAAAGGCAGCCTCTTTTGGGCGGTTACGTGTAAAGAGAAGTGATCCATTATGGAACGATACAGTAGGACAGGTGTTGCCGCACAAACGACCACCTTTAAAGGACTGCTAAGTAAATTTTTCTCAGACTTCTGCAAACATATGGTTGTATAGCTACTACATCAGAGATGGGGTGGCACTCTTTCCATTCCCCGAGAATTACGCTCTCAACATATCCACAACTACTCCTGGGCTTCCATGAGAATAAAAGATAAAAAGGATAAATTTTTCTGGCGTTAATCGACCCTGTCTAAGGGATACACCAGTGCACTCGACTTCCATTCAGAATCGTAGTGACGTAATGAATGCGTATGTGGTCTATACAATGACATGCGGTGGCCAGCCGATGTACAATTCAGTGCTTTTATTCTCTCAGACGAGTCTGGTAGCAAGTACCCGAACCCGGAGGGATGGTAATTGGTTGGCCTAGGCGGGTATTGGTCAAGGACTTGAACCGCGCCACTTGCCAAAACACCACCTCCATCATTTTATGAGAATAGTAACTTCATATGCCAGAAATGCATACCAATTCCAATATGATTCAGAACAGTTGTCTTCAGATGTGTCGCAATCCATTTTTCAAAGTTGAAAACCTCGAATCCTAGGAAGGTCCCTCGATGTAAGCCGAATCCATCGGTTAAATCGAAAGTCTCTTACATATGTGCTATTTTTAAGCCATTCTGAAGGTTTACAAGTGACACAACAGAACAGAGTCACTTTTTATGTGCTGAAATTAACAACATTGATCAACACAAACAGTTATGGCCAATTGCAACATAGTTTCAAAATTACCCCCGTAGCGCGCACGGATCCGAAAATATGTGAACGATGAGAGGCAGTAAACCCTACGGCAGTAAAAAAGAATTGGTAGCTTCTAACATTTTAAGCAGATTGAGCCAATACATCCCATTTCCAGCCAAGTCTCGGGATACTCATGTACGGTAATTTGTTGAAAAGGCATCAAATTTGTCATCTTCTCAAATGAGGCAGCAACAGTAAAGGGAATATTCTGCGGAGATCAGAATTAGAGAAAATCGCGTGAATGTCAACAAGCAAGTTGAGAATAACCGTTGAAGATGAATCACATAAATGGTCAATTTCAATTGTTGAAAGGAATTGTCATTAACAAAGTAAACTAAATAACATGGAAGTCACCAGAAGAATTGTCGAGTGCTTGGTCTTTCACTCCAAAACACAGGCGATGTTTAGGCCTGTTGGGCCAATGCTCATCCGATCAAGCCGTCCACCGTTGTTCACCTAGAATGAGCTAGTTAAGGTCAGTGGCAAGAACAAGGCATAGGTAAAACTGAACAAATGTGAAAACATAGAGCTAAATCACAGTAAATCACAGAAATCGTGATGGGCACTCTTGAATTAGTTGGGAGACAATTGCTAGAAGGATTTTCGAGGTGGTAGGTAACAAAGAGATACCTTTGCGTGGTTGATGAAGGATAAGATCGCAGAAAACAAGTTTCTAGCTCCCCGTGGTATGGCAGCACGCGATGGTGATCCATCGGTATCATTGAAAACAAAATCGAAATGCGGAGGAGAAGAGTTACTCTGAAAACGGAGGCCATTACGAATAGGAATTGCTGATCTCATTTAGAAATCATACCATATGAAGATAGAAACTCTCAGCAGCTAAATGTACGGCGTTCGGCCTTTGAGGAGCTCTCAGCGTGTATACGGCTGAGAATGGTTGTGCCAGCCTTAAGGGGGATAAAACCGTCAAGAATCATTACAAGTAACTGTCCCAAAAAGACTCCTAGAATGCACCTGCATGAGCCGACCAGTGGGTTTGACGTCAGTTGACTGTCCATGTAAGCAGAAAAAAGTGAGAAGACCAATACTGCGTCCGTAGGCAAATGTTCACCCCAAGGTCGACGTGCTACTCGACCGGACGACGCTGAAAGATTATTAGGATGAAAGTCTCGTTCATGAGGCAACTAATCCATGCGTGAGTATCGAGCAAGATTTTGAAACGTACTCTTTTCTTGCACTGGCTCTTTGCCACCACCGTTCCAACAATATTCCATCATAAACTTGTCGGCAGCAAGCTCTGAGATACGGCTAACCAAGTAGCTCTGAAATTTTGAGTTAGAGGAATACTCAGAACAAGGTTCTCAGCGTTGGTATGATTCTTCACCTGATTGCTATGAACATGAAGGAAAGGTAGTATGTATGGGAGCATAGTGTCAAGTAGTTCAGGCCGATTAACCATAGCAGCTTGGAGTGCCTCCACAGAGGAGAAACCTATCTTGATCGGAGGGCTCGCATGCTCCTAAGAAATCGAGGAGCATCCGACAATCACTTTCTCACTTCATATGAAACCTTGGAAACTATGTAAAAAGTTCATCAAAAGCGGTAAAGTCGGAGGTGTTGCTACAAATAAAAGCAATTCCGACAATACTTCAAACTCCCACCTTTTCTAATTTCGCATTTGTCTCCTTGATGCGCTGGTTAAGAGGTTCCAAAATTGTATTCACCAGCCATGCTCTCAGGCGCTGCTCGCAGCGTGCTAGTTCAGCATCACTCAGAGACGACCTACGAGTGTAAGGGGACTTCACAAATTCATAACATTTCCTCCAAATACAGAAAATGTGAAGGAAAATAGGTGACATCTACATATCTGTCATACCTCTCCACTCTGCTCGTTTCAGCAAAATGGTAATTGTTTGATAATAAACAAACCTTTTTGCATCAATTTCAGCGGTAACTGGTATTGTTCCCGATCCCGAAGCGGTAATAGGTCTTTCAGGAGAAGAGAGGCTCAAGCTGCGCCTTCTTCGCTCCATAGATTCACTGCGCCGCAAAATCGAGCCAGTCTAACAAGGGTTACCAATACAGTACCCATTTTCAAACCTAATTAAGGAAGGCATTCGCCGAATTTCTGAAAACCGCACCTTTCTTGGGCTATGCCTTGCATGTTGCAATGCATGTCTCAACCTCGTCATCTCATCTTGACCATCACCTTCGCTGCTTGCAGGAGACAACATGATTCGAGATCCTGGGCCCATTTTCACAACGACTGGAAGCAGATGAACAATCACTTGATTTCAGGGCAGATGGATAATTCAATTCGGTGAGAATGTGAGAATATTAATAACGGGGTGAGTTTAGGTATCAAACGATCCGGCAAAGATTGATAGCGAGAAAACTATTTAATACAAACAAAGTTATAATTACGATAGGGATCGCTGAATGACATTTTCAGCACAATTAAGTGTTCTTAGAGATCAGAAGGATGGAGGAACAATTGATGGCATGCACATAAGCAACGCGCTCGCGCAAAATGAAAATCTTACTGTTCTCTTTCGAATCAGAAGGTTGCAGCTGTTCTGAGAGCTGATAGCCTCTGCGTTCCTCAGGAGCTCCAATATCCAAAACGTTGAAGTATTGAAATGAACTGTTTCGCGACGCAGATCTATCCATGTGCAGTGAACTACTGAATAGCTGAGCTTTAGTGAAAAGCTCATTAAGTTGATATAAATTAACTAATAACATACTCCTTTGATAATAGGAAATCTAATTGTTCTCTCGTGTGAATACTGTCCATAGTTTTGCTATACGGGCTGTGACGAGATCTAACAACATTGCCAGAAAATCCTGTCATCGATGAGTCCAACAAGCTGCCCGTGCTTATGTCCATTTGATGTAATGAATCATTTAACATGCTGCAACAGTTGAGCGAAGTCTTGTTATCTCCTGGCATAGGGTTTGGCAAGAGAACAGAGCCTTTATTTTATTATACTTGAAGTCTCTGCGATTTGAACAGACTACGAAATATTTCTCGAAATATCAACAGCAGTGTGAAAAATCTTCAGAAACAAAGAAGCTCATGCCTGGAACTCTTAACGACGTCCTGTGGACAAATTATCTCACCTACGATTCGGAGAAGCATAAGCAAGGCGCGAGTGCGTTGGACTGTCCTCTGCCACTTTACCGAAGTGATGATCGTCAACCCAAGAGGAGTCCGCACGAGTAGAAGTATCCAGTAAGTTATGAGGTTTGGATATTTTCGAATGCGGGTAGGGCGATGGCAGCATCATACCAAAACTCGCTAAAAAGAAAATTTGAAAGGGTGAAACCATGAAAGTGAAGCTTTTGGGCAATTTAGAGCAAACATCAGAGAAGATAATCTTCGTTGTTGACTACTTGAAAGCAAATATGTGAAGAATCCACCATGCATGAACCCTTTTTCTGTAGAGACGCTATACAAGTCATAAATTATCCAAATTGCGACGATCACGACGTAAACAAGTAAACAATATTCGACGATAATAACTATAGCACATGGTAGCCAATCGCCAATAAGGAATTGTCCAATGGAGGATCCAAAAGTGAATATCTTCAAAGAATAAGGTAAGGAATTTGTAAAATAGAATAGGGAAAAGGAAATGTGACCAAAATGAAAGAATACCTCAACAATGAGAGCAGTCAAAACGATACACCATGGGAGAAGTGTTGACTTGATCCTATGTAACCTGGAAAGCAGCAAAAATACTTGAACTGATGCTTTTTTCGTACTTCCACTACCTGGTTGTAGTCGCTGATGTTCGCTTTGCATTTGTTTGGACTACGGGAGAATATTGAATACTTTTGTTCAAATTTTCAGTGAAGGAAGTAGGTGTTCCAAAAGATCCTTCCCGCATCTGAAAAGTATCCACATGAATTCGACACTTGGGAAAAGAGGAAAGTACAGTTGAAATACATACACTAAGGACGACACAACTAACGTACTTCTTAGGAAACTTTTATGAACAACTTGAACCTACTGGTACACAAAATGCTCGAAAACAGTTGCGACGCATGATTATGTTCTACAGAAACTAAAAATAAGTCAACGCTTACCCGTGACCTTGGAATGCGAATGATGGAACTATTTCACATAATACTAAACAACATAACATAAAAACTACAACTAAACACTCTAAAGGAAACAAAATAGACCCCAATAAAGCAGATAGTGGTTGAGAACTGCAAACTTCATGTCACTCCCTACCGAAAAAGGTTTTTGTAAGTGACCGAAAAAAGGTAGCTGGAATGGAACGCAATTAAATCTCGCCACCGGCTGCCGTTTGAATTACTTTCCCGCGCGCGAATATTTGAATGGGCTTTCATGGACTGTCACTGGAGCACATTATATCTCTACGAAGCGGATGCGTAGATGTATATGTGTTGTATATGTGACCTTCTCCGCTACGTTACGAGTAACGAGGAGTAGGGTCGGTGGGAGCCTACCACTTTGTTACGAACTCTAATGAAAAGGGCATACAACAAAGGTGAGGAGGGGACTTTTCACCGCATTAAGAGCCAGTGGTCAGTAGGGGTTATCCTTTGCTTTCCAATGTCTGCCTTGTCTTCGGAATATCCTTCCAAACTCCAAGTTCGAATTTTTTCCGCATTGAAGTAACTTGCTTAGCTTTCACTCTGGGGGTATACCTCAGTTCTTCTACCGTCGTAAGTAGTGAAAGTATCAAGTGCTACATATCGACCGACCGCGAACGAGCCATTTTTGATCGTTTTGTATAAAATATCCATGTGAATTTCAATGACTAAGTATGAGATGCAGTGAGGTCGTTACTGATCCTTCACATGGTTCTCTCTCCACGGAGGTGCAAATAGTGCTCAGTGGTTGATTATCCTGAGTATTCTGGAACTTCGATTCAAGAAGAAACCCTATTTCGTTGCAGCCTTGGCGACTAACTAAACAGGGAAAACAGAAATGGATGAAAAATAAATGCTTTTGCATAAAAAAACGAGATCCATCCAGTCCACCAAGTTCGCCTTTGCTCGGAATACGATGAATACAGAAATACCGCAAGCGATGTTATATCTGATTCTGTTCTAATAATGCTTTTGTGAGAAACACACGTAACATAATCACCTGTTTCAGTTCTGGAGAGCGATGCCTACCCTGACTTACGGCATAGTAGAAGTTCAAATTTCAAATGCCGCATCAATTTCAATTATGCCCCTCTACAATCACTTCAGTGCTCCCGAAGTCGATTATATGATCGTAGGGCTTGCCGAAGAAAACGACATCTCGGTTTTTTATATCGGTTTGATACTTCGCAAGCCATTCTACCCAGTGTGGTTTACGCGAAGCTGGCTTTAATACTATCACGTGGTTTCAAATTCAAACATCCGCGCGCGGGAAAGTAATTCAAACGGCAGCCGGTGGCGAGATTTAATCGCGTTCGCTGGAATGACCCGGAGAGCCTCAAATGTCGCGCTCCAGTCCGAAACATTTGGACGAATCAAAATTTTTACTCGAACAAAAATCTCCCGGAAGCATAGTTGCTGGTGGCTACATAACTTTTTTTTTATAAATATTTCTTGTCGCACTTTATAAATGCTGAATTCCATGTTTAGTAACGCAAATGTCGCCTTTTTTGATAATCATTTGTTTGGGAACAGGCCTGTTCTGGTTTTGGAAGCAGAAGCTAGGGGACTTTTTTAGGTTTTTATGGGAATTTTCAATAAGCTTTTCGAAAAGTCGCTAATGCATTCTAGGTATTTCCCTTGACTTTTTCTTTAGCATTACAAGTTTGTCGAAAGTAAGGAAGTTTCAGAGGTCTGTGACTCTTTATGGAATTTTGTATTTGTTTTCGACTGTTCAATGATCATTCAAACGTCTTTCACTGCCTTTTTGCTGAATGATCGATTGGCTTGTTCTGTTTGGTTGTAATTTGAATCCAGTTTCACCAAATGTGCTTTTGTTTGTTTCAGATTAAATATAAATTAAGAAAATATGGGTCGCGGTGAGCTTGAAGAAATATGTGATCGGTATCTCAGCCGCAGAGAAGAACAACAAAAAGTGACAGAGGCGGTGGAAAGATGCTTAAGGAAAGGATACGATTACGATAAAATGAAGGTAGCATTTCGATTTTTTAAAATATGTTTATTCGTGATTTCAACAAAATATTTCTGATGTTACTTTTTTATCCCGTAATGTTAGGGATGTTTGGAGATGTCATAGAATAGTGAATGGATTTTTCAGGACCGTGTGTTAGAAGCTATAGCGGATTCGCATCGAGCGCACAAAGTTATCTCAGCAATATGTATAGCATATCCACAATTCCGCAAAAGAACTAAGGTTGGTTTCGATGATTTCACATCATATCAATTTTCTAAATGTGTTTATGCGTTATATGAATTTTTACAAATGTTCTGCTAGATTCCCTTCCAGAGGTAGAACATCTAATTATCTCTTTTAATGGTATTGTGCTACTAATGAAATCTTTATTCTATTCTTGTTTGGCTTGTTATCAAAGATTGCTTCAAAATCAACCGGACCTCCTCTTTTTGGTTCACGTGATGCTGCGGAATCCAAGGCTAAATTCTTAATTAGTATGGGAATTTTTCTGAAGTCAAGCATCTTGCATGACTATGTCTCTGTTGTTCCGTTGCAGCTTCATTGTTCGATAAGATAATGAAATCGAGGCCGTCATGTCGAGAGTGGTAGAGGGTTACCAAGTGGAAGCGAACGATGTGTAAAGTTTGTGAGATGATGTAAAATTCATGTTTTTGAATTTATTTATTTATTTATTTATTTATTTCCATACGTCAAAATGACATGCCAACCCATAACATGGGCGTATATAATTACCGAAAACCAGGCCGAAAATGAAAAGAAAACTGAAAAAAACAAAGAATAAACACGAAAGACTGCAAGAAATCAGTTTGGATAGTTAGGGAAGCCCAAAGAGAATCTTGAAAGAGGTAGTTAAAGCGGGTAACTACAGCAATAACAGAACGCCAGTATTACACAAAGAGCCCCAGTATTGCGTGAGAGGCAACATGAGCAGGAGGCAGTATCCGTATAAGTGGAACCAAATCATGAGAGTCGAGAAATAACAACTCAATAATAGATAATAAGAGGCGAAACGAAGAGATAGACGAGCTTCTCTCGAAAAGCAACGCAGTGTCTCCTAGTAAGCACCAGCATCAGCCGGCTATGATGCCCTTCGCCACTACGGGGTCATAGGGACTTGCCAAACTCCGACACACGGGTATACCGGCCGCCCACGTGGAATGGCAAGGCAGGCACTTAGGAGGAGAAATACAGGCCGCTGAACGAAGGAGAAGCTGCAACTCCGAATCAGAGTAATCCATCCACATTATAGCTCAGTCTGGCATAGAAGGATCATGAATGAAAATAGAATTTAGCACTAATTAGTGATCGTTGTAGTCCTGAGTGAGTTTAATCGTTTCACTTGAGCTTTTGTATGGTTCGCAATGATGTATTATAAATGTCTTTCAATGGTCTGTTTCAACTCGCATAAGTTTCACTTATCGACGCCTCCTCAAGCAAATCTGAAATCGGACTTCCTTCTTCAGATGGAAACTTTTTCATTAAGCAACAAATAATTTGACAATGTTCCTTCCCATTTTTATATCCAAAAAATCATATAACTCTGCATTTGATTTGCAAGGTTTGAAGCGAAGGGGATGGCGCAGTCCATTTGATTTCTGATGGTTTTATGTGTCAAGAATATTTGCTTTTAATGCACTGTCTTTCAGTTTGAAGAGAACAAGGATGATTCGAAAAGGCGAAAAAAGGAGCACAGTCATAGAGACAGATCCAGAGAAAGGAGTAGAGCTAAGGATAAGGAGAAAGAAAAAGAAAGTGAAAGGGAACGTCGGCGACGCGATGAAGTGAACAAGAAGGAGCTAGAAAAGGTACATCCGTCCGGGGAATGATGCTGTATACGTGCTTGTTCTTCATGAATGAAATATTGTTTACAGTATTTTCCGAATTGCTACTTACAGGAGAAAGAGAAGGAGAAATTGAAAAATCTGGCTAAAGAGTTGTACCAAAAGAAATTGGAGGAAGAGGAAGCTAAGCGAAATGTTGTTGTTACAGAGGAGACCTTAAGGTTTGTTGATAAAATCTCACTGTACACACTTCAGCAAGTATGGTTAAACGTTTTCAGAGCCAAAGAACTTATGTATAAAGCTCAACAAGAAATCGAAGAGCGAAAACGTCAGCTTGGCTTGGCGGCAGCATCACAAACTCTTATTGGGGTCGCTGCTGTTCCACCTTTGACCGCTAAGAATGTTGCCTTGCGACCTCAGGAAGCTCAAATGTTCATCCAAGCATCTATGAATAAGAAAAGTCGAGTTGACGAATTGAAGGTGAGTTTTTATTACTTTTTCATTCATGGCGAGTTTTTTGCGAGTATCATTTTCAAGTATATCCTTTAAGGCTAAACTTGCGAAAGCTACCTCAACTATCAATTCTTTGGTGCGGCCCAATGCGCCAGTGATGGCTCCATTGCCTGACATCGCTCCTGGTATTCTGAAAGAACGCGAGGAGGAACCGGTAAATTCACCATGATTTTGATACTCGCGTGAAGCTATTGCTGTTTTACTTTCCAGGAAGATGAGCTCTTAGAGTTTGTGGATCCGCGCATCGTGGCGCGACCTGCTGAAAGGAAACGTAAAATGTTCAATTTCCACGAAAAGGGAGAGTTTGAACAGCTTGCAAATAAGCAGAGGGCGGTGGCCAAGCTGGAAAGGTTGCAGGTACTGTTAGAGCGTTTCGTTTGATTTCATATTCGTCCCTGAACATAGCGTTGTTCAAGGCTGAAATTTCCCAAGCTGCAAAGAGTACCGGAATATCATCAGCGGTGAAACTAGCGATGATCACGCCGGCAGGCAAAAGCTCCGATGAAGTGCCTGAAATAGAATGGTGGGATTCAATCGTATTGGAATGTGACAGGTAAGACATAGCTTTTTGTGATTTGATAAAATTTAGGGAGTTGCTTGCCAGTTCGCATTTATTGATGTTATTTAAGCTACGATGACATTCCTGGGACCGATGTAGAATCACGATTCAAGGACACTATCAGTGAACTAGTTGAACATCCTATAAAGTTGAGAGCTCCAACAGATCCTCTGACACCACAGTACTTGAAGGTAAGCGGTTTTTGCCTCTTCTGTACTGTGCTCCTTTTCCATTCAGTTTCGATTACTTTCTAGGTTTATTTGACGGCTCGAGAGCGTAAAAAAATTAGACGGCAAAATCGTAAAGAGATGCAGAAGGAGCGTACTGAGATGATTCGAATAGGTCTTGCTAAGGCGCCTGCTCCCAAAGTAAGCTTCACTTCTTTCATTTCTGTGATCAAGTGCATTCTGAGCTTTCCTTCCGTATCCTTTTTTGCGTAAAACTTTTTTTTGTTTAGGTGAAAATCTCAAACCTTATGAGGGTCCTTGGAAGCGATGCAGTTCAAGATCCCACAAAGATGGAGGCACATGTGAGAAAACAAATGGCTGATCGACTGAAGAAGCATCAACAGGTGAATTTTATCTTTCGTAAAATTATTTACAGCTCTGATGAAAAAAAAATTGATTGCCTCAAAAGCCTTTCTCATTACTAGCCTTGAATTCGAATTTTCTTAAAGGCAAATGCGGAGAGGAAGTTGACTGATGAGCAAAAGGCAGTGAAGAAAACGAAAAAGATTTCTGAGGACACGTCTTTAGCAGTTCACGTTGCCGTTTATAGGTTGGGTTTTTTGTTCGACTTTTCGCTCTCCTGTATCTCTAGGCAAATATCCTATTTCAGAGTCAAATCGCTCTTACATCCCTCAAAAAAGTTCAAAGTGGAGATGAATGCAAAGCAGCTTCAAATGACGGGTGTAATTTTACTGCATAAGAATATAAATCTTGTTGTTGTAGAAGGAGGTGAGTTATTTCTAATTTATTATTATGATTTTTTTGTCTTTGTCCTAGCAGCTAGTTGCTTTAATCTACCTTAGGTCCTAAGCAACAAAAGTTCTACAAGAATCTAATGCTGAACAGAATCAAATGGGAAGATGAAGTAATAGGACAAAAGAAGGATGCTGATAAAGACGCACCAGGAGAACGAAACCACTGTCAATTGGTGAGTGTTGCGGCTTTCTTTCCTCAGGGTCGTTGTACACATTGCTCGAACATGACATTGTAGAGGTAAAGATGTTGATATCGCGACTTTAAATGTGATTCTACTGTCTCAGTGCTTGAACCCTTTTGTTTTTCTTATCAAATACCGGCATTTCCTTTCAAAACTTCAATTTTGCTTATATGCTTGTAGATTCTTTTTTTTGGTTACACTATTAAGCTTCACTGTGAATCCTCGTGGTATACTTGTATACACTCCATTGAAATTATTTCAGATCTGGGAGGGTCAGGTGAAGCGGCGGAATTTCCGAGATTTCACTGTGGTCACTGCTACGATAGAGAAGCAGGTCTGGTATTTTTTTGATGTCTTTAATATTTTTTTGAATTTATATGGATGTTTCTATAGGCGAGAGACCTGTTGGAAAAGCACAACGTTGCCCATTATTGGGATGTGGCCTACAGCACCACGGTTCTACTGGAAGGCCAAGATTCTACGCCGGTCTAAACATAGATGTATACAGCCCACTCTGTGCGACTCGTTATCTTTCAATTGTTCTATTGTTTTCATTTATTTTCAGATAAATATTTGTTTCCATTGAAAATCAAAAAGGTTGCTGTTACTTCCCTCCTTATACTGTTCATGAAAACTTGCTGTCCTTTGAGCGGAAAGAAATGATCCCTAATTTCTTTTGTAAAAGCGTTTTGTTAGATAGGCCAACATCTGAAAGATTTTCAAGTTCATACAAAGGATTCCAGAGTTAGTAATTCAGTGTTTGGATTTCTATAGCTTCGTGTATAACTTAGGTTTTTGTAAAACTCAGTCGCCCTCAGTTTGAAAGCTCTAAAGAATGATGATGATAGAATAGAATGTTAATGATGATAATATGTGTGATATACTGCTTATGGCTCATTGCTGGTATTTTTTCATTGTGTTCAGATGGAAAATGTCGTTGATAAGTTAAAAGATGAAATAGGTGTATTGGAAGACCGTGTTAATGCAAAGGAAGCAATTTTGAAATGTGTCTTTTCACGTCTGGAAAGCACATCGAAGGATCGTCAAATGATTCACAAGGTACATGGTTTTTCTCAACATTAGCCAATTCCCGAATGAACGTATTAGTAGTTTTGTACTGCAGTTGAACAGGAAGAGCAGCTTGACCAAGATGTCGAGAGGGTGTGCTGTATACTCCGTAATTGAGTTTTCCAGTTGTTGCATTCACATAACGAGAGCTACCAAACGGTGATATATGCTGCAACTAGAGCATTTTCAAGCCTCTGGAAAGTAGGAAATTGGTCTAACCATGAATCATTAGGATAATTACCGGTTTCGAGACATGGGGTCAAGAATTACTTACGTCAGCTAAACATCAATCATAAATCTGAACTGGCAGGAAATAAAGTAAACAACGAGTAGTAACGCCGCATACAACGAAAGCTACTTAGCAACGGCCGGCGTCGGTACTATGAATGCAACCAGAGGTCCGCTGCACACCGTGTTTCTCAGGGAAGAGGTAGAAGGAAAGTGGAATGAAATTGTAATAGGGACTTTATGTCCGATGGTTCGGCATCATCCGACAACACTTGCGAATTTCTATAGGCTTGACCTTATTCTGAACCGCCTCGATCGCCAGAGAAGCACGCAAGGCTTCCCGGTCATTTCCTCCATTTCACGAGAAAATCGTACTCATTGCTGTATTTCGATGGGCGATTAACCCCTCTTCGGAAGAAAGTAGCAGACACAAATGTCCTTGATATGACAACCTTATAACGTCACATTGGCATATGACGTCATTACTTGTTATTTTTTCTTCCGATATAATTCCGTTCCATTGAGTTAACGTAAGGTGGACATTGAGGACGAGTTTCTCGTCACGATCGATGGGCTTTGAAATATCGTTCGATGTGACACCATAATGAGCCGCAGTGGAATCATCATCAGAACTGGGAAGCGACTTTCGAAAGTCCTATGCTTTTAATCCTCATCTGATTTTAGGTCTTAGGCGTTACACCGAAGGATCCCTTTGTCTCAAACTACACATCGCTAGAGCAACGCTGGTGCGTAGGATTCGGAGATGCCATTTGTGTGTCGTTCGATGTCATGAACACTTCGGAGCAATTTCATATGTACGTCATCCAGTTTCCGTAACAATACAACGGCAGCACTTTGTGTTTTGGCGAAGTGGTCAAGAGGTGTGCCCTTTCCTTAGACGGTAAAGATAAGAAAAACAAAAAGTGGCTATGTATAGAAACCATAGGGAATGTAAAGTATACAGTGCTTGAGTTTCGATAAGGGACGACTCAAGCAAAACATTTTTTTTGTGTCTAAACATTTCATGTCTAATTTATTTGATTTGTTTAATTTGATTGAGTTATGGGCTAAGATCTTCTTATAAGGGCTGCTCTGGTATCTGCACCTGTTCGTGAAAGACTGATTCCTTTGCCTGTGCAGTATTTGTTGCGGCGTTGGATATACCTAAAAGACTCTTTTTTTCAAACTTTTCAGGCAACCTATTTGCCATATTCTGGAAGCCGGTGGGTTGATCAAATGCGTTCTACTAAACAACGAAGGATCGAATATTCCCTTGTTACGGTTTGCTGTTTTCTTCGAATTATTTCTATTCTATTTTCTTTCTATTGAAATTCTAACGATCTTCCTGGGTGTGTAAGAAAAATCGGATTACGATAGAGCCAGAACAGTCACATCTTATACTGAGGTCTCATAGATGAGATACATAATTAAAGGAAGATATCTACCAAGGCTAGCCTCTCCTCGCAATTTCTACTCTTGCATTGTGTTAACGGAGTCGTCATCAGGTGTTCGTCCTCCTGATTTTCCATTTTTTGTGCCAATAGGTTCCTGGTTTGTTTATGGTGTCTCCAAAGACCTACATATCCCATGATCAAACATCCCTACTTCAGATCGAACTCATCGGCCGAACTACTGGTGGGCTTCTCCAAGTCACAACTGTTCAAGTCGAAGACATGTTCTATCCTTCTAGAAGTGATTCGATATCCTTCGAATGAAATGTACGAGCGGCTATTGTTTATGGAATGATTTTTACAAATGTAAAAACTATTATAGATCACAGGACGCCGATATGTTGGCTCAATCGATAGCCAGACAAACTCGACTACCTTCGGAAGCACGTATTCTAGCAATCTCAGCACCATTGAAATGGTACTCATTTGAGAATTTTTTTATCAGCTAAGGAACCAGGTAAAGTTGGCATTCTCGGAAATAAGATGACTACCTCAAAAGATCATGTTTTTTGCTCTAGAAATGCTATTGTTACTACGTTGCTTACGAGTTGGTAGCTATGCTTGCACGATGAAACCAAAATCGCCTTCCGAATTCGCTGATGCAAATCCTGACTTTGATTGCTGTGATTTCGGAGACTGGCAGGTAATCTCGGTTGTTTTCTGAACGTATGCATCTGCACATACGTCGCTTTTATATCGGAAGTTGTAAATGCTATGCAACATCGTCCATGGTCTGCAACCCTGGCAAACAGCAGAAAAGTTTACGATTCGTTCCTTCTCACTCTCCCAATATTATTTTCTCGTGCTCACGAACGAAACAAGGGGAGTCAAGCGCGTTCAATGCTAGGTGCGACCTAGCTCGTCTTTAGACGTTGCATATCGATCACCGCACGCGTAACTCCGGCGACGCGACAGCAGCAATCATGCTGTACCTGCGTAAAACCGGTTGAATTAATATTGTAAATAACAGATTGCGCAAATAGCTAGCCGAATAATGCTGTCTAACAGAAAGCATGTTATGTCTGGCATCTTCATATGACGCTTCAAAACGTTATGTAACGTAACCGATTTTCAGGTTTTTGTTGGCCACGGAATAATGACTGGGCTCGTAGCTGTGTCTTCCACATTTAACCAGCCAAATGGAAATATTGATCGAATTTACGGAAAGTGAGTCTAATATTCAGTCCGATGAATTACCTATTTTACTAAGCTATCAAAGGGAATTGTTCGATAGGCATTCTCCCACTGATCCTTCTGACCGATTTTGAATCCGCGATCAACAGCAAATGTTATATATTATGGGTAGGGAATAAAGTCCGGCGTTAATCACTCCTGTTGTGGGATGGTTTGACTGCGAGCTATAGAGAGACTTCCTGTGGCCGTTATCCATATCGTGCTCGTATCTTCTCAGTCGAATATGGCACCAAATAGCCGACCTCTGGGTGGGGGGGGGGGGGAATGAAACGCTTGGGTGCCTTGGGCGACTATTCAAGATTTGATGCTCAAACTCCCGATTCGAACCCTGCACCATGCTTGTGTGATAGTGTTCTACTTGCCACTATACCACCTCCGCCTTTTCGGTGAAGTCATGGCTGAAAATTTTTTTCGGCTGAGTCTTTCATCCCGATTCTTATTTAATTTTAGTAACGAGGAATTATTAAATGCATTCGTAAAGCGGTGTCGATAGCCACTTGGCACAGTGATCTCGAGTTTAAATGTAATCAATTTTATTGAGATTATATTCGCATTTGTAGAATCGGTACATGTCTTTTTCGTTGCTTCATGAAATTCGATAATTTAAACGGAAACCTAGGAAAATGATAGAGTATGTACCTATTCTGAATATTGTATACATTTGGATTTCATGAATATTGAAGTGGAATAGCATAGTTAACCTGAATTTGATCAAATGGAATGAATTTTTGAGACTTGTGGGATGATACGAAGGTCACTGCCCAGAGATCTTAAAGAGGAAGTGCCATTAAGAAGGGTTTGAGGCCACATTCAGGCCTGATTCAGGCATGCCAGTTGTCAGATTAAAAAAAGGACAGAAGCAAAATGAGCATGACTACACCACGAGGAGGCGTGAGCTTCCACGGGAGACTGCGACTGGCTTTGACCAGGCTAGAAGGTGGCCTCGATGGTAATAAAATGAAAATTCACTCGGATATTATTAAAGCTCATATAAAACCCAGAGGGACAACGGTGTACAAAAGGAATCAGAATGTTCTGAACAATTCGAATTAACAAGAAAAGGACCAGCATAAAAACACAAAAGATTCGATGATTCTGAGTTACATGAGACGAATCACTTTGGTCATCAAATAAATATTGTGGAGTAATGTGATATATGTACAACCCTCAATGGAAAAATCATTTGTATCGGTTTGACCGTGGACGTTGGAGACATTAAAATATAGTTAAACGGAGAAGTAGGTAGCAAGAGTTGCAGCAGTTAATCTGCACCCGAGAAATGCGTAGAATAAAGTAGTGACAGATTGATGAAAACCATCAAACTCATTGCGCATGCTTATATCTGGAGCGTTAACCTGCGCATATCACCATGGTTTTGGGGCAAGACAGAAGTCGGAGCTTAGAACTATAGACAGGGTAACAGGTAACAGGCAAACAGGGTTAGCATTGGTCCAGTTTCTTTTTGCGACACATTATGGCAGAGGAATGGTGCAATTTAGCCATCAACATGAGCCGTTGATGTAAACAGAGGCCACCGGGCTGCTGTTTGAGCAAATATGAAGCATGCGCAAGTTTTACGAGAGAGAAAGACGGGAGTGATGTGGAAGCTCATGGAAATGCCATTGTCACCGACGTTCGTTCTCGAATTTTCCACCTCTTGGAGTACATGACGTTGTGCGCTGTACGGTCCTGAAATTGCAGTGTTATTTTATTGGGGACTTCTTTCGATTTTTATTCAATGTATGATGGGAGTTAAGTGGGGTCTACGATTCAACAGAAACAGTTTCAGACCCCATCAGGACATTCTGAGATGTCCGAGACGAGACGCGCGCGGTCGCGACGCGGTTTAGGGTTGGCGCACAAGTATAAATTATCAAGAGTTATCTATTATCTTATCGTCATCGTTCACATGCTACGATCCATAAGATTATGGCCTGTGGTGCACAAGTGTACTATTCGAAGCGGTTAAGGCCTCTTCCTTTTCATTGTCATCCTCTCTGGAAATGATAGTTCAGCTGTGTGTTTTATAGCTCACCGGTGATGTGACGTTGCTAATCCTAAGGTGTTGATCTGTTCGGACAACTCAACAGCTTGAGACAGTTGTGATCCACCATTGATGAGCTCTTCTAGATGACTCGAATAGCTATCTGAAAATGAGGGAACGCCATCAAAAGGACGAAGTATCACCTTCACTGGCTTCATCTGAAGATTCAAAGGTACCTACCGATAGCGATGCATGTCCGCCGACGAGCACCCGATACTGATACGATCCGTTTAGGATCAACACCGGCACCACAGTATACCGCCACATCCTGAAGTCGAGAATATGTATTCCTGTTTAGAACAGATTGTTCTTTGCTAAACACCATCAGCTCCCATTTTTACTTTCGAACCCTTTTTCATCTTTTGAAGAGTTGAGGAAATGTGTGAAAATTTCCTCTCAGAAAATTTATTTGCTGTAATGTTCCCTGGCAGTCCACTTCCCTTTATGGACAAATCACTACGGTTTGAAGTATTTGAGCTGATCGGTTACTTGTTGAAACAAATCAATGTTCCATGCAATATTACGATAGCAGTTACCCGATCCAAGGCGATGAATGTTCTGGCAGCACTCTATCTCTGTTCATAAAGCCCAGGTACTGGTGAACTCAACCATCCCTTTTTCATAAGCCTTTCCAGTAATTCTACCAATTCAGTACCTTGCTGCTTCCGTATGCTGCATGTATCCGTATTCCCATATCGACTATCTGCTTCAGATGAAGTGATTTCTGCTTTAGTGGATCTGTCGAGAAGGACGGATTGAAGAGTAGAAGACCATGCGGGAAGCAGTGTTGAGCCAACCATGCTGAGACTACTCGTTGCTGCATGTCTGGGCGAGCAGTCAGATACAGTATTACCTGACCCTGAAAAAGTGAAATGATTATTAAAACAGGTCCCGATACAGCTTCTGAGCGGGTTACGAGGCATGCATTTGGAGCACCCTCGAAGTGGATATAAAAATTGAACTTGAATCCTTCCGTACCTGCTCGAACCAGTAACGCACCACGTCAACAGCACCAGGACGTACTCGTGGATCTTTTCCAGTGACAGAAACTGAAGCTGTCAATGAACCATCAACGGAAAACACCACACATCGAGTTGTCGACGGTACAACTGCTATGAAGGCATCCAAATATGATCGATCACCGTGCACTACCATCTGGAAGTGACTTGATAATTCACAGACTTACGATGAAGGCAGTGATAACCTTGTACACACCGGGAACAGACTGAGGATCGGAACGATCATCGACTGGGCAAACGTCCTAACGACTCCACTTTAGAGACTACCGAGTTTGAATAATACAAAGCACTTTTTTTAGGACTATAGCTAACCTTGAGAGAATGAATACCGCATGGGAGAGACGTCCCCAATGAGACTACCAGTCGACCATGGGAATCCACATCATACACGCCAACTTCATACCAGTCTCCTCTGAATGTAACGAATTACTTTTTATAAGCAAACCTATTCATCTGCCAATTCGATAATTGATTTCAGACCTTTGTGGACAAAGGAAGACGGACACTTGTTCCCTCGTCAAGGCGACTAGGTCCATTGGGCCGTAGCAAAACTTGGCCATGACGTTTACTTCACTGCCGGCAACCACGAGAACGTCATTCGCCCGATGGTTCGGTGAAAGGTTCGACACCTGAATTTCAGGTTTATCAGATAAAGCAAATAGTGAAGGCATAGTGGAGCAAAACTGCTGTGTACACCTCAAACTATACGGTATTCCCACGGGCTTCGACCCTGACCCTTCCCTGAACAGTGTAGACGACTCTGGTCAACAAACCTTGAAACGAGTACGCTTTCTCTTCCATTGCAATGGAGGTAACTCTATCTTTAGCGGTAGATGATTAAGGCTGGCAGACAGTGTGGTAGCGACCGATTCTTCAGTTCTGACGAATTGTCGAAGTATGAAGGCTGCGGTGTCCATCGATTCCCAGTAGGATGCGTGTAAAATATTTGGTAAAGCTGATGATGGAAGGGCAACCATTGCTGAAACTACCAACAAAAAATCATTCTGTGATAAATAAAAATCATTTTTTAAATGTTTCAAGGTGCAGTCAATGCTTCCGCTTAAACCAATCGAAGATGAAAAAGCATGCAATGCAACAGGATCTTTTCGAGAATCAGATTTCTAGTGGGCTTCCACTTTATTCATATTCTTTTCTTTTCATACGAATAACTCTCTTTACTCCTTGCTTTCTCTTTTACCCTTCGATACATGAATCCATCTACGTGGGCATAGGTAAAACGTTTCAATCATTGTTATTGATGCTTACCTGTAGGGCAATAGAGGACATGGTCCATACGTTTATTGCCCCATAGAGGGGTGAGATCAACCGATGAATCAAAGTACAACGAACGACCGTCTCCTACAGGATAACGTTGATATCTGAAAATCAGACCTGTAATATGCGATTGGTAAGAAGGGGACCCTCCTTGCGTTTCGATCGGTGGGTGGGAAATTATCAAAGTCAGAGAATTTGCTATATCAATATTTTTACAACATATATAGTATTGGCATGAAGTGGTACAGACTGCTGTACTATGTACTTCCAATGAAAAGACTAGTACCACTCATTCCGAGAGCTTTTCCTACTTCGATTTCACTGTTAAGGGATATGAAGCATCGTACAGAAACGTTTTGGAGGGCGCCATGCTTCCGACTTGTTAAGAATTAAACAGAGATCAAAAGGGAACATCACTGGTTCCGGTTTTTCCGTAGTATCCTCTAGGAAAGTTTCTGTGGGGTTCAAGTCCCTAGAACTGAAGACTACTAACCTCGGAACGTTAGCAGGCGGAAGCAAACTGAGATGCTGGTTAAGGACTGGTTCTAGTCGAGCACCACATGGATCAAGTGGATAGTAGAGATTGAATACTTGACATAATTCCAACGAATCGATATCTAGAAAGAGTATGTGAACGATATGATGTTATCAAACGTTATGTGTTAGTACCGTATCCAAGCAATTTCCGTTGCGTCAGTACTAAACCAAGAGGGCATCCCAAAAGAAACGCCGTTGTTGGTTGGAATACGATGCGAGTTTGGACCTGAACAAAACCATCAGAAGGTACTACCGGCATACGAGAATAACTTAACTTAGGTCAATTCCTGATTCAATGTTGGACTGGGCCTTGTGAAGTGAACTTACCATAACACTTTCAACTGAAGCGGATCCAACCGATGCCTTCTTCTTGGATGGTGGATGAGGAAGAAGTGAAGGGCTGCTTCGTGCATTCACTGACTTAATTGATGGTGACTTGTTGATGGGTGATTCGGTAAGCAGTGGCGAGTGCACGTGATTGAGCACCTGAATCAGGATGGGATACAGTAATGGTCGTAGAAATCCGAAAGTTTGTTCATGGAATTGTTCGGGGTAAACAAGCTCGGGACTTCATCGGCGATATAGGGTGCTACAGAACAGCTCGCCGTAGATGTTTAGGATTTTTTTGTAGGACTGCTTTTATCTCCACTTTCAATCGTTTGGAGGGGATTTGCGAAATTTTTTGAAAATGATAAATGCTAATTTCTATTGCTATGTAGCTCCTGGAAGTACTTGTAAAGACGACGAGCTTCTGCTGCTGTAGTTATTACCAGTAAATATCTGAATTTACGAGAGTTCAGCGAAAAGATGACTGACTAATGTACTTCAAGACTGATTAGAAAGCAAGCTGTGGTAATTCTTATACGGCCATCCCGGTGAACATATTTTTCTTCTTGAAATCCAAAGGCATCTTTGCACTTTTCTGTAGTGATGCTTCTCCAAATAGAAAAACACTGAGTTTAATCTGAACATTTATGCCTAATGCGCATGAAATCTATCTTGTGGGAATGACTTTTTCTTGTTTGTGAGGGTTAGGGAACTGAAGAGACGTTAATATGCACAGGGGAAGTGCTGGGGTCCTTCCGTGGGAAAATTCCTGTCCAAAGTTAGTTATGTGGTTTTATAAATTATTGAAATGTTGTAATTTCATCTCAACCTGCAATAGCTGTAAATATTAATGGCTTGTGGAGAAAAATTCATTTTTCCAAATCAGATACAAAAGTTAGAAGCGTTTAGGCAATTCGCCTTTCCACTACATAATTGTCTCGTGCTGAGCAAAAAGGGATAGCTGAAATAATCGCGATTAGCAGAAAACCCCCTCAATCTAAATAGCTGTTCTATCCTTCAAATTGTTTGTAGAACTTTGGGAAATTTCACTGGAAATGTGTCCTTCAGTAGTAGAACTGATGAGCTTACAGAGGCTTTCATTGGTGGTTATTGCTTCTTTGAAATTTTTAATTTCTGTAACATTTGTTTGCTGGATTGTCGCTGCTGTTTCTAGACTTCTATTCTCATTACACAGTACCTTCAATACTCCATATTCCGAGCTTATAATTTTGAGGTGACAACGCCCTGGGAATTGAGTATGAGACTCGTACCAGATGTGCTCAGAGACTAACTGCTATGCTAGGGAAAAGTAATGCCCCTGAATCTCCAGAATTCTCGCCCTATACTGAAATGAATGAAATGTATGCAAAAGATACAAAACTTGATGTTCGAACTTTTATTTTTTGTAGCTCTATAGAACTTTTGGATATGAATTTCATTCGTAGGAGTACACTTACGGTGCCCTCAAAGTTATAAGCTGTTCTGGTGAAATAAGATTGAATCAACTAGGGTGTATTGTAGCCTATGAGCCTTATGCTATCGACTGTTCGGTCATTCAAAGGTCGAGAGGAAAAACTTCAAATAGGTTCTATGAAAAGCCACTAAGAGCAGAGGCTCAAACATCAGACTGACTGTTGCATGAGCATGAGAGCCGCTGGTGTCAGCTTTAACAGGAAGGGTAATAAGGAAAGCATATATCTGCATATTGCTCAGACAAACTGTCAAAAATGTAAAAGAGGATGTAAAATTACTGGCAAGAAAGGAACAGAAATGAGATGGTACCATTATATATAAAAGTGAGATTAAAGCACCATTTTTGCCATTTCCGATAAACGAGTAATGTGGAAAGTCGATAGCTGGTACATAAGCAGATCACGGTTCCAAAGAGATTGGGTCACATACTGTAAAATGGCTAGCAAACGAGTGAACAGCGCTCTGTTGGCTCCAGTAGTACGACTCTTCTGAGAATTTCAGTCATAACAAGAAAAAGATTATCAGGGACCCGTAAACTGGCGGGCAAAACATAGCAACCCAAATTATGACAGCAAACTCGGACTTTCTCAGTAAATGCTTGGTTGGTTCTGTTTATGACGTAGCAAACCTCGTTTGTATATGCGATAAACATCTCTTAGTATCAATCTTGGTCGATTTGGGTTTTCGAATGGCTGGGGAACCTTCATTTGTTTCCACGCGACTGTTTATTACCCCTATAAGGGAAGACTCAGCTCTGACAAAATGGGTTTTATGCGCATCATGAATTCAATTCAATAAATGCCTATCATTTTTCAATTCGAAAAAAGCAGCATCGAATGGGAATGCGAGATCATAAAAATAATGGCAGAGATTGGCTTTTGAGAAGAAAAAATAAGTTCGTAAGGACATAATAGGTAGCGTCTTCTGAAGCACGCGGTATTTCATTTTCCAGTCGAACTTTATGAAAGTTTTATGGCTCTGCCAAGCCAAAATATTTTGTGGAACCTCTGGTTGTCATTGTAGAGAGCAGCGCTCATTGCTTTTTCAAATATTTTAGAACCCCATCTCGTTATTCACAACGAAGCTTTCCTGTAGAGTTGGGGCGATAAAAAACGCAGATCCACTGTAATTTGGTTTTCGCCCTTTCCAGGAAGTCAAAGTGGATTTGGGAATGTCGTGCCGTTTGTAGCACCCCCTTCCCCCCATTCGATAGCAACTGGCCCTGAATCTCCCCCTTCAGAAGCAGTTTCCAATCGAAGTGGTGTCCGATCTGACCTTCGAACAAAATTTTCATACAATGTTTGCTCTTGTTCCAGCGCCCAGTTTCAAGGATTACTTTGTTTGACAGTTTATCACTTCAGTTAAACTATCTGTCAGACTTTTGTCGGCAAGCGTTTGATGAAAAGATGAACAAAGGCCATATTTTTATTTCTTACCCCATCCATTTCTCCAATGCTCGGCCTAGATGTGCAGCTCGTACGACGTGTTCTCAAATCATATTTGGTCAGAGCCTCATAGAGCAGCAAACCTCCCAGTGTGTCACCGACCACGAAAATCTGAAAGATTCAGAGAGCTAAAGTGATTACAGTGCAAGGTTTTCCGTACAATCAGTAGCTGAACAAAGGGCATGAGTACGAAAAAATGCACTGAGGCGTCTGAGTAAATTGCCAAAACAGCGATCTAGAAGAGTTAGCTACATATTTCTGTTTGTGAAATTACGACTAAGAATTTACGGAGGTTTTACTTATGAGATCGATCCCTATGAGTACCATGATTCCCGTGAACTATCCTAAACAGCTAAAGAAAAACGCCATCGATACGGTCTTTCATGAGGCTTCGATTAATGAAAATGCAGCTTCATGGCCGAGAGGAAGACAATGAACGAAGTACCTCTCCATTGAACTGAGGCTGTTGCTCGATAAATTCATTGTAAGCCTCATTCGCTCTCCGAATTGTACCTTCAATCGCCTGAAAGAGGACAAGAATTAACCCCTCCAACTAATGGACCTCAAAATGTGTCTCACATCATGATAGAGAGCTTGTGCACTCGATATGATCAGCGCCATTGATGGATGAAGAGCCCCAAATGAGGATGAGATCGATGACAGACGATTGACAACCGGGTCGAGTTCCGACCCGCATGATACCATCAACACATGGACTCGACCTTTCAGTTGTGGATAATGTCGTTGAACGAGTGAGTCGATCGTTGATCTGAAAATGGTTGCTGTGCAATTATGTATGCAGCACATCTAAATCAGCGGATAAGGTGCGTAGTTGTATTTGTAGGTCCGGAGGTAGAGTTCCGTCAGCGCTCTGAATCTTTACCTCGACACCCGGTATCTCTTAAAATTGAGACTCCGGTAATTTTTTCGATGTCATTGCCTTAGTACCCTATCATCGGAAAGCTTGGTGATTCCAAGTAGAAGCCTGTTTCATGGCGCATCTGCGAAACATAAGAAATTTCGCCAGAAAGTTTACTTTTGGGGATTATTCAATCGCGTCCTTTGATCCGTATTTGCCAACAACTTGACTTGGTGTAAAATCCAGATATTCCCCAAGCGAATATTTGAAAATTGAAATCTTCAAAAGCACATCCCGAGTTAAGCGAGTTTCGCCGTCTATTTGAAAGGTCAGGAGGTGGATGTGGCCACATTTGACACTACTAACAATAAGAGGAATCTGCCAATAAATGAGACCTGAAACTATTGAGACCTGAAGCTAGACAATAACGTCTTCTGCCGTCAGCGCTCCTTTCAGGTATGTGTATTTGGTCGGCAACGAAGATTGCCATCGAATCAGTTAAATTTGCTGGATTGAATTCCAGTAGCAAAAGTAACTCTACCAGGGTAATTTGAAGGTTTCTGCAGATGAGTTATGATGTCGATAGATGAGACTACCATGACTGATGATCTCTTAACCTTTGAATTGTGGAAGTGATGGCTTAAGCCTTCCGAAGCCCTAATTGGTTTTTCGATCTTCACGCTCTAAAGAAAAGTTTTTGAAAGTGAGCCTGATAAAAATATAATTTTCAAAAAGCTCAAGGGACACGAAACAGTTCATTCGACCACCCAGTCGTTTGCTTTTTTCTGTTCTCCTTCTGAAAGTGCTTCTGTAAGAGTGGGGAACTCATTGGACAAATTTATATCGGTGTTTTTTTTTCGCGACCAGACCAACCATATCACATGTACTTTACAATTTTGCAACCCAAGGAACCTATTCTATTCTATTTCACAGAACGAGCCTACGGAATCCATTAACAATATTACCCCCAACATCTGCATTCTATGAAATCTTTGCCTAATTCGCTACGCTGCCGGCTGAAACAATTTCTGCCACTGAACAACCCTAGTAACTGAAAACCAATCCGTTTTCTCATCAGATCACACCAGTTTAGACAGCTCATCAATCATGATTTACACTTCTTACATCTTTGAAATGTACCTTATTACTACGTGAGCACTTTAAAACAGCGACCTTCCCAGCCGTTGTCAAAGTGCAAAAGAAGGCCATCAAGTTCCGTTTAACCTAGTCCAGATCCCTAATCACCAGGAATAGGAGCTCAGATTTCTGGCAAACCTGAAAGTGTTCGTGTCGTTCGTTTTTGCATCGACCGGATTGTCTGGACCGAATTCTCCATGGAATACGATGATTAGCAAAGCCGCGCTACTTGGTCGTGGAGTCAATGGAGGCGAGTCTGCAAAGGCTAGTAATCCGCAATGGAAGTTCAAAGTGCGAGCACCAATGAAAACGCTAATCAACGGAGTTTTGAGGTTCTCTATGACCAAAAATTCCGGTAAAGTCGAGGAAAAAAAAAAGGAAAGTCCTAGGATTACTTGGTTTCTGTCCCTATCCCAAACCACTTACTAATTTCTTCTTGAACTAATCTAGTATCCTTAAAGGTTCTCGGGTTCAGCTGTATGTATAGGTATTCCGAAAGAAGTGATGAGGCAGGAGGCACCATGTCGGTCACCGCGTGCGGCATTCCTTCGCAGTGGTCTTGACGCAATGTATTATGCCCACTCGGTCTTTTTGCCAGCAATCGATGGGCCATATTTTTCTTCCCCTATCTCTTCCCCTCTTTGTAGATGGAACAACAAAAGTTATTTGCTTTTGAAGAGCTGGAGGCAAGAGAGAAAAGATCATCCAAAGGGATAAACTGCCTTTCTGGCGCTGTAAAAAGCCGGAGCAAGTAAGGAATGATATATCAAGACAACCCGTCTCCTGGCGAGACGATGACGTCTCCTGACGGTACTTCACTAATTTTACTCACGCTCATCTACTATCTCCAGTTCAAGTTCTGAGCTCCATCGAATGATCGATGGCTTGTGGTGTTGTGACGAACCATCACTGCAGTCGAAGTAGAGATCGTCCGACGAAGCATCGGAATCCTCAGCAGCCTCATCGTTCCTGAATAATATTTTTGTGTATTGTAGGGGGAGAATCGTATTCTCAATCATTCGCATTTCAAAAAAAGTTCATTCCATAAGGCCGAGTGGGAGGGGAGGATTTTTAGGATATGAATCGAATTCGGCCCTTCCTACACCCCACTACTCATCACATCCCAGGCACTCAGCCTGTTTTGTTTAGGAGATTAACATCGCAGAGGGATTATTCCATGAATATCCTATTTGTTTTGTCAGCGCTCAGTGAGAGGATTCTATTGTTAGTCTGATAAAGACAAGAGTGGGAAAATGTCAAGAACAGAAGGCTACGTTCCATCCACCCAAAACGTTAATCAGAAGCGACTTCAAGAGTGTAATTCATGAGTAATTTTGCGTTTGTAAGAAGATAAATCAGCTCAAACTAACTCTTTGGCCATAACAGCTGAAAGATGTTCGGCTGCTTCAGCTTCCAGGCGTCTGATATCGGCCATGGTCAGGCCAACCCATTCGTCTTGCCATGCCCATGCTTGACGATGAGCTCGTAGCATTGTGTTCCTGAGCGCCAAGTCGTGAATCCATCGTTCAGCTCTGGTCTGAAACAGTTCCTAAGTTGTCTCGTAACTTATTGTTAGTAGAATTCTAGTGAAAGTACTGAGTGAGTACACAACTAACCTGTAACCCCCAGTAGCGGAACTCGACACGGCACATCTTATAGGCGCACATGATGGGTTTCCCTGAAACAAGCAACTAATAAGTAAGACAGATTTCGTTACTTCAGTAAGTCATAGCAGCGAAGCCGAGAAAAATCATGTGATAAATCTGGTCCTGAATTCTTTGGAACCAGTCAATCTCCTCTGAGGGATGCACCCCGAATTCATATTCCTAGTGGCAATTTGAATGCGCATGTGACCTTTACAATGACTTACAGTGGCCACCCGATGTACAAGTCAGTGCTTTCATTTTCCCAGACGAGCCTCATACCAAAAAATCGACGCCGGAGGGATGGAAGGCTCGGTTGGTCAAGGCGGATTTCGATTCGGGATTCGAACCCGTGACCATGCGTGTGTGATTGTGCGCCACTTGCCACTACACCACCTCCTTCCATTAGAGAAGCCCGTTTTATTAAAGGGCTTTGTAAGCAGAATTTTTTTGAAAAATGCTGAATATAGTTGTAAATTGATGTATTTTTCGTAATGATTAGATGATAGGGTCCCTAACTTCCTCTATAACTTCACAATCCAAGCCCAGGCGGTTTCACGGAATTCGCAGGAAGGTCGTAGTGTTTGTTTAGAGAAGGGGTCCTATCTAATAAGGAGATAACGGAGTCGTATGTATTAGATAGCAGTTTGGTAAATATCAAGTAGTTCCTGAGCGAGCTGGACTGCCATTCCTCCTAATGATCGTTTCCCTGAAGTTGGGACAAGGATGTGAGTGGTCCTACTTCACCAACACACTCTATTTCCCTACAGATATAATCATAACCTCATAATTGGACGAAAAAATATTTTTCACAGCTGAAAATGTGAAATTCACCTGCTCGCACGCAATCCTTTACCCAGTCCTCGTTGAGAGGTCCTCGGCCAGTTTTTTGGCTTCGGTAGAGCTTAGGATCCTCTTCGGCACAGTAGTCGCCGGATGAGATTGGGTCCTTCAAGTAAAATGAACGGATCCTATTTGTAAAATAAAATTATTCAAACACTACGATCATCAGTACCTTAACAAAGTCCATCACGTCTACGATGCGGTTCTTCAGGTCCTCTGCATTCAGGTTGAAAACGTTGTTTTGGTTACCCGGATCGTTGAAGTACATTGTTTCCACTTCCAGACTGAATCTATCCATCATCGGGGTCGAGTACCTGAGAGGAATTGACAGGTTTCAACAGTTTTTTCGCAAAACTCCTCAACGAAAACCAAGTTATGCTTTTTAAGAGACGGAGGCTTTCCGAGTTATCTTAGAAGCAGAAAAGGAGATGTTTCGAAAGGATGAAATCGGATAAATAGGCGGATCTATGATCTTCCTTCGTTTTTATCCAACTGTACTTGCTGGTACATTACTCCAATGTACTATTTCTCAGTAAGGACTGTTATCTTACAGTGGTCCCGAACTATCAAATAAGAGCAGGCCGGATAATAACACCTTGTTTACTTGTTTATGACAAATCGCATGTACAGTGCACCATGTCCAATGACATCTTAGGGATGATCGTTTTCTTTTGAAAGCAGCGGTCCAAAGCCGTATTCTGGATGTAGAAGGTGAGCTTAGGAAGTAAAAAATGCCAACTTATTTCTCTGCTGAGTCTCCACTGTTAATAACTTCCCGTCCTCTTTTCTGTCCTCAAACACCCATGTAATGGCCACATACCAGTCATATGCGATTGTGAAAGAAACGCGATGCTTGGCTAGTGACCACGACAGGGTGGACGATAGCAATGACACGCCGTCGTTGCGCCTCTCGCTTTGTTACATTAGGAATCGTCATCCCCTACGAATCCTATAATCGTGCGCTCTTCTCAATTTATATCAAGACTGAAGCAGTTGCTCTGTTGGTAGGCTTCACTATTTTCTCTTTTTCACACTCCAGACAGGTTTGAAGCCTCATGGAAGCCTGTTGGGTTTTCAACTGCACTAGTACTCTGGTGAAATCGCTGCCAGGTTTTTTTGATCAGGAAATCCGTCATCTTGAGATGTCCTTGGCTGCGACAAATGAGCTGCTGTCGTAAGTTATGAGTATGTGGGCATTCCAAAAAAACTAACCCTCTGATGAATGATCATATCTTCCACAAATTCTTTCTCTGATTCTTGGAACGCTTAGATAGCTGGGTAACCAAATAAGTCCAACAGTGAATTAAACTGAAATTGGAAAAGGGGATCTAATCAGGAAAGGTTCAGGCCGGAGGCCCATTGGTGGAGTCTTTCAATAGAGGACTATTTTTAACATCAAACGATACCACGCAATCAAACCCGTGAGACACTTCGAATTTGATTTTGTTCCACATTTTTAACTGAACTGCACATCTTGTTACATTATTACAGTGTTATATTCCTGAGCGATGAGATTGTTGGTCCTGAAGCAAGAAACGGGAACGGAAGGATAAGGAAGAATTCCCTTGTTCGGTATAAAGCAAATGCATGGCGTATCCGTACACAAGTCGATTTCCAACTTGGTCTCTTTCACATACGACACATCATTTTGTGAGAATTCAGTGTTTTTCGCCGAACCTCATGAAGAAACAAACTTATTTCGGAATTCCTTAGGCATCATTAACAGGAACTGAAAACCAGGAAGTTGGAGGCTCACTATGTAGGAACAAGAATAGATCTTCATGAGCAATTACTACAAAGTGCAGGGTTTATGACTTTTAGCACGTCTGCTGATTTCAGAACTACCATTTGAGCGTACACTGTTCCTCAAAACCACAGTAAACAATGGATACCAGGTAAATCAATGGTTTTTCTCCAACGGTATGCCTTCACGTTTCTTGATTTTTTCTTGATACATGAGTCCATATGCAGGCTCTGCAGTCAGCAGATAAGAGTGGAGTAGGAGTAAGACTAATTGTAAGAGTAAGACTTCCATCAGTCCCCAACTCTATAAGCGTTATGTGTCCTGGCCTTCAAAGTCTTCTTGTGCCTATTCCCTGGGGAATGTCCTGAAAAACGAGGTGTTCGGAGCGTCGAAGAGAGTCATTCATCCAATGAATGAGTAGTTGGCATTAAATTTCTCGCCCATCCCATGGAGTGCAGACCCCTTTCTCACCAACACCATAACGAGAAGGAAATACATTTGAAAAATGTTGTTACTCAGAAATTGCGTGTAATATAATCCCCGTCCGTCCCTACGAGTCCCTGGATGCCGAGAATCGCTTCGTCTCGGGGAACTCTCTATTCCCTCGTGGTTCAGTGTTATCATGCGGCCATACGAAGCGACGCCATCGTAAACACCATCAAATCATCCAAATGACTCTGGAACTCGTTTCGAAAATGGAAAAGATAGTGTAGCCATCTGCGTCATCTTGTAAATAAAAAGAAAAAAACTGTCGAAGGAAAAACATAATAAAATACTTCCGAAATAAAAAAATCGGAAGCCGGGTTACCCTTTACAGTTGGCTGTTGATAAAAACAAAGTACAAATATGTATGTATATGTCATCGAGATTGAACCCCACACAATGGTTTGATCAATACAAGATCGTTCTAAACACAGGATCATTAGATGGGTCGTTGTCTGGCTCCGAAATTATTTGGCCAGAGATTTCAGGTAGTAGTAGAGAACCGGGCCACAGGTCGACTGTTCTGCACCTAACAGGCCGATGCCGAAGCCGTGCCCCATCCTTTGAATTGAGTTTAATCGACTACCAGAGACTAATATACGCGAATTTCCCGAGTTTTTTTTTCCTAAAACTCTAGAAACAGGGCTTTTCGATTCACTAACTCTGATGACCAGCACCGGCTGGATAAGCTATTTTTGTTCATACTACAAAAGTATTTAAAGAGAGTTATTTGTTTAACCCATTGACGACCGCGTGGCCCGTATACGGGCCACGCCCTGTCGTGCTCTTGGGACCGCGTGGCCCGTATACGGGCCACACTTTTATTTTCCCTGTATAAGATTCATTTTCGATTTTTTTGATCCTTTTAAGTATCGAGCAGGTTTATGACCTACTATGAAATCTTGACGCGCAGTTGTCCGTGAAACGTTTACTACTAACTTTAGTAATAAGAGAAAACAAAGTTACTTCTGCGGGCACTGGTAAAGGAGGAAAATGAGAGGCTGTAAAAAAAGGTTGTGAAAAGGTACAAAAAGGATGTAAAGGGACTTTGCTTAGGTATTCGATGATTCGGAACATGTCATTCTCATCTTGTCTGCTTCCTCGTTTCTAGACAGAGTCGCAATTGGAAATGATTTGGTAAAAATTCTCACTCCCTTCGAACAACCAACATTAGATGCCATAACGTAGCTCGTAAGCTTTACATGCCACATTTAAAAAAACTTTTTTGTCGGCTGGAAATGCTTACGAAAAAATTTACTTGTTCCTGGGACCGTGTGGCCCGCCAGCGGGCCACAGCAGCAGCCCGCGAAAAGCGCGCTCGGTCCCACACGCCAGACACGCTAAAAGGCGCGGTCGCCAATGGGTTAACTCTATTCGAGTAAGAATCCACCATTTACAGGTCATATATACTCGTGTGCCTGAGTGCTCATATAGTCAGCTTCAGTCGGCGATTTGATGGGTGCTTGACTCTGTTGCACTATCAATCAGGTCAGTTACTGAATAATTCCATCACTCGTGTTATGCGAAGAACTGCCATCATGGACCGATTTTTAGCCCCTGTGATGGTCGCTGCCATTGTCTGTCTGTCGGTCTGTCGCCCTGTCAGTCCGCAAAATGTCACGTATGGTTGGCAAGAAGAGCGAAATGTCACGTAGACAGGGTGAGGAGAGGAACATAAAAACCCAGCGCTAAAAGGGTTGGGAAATCCAGGAATAATCCCGTGGTTTTGATCGCAGTATCGACTGGATTGATCAGTTTTTGGTGGAGTGAAAATGGTAACCGGGGTTCAAAGTATCGTGCATCCAATTCCACCGTTTATTAACCAATTTGGCCGGCTTGTTGTCATGCTTGGATTAGCATGCGACGACCCAACTGGTATAGAGTCATTTTGAGAAACAATGCCACTGATTTTCAGCGATGATGCGTTACCCAATTCTTCTGACCCTTGAATGCCTTTTTCTTAGCAATATTATTAATAAATCGACGGGTCAGCTGACCAGAGCAGTTTCGCCTTGTAGGCCGACATACGTGATTAGATATGCACATTTCAGGTCACCCACGCCTGTCAGTTTTAAAGTGACCGGCACGAAATACTCCAGTCGCTTCCTAGTTACGTGCTCAACTACTATATATGAGTATGGGTCCTTGTAACAGCACATCACCGAAATTAAAGCAAACATCCGAGCTTGATAGATCGGAGGTCCTCAATCTAAGCTTATAAAAGAAACTAACTAGTGCATTGTAAACTAGCATTTGTTTTATTCGCAGAACATAAGATTTCCTCCAAAAAAATTTGGAAAAATAAGAAAAATTTAGAGTGCCAATCACATCAATTTCTCAGAACACAGTAGCCTTTGGGAAGCTTTGAGAGGATGAAATTACTGCTGCCAATGATCATCCCCACACTTCCCCCCCTCTCTATGGCTGATGGTGGCTACTTTGTAACAGGAATTACACGGCTTCGAGGCGATAAGTTGTTGCTGTTGATTTCAGGAACACAAAGAGTCCCCGTAAGCTGTTTATTAGTAACGGGGAAGGAAGTGTTAGAGAAATATAATCCTTCCAAAGATTCATGCGACTACAGAAAAAAAAGCTCGTAAAAATTTTTCCCTTTACGTAACCAGCTGCTATCATCACAGTGGCATACGAGAGTCAAACTCATAAAACTACCTCAAAGACGAATTCCTCGTCTCACTTTCTTCTGCTCACCCAGAAATAAGAGGTATGGGTAATGGAGCTATTGTGATCAGAATTGTCTCCTACCGAAGGTACTACATTATTGTGTTCCGAGCTCCACGAGCTCAAAGGTACCATCCGACCTGTCACCATTTTTTTCATTTTGAAGGGAGCGATCCGATCCCTCACAATTTTTCATATCTGCCTTCGGTCTGCTGAAGTGATCAACAAAATACAATTACTAGCGAAGCAAGCAGTGCTCTATATGCTTACTGCTTGCTTCACTAGTAATTGTATTGTGTTGTCCACTTGAGTTGTCTCAGAACGGAACCAAGAATTCCGGAAAGACGGAACAACACAAAGCTTGTTTTGTTTGGAGCACTACCCCATAACCGGTTGGCTAAAAAAAACACTTCCCGGTAAGTTTGCATGACTATCCAAAGAAATTGGGATTCAAATCTTTGCATTCGTATAATTCAATTGAATACTCTGCTTCTTGGCTCGGACTCCTAAAACCGTTTGTTGTTGGAATGAATGGGTGAATGTGATTCATGTAGCCTGCCTATCCGACTAGTTTACGAAGAATATCGGAGTCGATTCAACGCTTTAAAGGGTCGTGCCGTCTGCTTTCACCTCCAGTGCGGTGCGCTTTTCAACTTCTTTTAGCTTAAGATCGACTGTGTAGTTGCAGTTCGCTAATGTCTACCCCTTCAAGGCCCCTTCACTTCCACATACGTAGCTTTGTCAGCAGACAGAGCTCGGCCTGAGCCTGAAGTCATTCGGTTCCGGTTCATCAAACAAGCTGAAAAGACCCAGCATAGGCAATTAGCCACGCCAGCTTTCTCTTTCAAGAGTTTTTCTAACAAAGCACGGGACACTATTCCTTCAAAGAAAGCTCCAATGTCCTTTGGAACAGGAGAAAGCAACGTACTCCCTTATCGTGTTATCCATTAGCATGCCGCGAAAGCGCTTACGCACTTTGTCTGGTGGAGCAAATCCAAATTTATTTTGACGATTACTTAAGAGAGATTCGGTAAAATTACTTCGAGAAACTTTCCGGAACTGCTGACGGGAGCCTCTTTGACAGTCGAGTTCCCATACTTATGAATTTTGTACATCTCCTACGATGACGACAAACAACAATGGAACTAATTGGAATCCATCGTAAGTCAGTGTAAGTACTAAGTCTGTTTTCTTCAGTAATCAATGGGAATTGCTATGCACCATGACAGCTAGCTCTGGTTATTAAAATACCTGTAAACAAAAGTCACGCTTTAGCCCAGGCTTTGTTTCCCTCGGAAAATTTTGCTAAGCTTCTAGGCTTTCCCTGAACTCCATTTCTGCACAACGCTTCTATCCCGAGTCCTTCGGGTTACTCCTGTAAGGCTTCACCAATCCATTCCTAGAGAAAAGAGAGGCCCCTGTCAGCGTGTCTTCATCAAACCCTTCAAGTCTGCCATTACAGTGAGTAATGTCCTGGGTAGGCTACAATTCAGCTTCATAACCATGAATCACCAGAAAGGGAGCTGCACTGCCTAGCGATTATGTTCCCCCGTACCCCCATCCAGCGCTGTGCCGTTTTCCACGCTGTTGGCGAGCATCCATCGAACAAATTGGCTCTGACAGTGGACAAGTAATGAGCAAATTGAACGGCCGTCACTTTGGCGTATGTTGCTGGGAATTGCCAAGCACTTGTAAGCAACTTCTCCCCCCTCACTTAAGCAACTGTATTGAGCGAAAAGTCTAGAGAAAAGATTACAACGCCTTACTCATACGTAAACAAACCTTGTCTTCGTGTAGGGATAGGCATTCCAGGCTTCTTCATGAGCTTCCAGGGCGCTTGTCGGCAGGACACTCCGAATCCATACTGAAAAATTGGAAATAGGTTCAGTTACGACTTTGGGTACGATGGAAATCCCGAAAGAGATTGCGCCCCAAAAGTTGCTTGACAGGTTCCTTCAAGAGATCTGTGACAGTTGCCACTACAACACTTAATCTGTTCCTGATTATTTATTCAATCAAGGCTTCATGGGAATTTTCCATACCCTTCCACTTCAGATTTTTTTTTCCAGATTACCCTTTGGGAACGACAAATAGCCGTTGCGCGATGCTATAAGAATTAGAATAAACAGAACATATGAAATTTTTTTTTTGATACTTATCGAACTTCCCGATACAATCCCCCAACCCGTCTACTCCTCTCCTGATTCCCGTGGCTATTGAATGAAATCACTTGCAGCTGCCAGGCCTTCATAACCGTAGGGAAAAATTAATTGCGAGAATTAGATTTAACCATTTCATACACTGAACTTCAGCCTAATCTCAGAATTCTATCGAAAGTCAAATAAGAACTAGTTCCCTCTCGAATGTGAGAAATTACTTCTTAGTTGTCTTTGATGGACATGTTTGCCATCAAGTTTCCAAATAACAGCTATGTACTACTTAACTTTAGTTACTGACATAAATAAACTGGTTTGTTTTTTTCATTGGTTCCCGATATCCTTTCCTGCTTTCAGTTCCGTCGAGTAGAGTTTCCACTGCACTTTTTTAAATTAACATAATTCAGTGGGATGAGAAAGGGCACTCTATTCAGCGTCATGCAACTCTTTCTTTAAGAGTACGGGACAAGTACTTGACTCCCACTACGAACTATATGACCTTTTTCAATTAAAACTACAGAACGGGTTTAACAGATATCCAATCTGCGGTTTTCCCATGTTCCGAGACGTCTCGAACACCACTGAAGGGATTTCGGGATTTTGCAAGGACGAAAAGGGTCTTTTGGCCTGAACGAGATTCGATCCGGTGTCGGTTTTTCAACTATACAGACCAAGAGCCTCCTACATCCGAACGCCTTTATTCAAACAGTACCATATAAAGTTTTCATACAATACTCCTCTTCACTAGGTCATTCTACTCGTCATACACTTCCTTTTACAATCCTTCAATGGAGACTACTATCGAAGAGATCAAGCAGCTGAGCAATCAGAGGTGATGAACTCTATTACAATTTCTGAAAAACGTGGAAGTTCCAGAACAAGAAGGTAGTCTTCAAATGTTTCTCGAATAAGAGGATTGGAATCTGCCCAGTTCAATCCATTTTCTCCATTAGCTAAGTCATCAGGTTTGTAGAGCCAGGCCAGCATACAAAACTCAATTTTCGGAATGTGACAAGTGCCTATTCGAAAGTGGTAATCAAAATTTATAAACGCACATGGTCTTAGAAAGAAAAGGCGAACGTCACGAGTTTCGTGTTTATCTGTTAAAGAGTCGGATCGATCAACCTGATAACCCCTTCTGGAGTCGTCCTCTTCACAGGGTTTTCGAGAAAAAGTCTTTCTTATCACTTTTTGACTCCGTTTTGTTCATGAATGCCTCATTCAACTTCCTTTTTTTTAATTTTATAATTCCTTATAAATGTGTTCTGTGAAACCTATTACAATATATTTGGAGACAACGTACTCTTCACTTCAGTGAGAACCATGTATTGATTATGCGAAGCTTCTGCTAATACTTCTCATCGTTAGCAGCTACGATTAGAAGCCCTTCAAAAAACGGGGCAGATAAAAGCTGATTAACTGCTGGCACATAGTCATTGAATAGATGTGAGAGATAGATTTCCTCATCTTTCCGACAAAAATACGAAATTGTAACGGCGTTTGAATGCGGGAGGGCTAATTTTCTGTAGTCAGGGAACAAGACGACATGCGATGCAGTGAGATTCAGCTTATTCAACCCATCCTGGTAATTTCATAGCCATAAGTAGACTGTGAAGATAACGAACTGACGACCTAAGCGTAAAAAATCCAGAGTTCGACTCCGGAACCATGCAAAAATTAACAACGCCGGTGTTACTGACCCTCTTCGACACCACAATTTGAACGGGAAGTAGTTACTTAGGAACTAAATAACAAATTACAGATTTCATGGCCATTCTATCAATCGCCCAGGCCAACCAAGCCTTCCATCCTTCAGGGGTCGGCTAATTCGTGCCAGATTCGTCTAGGAGGATAAATAGGATAAATGCACTGACTTTTACATCGGCTGGCCACCGCAAGTCATTGTATGGGCCACATGCGCGTTCAATACGCCACTGCGATTCCGATGGATGTCGAATACGAGGGCGCATCCCTCAGACGGGACTAATTAACGCTCCAGAACTTAATCCTTTCACTTTTACCGCCATTTTTTCGAAGCGTACCGCCTGTATACAACTTTACTTTTTCTTACAGTTAGATGAATGAGTATGTATGATGTGAGGATTTTGTGCTGAACTAGCGGCATTCTTCACCACACCACCACTTGCCCTTCGATTCTCAAAGCCGACAACAACAGAGGCCATTGGAGAACTCGATTTGGAATCGAATTGATACCTACTCTTCTCCGAATTCTCCATTTTCTCCTCCCATTGTCTAGCCATTTCCTCCGTCCCTTTGAATTCTTCACTACCAGATGAAAATTTTTCACTGATATGCTGTGAATCCTGCCCATTATGCGTCTGGGTGAACTTGGGGCATGTTGAGCGGTTGGGTGAACTTGAGGCATGTTGATGTTCATCACTTGACCCGAACGAACTCTAACATTACAGTCATTATTGTTAGAAAAACAAAACCAGTTCGATAGTTTCAGTATGTGGCTGAATCACTGGCGGAAAGCCTTCAGCGAGGGCTCGTTCATACTTTCCTTTTTTCTTTGAGTCAAAGTATCCATTGCATTACCGAGTCCATTATCTACCACAGCAAAACCATTCGTTCATTTCCTTACCGAGCCAGGCGAAGCAATTCAAAACCAGTTTATTGAAGTTTGTTTACTCGAAATGAACAGCTGTGACCTTTTTAGAGACGTCAAACGAGGCACGTGCGATTTCAGTTGGTCGGCTTGTTGATTGAAGTGGCAACTGTTCGCTGTCCGAGTTTGATTTATAATTTCAACACTTTTTTTCAAATTGATTGAATGGGGAGGTCTTGATAGGTGCAATATTTTACGCCTACCTGAACTTCACCCTCTGTCACCTTTTGATTGATTGAATTAGCTTAAGTTCAAGGCTTAAAGTACTTGACTAGTACAATAACTGAACCAAAACGGTAATGAAAAGGCTTAGAGGCAAAAAGGTACAAAAAGTACGAGTAGTCATTCAATATAATTCCAAAAATTATGTACTAACGCTTGGATATGCTTGAAGCAGACTTCTTGAACTCCCTTCACCTTGAACGTCGAAGTCATTCCTTACAGAATCAGACCTCATGCTCATAGATTTAACAAAATAGAACTCCACAAAGAAATTACAGAAGTGGTACTCTTTGAGAATCCAGGCTCCATCTATTTCTATGAGTTTGAGAATCAAATTTTACTTACTGGAATAGAAACTTTGGAACTTTTCCCCGTTCTCTGTTCCCGAAAACTGGCCGAACCCACTTCCAATCGTCGCTTTGACAAATCTGTTTTTTTTTTTCCTAAACCTCGTTCTAAAGCGATGCTTGCAACGAATGTCAAATGGTTGCTGCCCGTCCTCTTCACAACCTCACGTCATCTGCGGCTCGTAGTCATTAATTTTGACGCGATGCTGTTTTTGATGTGTCTTTCGAATTGTTGATGGGGAAAAACCTCGGCGAACAGTGAAAGGTCAGTGATTAAAATCCCACGATACGCTTGGGATTTCTAATTAGTATGGTATACACCCAGAAAATGAACTTACAAGGTATCTTACTGCCAATATGATAAATTTTGAAGGTGTACTGGCCAGATCCACCAGGTCCATCCTTGTACGGCTTATTGCTGAGAATCTCCACACCACTGTCTTTGCCATGTGAATCCAATCGGCTTTTCTTCTGAAAAATGGAAGCAATTATCAAAAGTATGGCCTCTTCTAAAACGGTGAAAAACCAAGAGAGAGAGATAGATAACAACAATTTTCTGCATACGCATTTATTTATCTTGACGTCATTCGACAAAACCACTAGGAATCCTTGACAAACTTTGAAAAATTGAGTTTCTGACTTATCTTTAAAAAGAGAAAAAAACTGTCTTATCTCCAAGAAGATGGAAAGCTCGGAGAAGCATCAGTAACTGACGTAAATCAACGGTTGGAATCAATTTGGCAAAAACCAAGCCACTATGTATTCTTTCATCAAATGCATTCTTCTATTCTCATGATGAGCTTTTACGACTGTCTGGCGTTTCATAAAAGGGTTGTCCGGCCTTTGTACTCGGCACCTTCATTATCCAAATTTTGAACTAATGAGTAAATGACTAGCTCGCAAATTTATTCATTTTATATGCTCCTCTGAGTGCAACTCCACTAATACAACACAAATATTCACCCAAACCAAAACTAAATGGTACATTTCAAAAGTACTGTCAGGGAATTTTTCAAACATAGTTGCTCTTCACCAAGTGGAGCTACAGCTTCTTCACTCAATATTCTTGCGTGCCAGTAAATTCAGAAAATTTTCCCAATCCAATTCCTGGATAAAATAGCTAGTTGACCCGGTGAATTCTAGGAGCTTCACTGAGTTTTGGGGAAAAGTATCATTTCTTTCTTACCATCTTTTTGAGTGAAACGTTTGTTTTTGAAGTTTCATACAATGACAGTCAGCGGAACTTAAAGGCACAGTTCATGATAATTTTCGGGTACCCGGTTTTTGACGGATAATGAAAGATGCAATCCAGAAAAGTGCAAAAATAATGAAGAAAGTGCAAAAAACGCGAATAAAAAGAAGTTCAACGACACAAATAACTGAACTATAAACACTTTTAACCATATACTATAACTATTTAATTATAACAACATTATCGTGAACCGTGCCTTCAAGTGAGTGGGCATGGAAAGCACAAAAATCGGGCTCTGGCAAATGGGAAATTACAAATAACCTTCTCTTTTAAACGCTTCGATCAACTTTTGGTTCTTACTGCTCACATTTGAACCAATCTTACTTCCCGGGAGAGCTACCTGTACTGGTCTGAGCCACATTCAAATTGCTCTTGCTGCTCGAGCTCCGTGTTTATCCAGCATTTGCCCAGGAGTTGGTACAAAGCCAATTCAACGGCTTATGGGACCGATTGTGATGAGAGTGCTTATAAAAACTAGTGTGATCATCCCATAAAATCAAACTTTTCCAGTGTTTGTTTATTCAGCACAAATATTTGTTTTGGCAGTCGCCCAACCATAGGAGACTAACTTGGAATGCAATTTCGGCAAATTACAAGTACATCATTCCCTTTTAAAGCAGTTGAAGTCAGCTGCAATATGGGAGAGGATGGTGTTGAGCAGTACTAAAGGCAAGGGAAGGCATCAGTCGTATGACACCGATCTCTCAGTCTCACATTTCCTTCGCTGAACCGAGCACAACAGCAGGATTCGCTGAGGGTGAATCTTTCCATTCCCAGACCATTATTTTAGTTGCCCCCACGGAGAGCGAAGCATAGCCATAATCGTATGCACTTCCATAGAGCACTTCTTGATTTATGCCCACATTTACTGTGATTGAATTGCCTGACAGGAAACCCAAGAATATTAACGATGACAGCGGAGCAATCCTTCGATAGGGGAACTCAGGAAAAAACGAGTTCCCCCTTTACCTTTCCGTGGCTATTGAGGAAGGTGTCTTCAGTAACTGTTGACTACGGTCAACCCGCAAGAATCGGCCAAGGGTTAAATAGAAAAATCTGAGCCAACTAGATTGAGCGACACAAATGAGACGTCTAAGTCGTCCACCGGCCTTCAAAGTAATCGAACCAGCACCGAATTGAATCGAAGAGAAGAACAACAAAGTGATAAAAAAAGAAATATTGAAAGTCTTCATGAAATGCTGGTCGAGATTCATTAATTACAAAATCGTAGTCTTAATTATCACCATTTTACTTTACTAAATCCCTCAATCATAAGTAACAAGGATAGGAAAATTTACGTTTTACGTTTTGGAAATCACTTTCGCCGCCCATCCCATTTAATCTCTACTGTTGAGGTTTGATAATTTGCAGTGATTCTTGAAAACCTTCCATAAAATTTTGGGGAAAAATGCGATGCCTGGTTTCCATAGTTTCCCTCTAACAGATGACCTTGAGCGTTGAACTCCCATTTTTGAAATATATTACTCTGCATCCCATTCCCGCGGTGGGCATTTTAATCTGCTCGCTTCAGCTGGGATCAAAGGTCAGCTGTTTAATTTTCGATTTCTGAAAACGCCAACTCAGCTGTTTAATTTTCGATTTCTGAAAACGCCAACAAGTTCAGGAATCAGAATACTTCCAAAGAAAAAACAAACGAAACTCGACTTTTGCGATTCGAATTCGCTTTCAGAACTTTTTACTATCGAATTCAATTTCCCATCGTATGAAGTCATCAATACGTAGTAGTGGTGTTTTTCCACGTCGATTTCAAATAGTTGCGGCGGCGCTCGTAGCGTAGTTCTGTTGTCTGTTCACGCCCTTTTAAACTATTTTTAACGACCTTGAGCACTTTTTCCATGAGACAGCTTCGCTCTGAACTACGTCACAAAATGTTAGTGAGACGAAGAGAGACTCGTAAGAAATCAGACATCAATTGTAGTATCCTCGAAGACACAAAGGGATAGGGTTCAGACTTGTATCAGGTTTCAGATCCTTTGATTAACGATCGAAAATTGGGAAAACACATGTACATGTTACAGCTCATCTCCCATTGTGTTCTTTCCCATAAAATGAGAAGAAGGACGAGCTGTTATCTGCTCAATTTAGCCATCAACTTTTTAACGGAAAATATTGGCTGTCAAGCGATTCAATTTCATTTTCCTTAAAACGAATATGCTTGTTTGCGTTAAAAAGCCAGTCCATTCTTCTCCTGTTTTCGGCTTGAGCGCATACTTATGTACATTAACTATAATTAAATAAAAAATGATCTGTTTTCCAAAAAAGAGGAAAAAAGGAAAGGTCGAAAAAGTGTAGTCAAAATAGGGGGAAGGGTGGGGGGGGGGGTCTACTTGGTGTGCCAGCCTCTGGATTGTTGCCTTGCTTCTAGTGATTGGAAATCCTCAAATGTATGAAACAGTGGTTAAGGTCAAAGTTCTATTGAAACCAGATTTCTCATTAGTTCTGGAACAGGTAGATGGATACTCAGGTGATTGATGTGCCTGATTTTTCGATTCATGAAATTTCGTGAATCAAAACGTCTCCTTAATTTTCTTCGCAAGTTTTTAAAATTACGTCCTCGTGATTAAGCAACACTTGGCAAAATGCCAACAGCCCGATGCGGATTCAAACCAAGATCATATGGGAGAGACGGCTGTGATGAGCAGCAAAAAACTGAAGGTTCTTCTCAAGAGCAAAGCAAAGGTCCCATTTAAGGATGTTCCAAAATAAAGACAATGACAAGTACAAACAGTGATTCCATTTTCTAAATTGTACTAAGGAGCTTCTAATTACTGTTAACAACCTCAAATGTCCTCTGTTCTACAGTAACCCATCTTGTTCGCCAAACATCCCAACTTTCGCAGCTGAGCGATGAAAATGAACTCTGGACTTTTGTGTTTGAACCAATACTTTAACTTACAGGAAAAACACTGAATTTACTTTCATATCCTGTAGCTTTCTATTTGCGAACTTTCTTTTTCCTATGTTTCGCGTTCATAGACAAGGGAAATCCTGTGGAGCAGGTGAATTGGAATTTTATCGAAATATAAATTTATAACTTCTAAAATCATTTTTTGAATTGGCTGGTAACACTACCGATACCGATACCGAAATACCGAAAACATGAAAATGACTTATCCGCAATTCAGAGTAATCAAATTAATCGCTTAAATAGGCTTGCAGTTATTGATCGAACTCAGATAAGTGGCTAAGTGGTTTTTTTGCGGATAGACTAAGAATGAAATTAGTTTTCAATGGATTCTCTTACATTACGATGTCAAGGTGAGCTAAATGGTACATTCCCCTTCATAATGGGCTACTACCCGACCGGATGTCATTATGCTGTGATAAAAAATCCTTTGAAGTAGTTCAGTTGCACTTGAGCGACGACTTGAGTGACATCGGCCGAACGGAAAACAAAGTCATCGATTTTACACAATCTCTTTTTGAAAGTATGAATGAATGCTCTTTAGAAGGTCACATGCCGAAAAATCGCTGTCCTTCGACTACTGCCCACTGAGGCGTAAGGGAAACACCATTACACCCCTCTATAGGCCAACCACACCCACTGCAAGGGAAATTCCCATAGTTGCCTCCCATTTTCAATACCGTAGTGATTCAGACGCAAATGTAATTGATGCCTTATTCACTGCCATCAACAAAATTTACGCCACTTTACTGGGTGGCCGGAAAGCCTCTTATAGCGAATATCCAGTGTCGATAAATCGTAATTACTGCCTACTTTCGGTATTTTCGCTTTGGCAAACTAGAAAAATTAAAAACTTCTGTTTGTTCGCCAATGTGACACAATGTAAGCGGGGGGAAAAGAAGAAACAAAAGAGAACAAACGAGACGAGAGAAAAATAAAAATATTCAAGAAAGCTTGATAAGCAGAAAGGCATTAATCGATGAACATTTCCATCTTCTCACAGATAAATAGGTCTCCTGTCAAAAGAGGAGTACTTCCCCCTGAAAGAGGCAATAGGACAAACCAGCTGAAAATTGAGAGAAGGAAAGTAAAGCGGGAGGGAAATCTCATAAAGTCATTAAAAGTTGTCACGGAAACATAGAATAGTTTATTTGCGAGAAAAAAACAATTTTGTGGTATACCTACATATATGAAGCATAAAAGCAAAGAGTGGGAGAATGGGGCAGCTTACCCTGGCATAAAGGGAGGGTTCCTGACGGGACTTCTTATAAAAATCAGAAATTCCGTCAGAAACTTTTTTCGGAATCAGCAGGGAAATCCTTACCGCTCTTATCCGAGCATTTTCGTCACTGCATACCCAGTATTCCTTACAAGACTGGTAATGATGAATTGCGTTAGACGACCACGGGAGCCTTAGAGAAAATTGAGAAAATATGAATTCTTACAGAAAATTACTGGTTCCTTCCCTGGAATACTTATAATCAGTCTTTTTTATCTATATAATGATGTTCGATCGATTCCCAGTACTGGTAATGTCGCGGTCTGAACAGTCCCGGATTGCCATGAATAATTCATTCATAGATAATTGCTAGTGCATCGTCGAGTGTTGCATGACATATGCGTATATTAGTTTCCGTGCTTCTGCGAAAGGTATGCAGCCGCCGAGTTTCAATTAAATCAACAAAAACACTTTCTCCTCTACAGAATATTTCGTAGAAAATCATGAATCCCATGATAATCTTGCGAAATATTTACTGCCAACAACGAATTTCGAATGGATGATACGAATGCTTTTGTAATGACTGACTATGGGAATATGTTTGCATAATTTCTTCCCACGATACTGTCAAATAGGCAGCGTAGGGTGGTGGTGTGGGTGTATGTTTGCTGATATCGTTGCAAGGAAGCAATCGGCAGACACTTGGCTGCTCACTTTCACGGAAAACAAAGTGAAAGCAAAGAAAACGACGGCGATTGCCCGAGTGATAAAATCCCTTCCCGTGTGCGTGTGTGTGTGAATAAGACGTATAGCTTAGTATAGCGCTAGACAACAACATGCTGCATGTAGTAATGTCCTACCACCTATCTGGTGGAATATTTTGGCAAACAGAAGGAGAACAAACAAGCAGCAATAAAAATAGGTAAATAAATTTTGAAAAGAACAAGTAAATAAATTGTGAAAAACTTGCGAATATTTTTTAAAATCGATAAAAAAATCGTTCTTAACTAGACCTTCCGAACATGGAAAGCTTAGAAAGTGATGATTCCAGAAAGTATCATTTTTTACAGCGTCGCTTTGTCAGATGGCACATGTTATCTTGAATTTCAATCATTGAAAACATGTTTACTTAGTAAATCTAAGACTTCACTGATGACTTTGTAACCATATACTTATATCATATAAAATCGAAGTAGATATGCTTCCTTTGCAATGTTTCAACCCTTTCCGAAAGCTTAATATCAATAACTGCTAATAAATATGATGAGGATGCATTTTGGCCGTTCCAAATCAAAAAAAGGTTTTGAGTTCCTGAAATACCCAGAAGCTTAGACCGTCTTTAGGGCTAACCGGCTGGCCAAACTTGGAATCTAAAGTTCTCCGCAGGTTAAAATGCTCAGTAACTCTGCGATCATGGTAGGGCTATCCATCAATATGCAAAATTAAAGTCCGCCCCATGAACAGAACCGAGATTAATCCGCAGATCACTCTTGAATTGTTACCCCCTACTGTACCGAGACAGTCATCCATGAAATATGAACAAAATGCTATAGCGTTGTATATTAGGCCTGAGGCTTAAGAGGAAAGAACTGAACGAAAAGTACATATGGCATTAAACGAGGCATCAGGGCAATCAAGTTGCCCTTAGAGGCCGAAGAACCTGCATTTCTACGAATAATCATCGACTTCTCGAGACAATCATTACGCCGAAAACAAATCTCTTCATCGGCATTCATAAATTACGGCAAATTCTGGCCATTGTAATCGTTATAAAGGGAAAAGAACAATCAAAGGTCTACACTGAATTACTCGTATTCAACTACCTTTAATTTGAAAAGGTAGGCAGTAATTCTTTGCATAATGTCGAATAGGATGTTAATCGGAAATGAAAAGGCTAATGAGACAGACATTGCCTGAATTGCTCTTCAACAGATACTACCGTATTCAGCAAGCATAAGAACTTCAAGGTGCAATTAGGCAACTGAAGCGCATGAGTATATCGTGCGCAGATGCGTGCCTAATTGGCTAATGCCAATCCAATCTCGATATAAACGACGAAAGCCCACTTGCCTGAATCATGTATAACTGTGCAATGCGGTATTCCTCCACGGTCATCGGTAGGAGTATACGGTACTCCTTGATGAGCATGATTCTGCTGCGTGGAGTTGATGAGTGCTTCGATACTGCAGATGACAAGCTTCAACGACGTCATCACGTCATCATGCCATGCGCAACGTGGGCAGCAGTGAAGGCCCGAGGCCCATATCTGCCAGCACCGCGCCGTGGGCATCGGCCCGCCCCGTCTCCGCCCGACCGCGCCGCGTCGATAATCAAGCCGCCCCGCTGCCGACGCCGACCGTCTACCGGTCGTTGATCGGCGACCACCCACTCAACCACAACAAATTCAAGAGATGATGGTCCGAGATAAAGAGATACAGAAACAATGGAGTAGCAACAGGGAAAAGAGCTAGAGAAGGAATTTCGATGAATTGGCTATTATTCAGCGTCGAAGACGTGCTCCATAGTCACTAATTGGCCCAATTCAAATAATTAGTCAACACCTATCAGGCGTTAATTCGTCGAGCTCCATTTTTGGTCTGATTCCTTTTTTGTGTGTGCAGTATTCGCTCGTAAAATGATGCGGTGTATTGGTTGGAATATATTAATCATATTTACGACCTTATTTCACCTTTTCATTTGAACTTAAGTGCACTTTTGTTTCGCCCCCACGAGATAGTGATGGGCGTCGAACCGGACCGCAGAGCTCTTTTGGTTCTGACGATATGAGATGACTTCGAATTTGTTTGCACAGATGTAGACCTGAATTATGGGGAAGGTTCCATGCGGTCTAGAAAACTAGAAATGTTAAAGTGAACAAAAAGGAACTAGAAATCTTTCTTTTTCCGAGGTATTTTAACATTTGACTAACGCTATTTATTTAATGAAATTGACTCACTGCCCATTCGAAAATGCATCCACAGTTAAAGAAGAAGTTCTTTATTTAATGTCCATGTATTTTCTCGACGATTCTTTTTCTGGTCCATTGCTGTCGTTGTGCTAATGTAATAGGTCGTACTGCTTCCCCACTCGTTTTTTCCTTTGCAGCCCAGTGCACTAGTAAGACAAACATATCATATACTTTATTTCAAAGGAAATAAAAATAATAGACTATTTTTAGTTCAAAAAAGTCTAAATGGTAATGGCCACTTCGATCGCCGATTTGGCCTCGTCTGAGGTCCGACCCGACTCTCCGGTCACTGCAGGTGCAGGCCCTATAGAGATGTCAGTCGATGATTTGGACAAGTATGTTCTAATTGATATCGTTTACTTGCTTACTTCTTAGTCTTGGGAGTAGGCCATCAGCGAATCTGGCTTTTACTTATAAATTTCGATGATATTAAACATATTGCCAAAAATGGTAGTAAGCGGAATCTGAAAATGCACGCCTGTGGTGGTACTCCATACGCACCATTTTTGGTCGTTGAAGTAGCAGTCTCTTCGTAATGTAGTAGTTTAGCTTTAGAGCAACTTCAATAATTTTTGTAGCCATATGAAATGAAAAATATGATAATTTTTTAAAAGCGGCACTAGAATCTACTTCGACTTGATTATACAACTGTCCCGTAGATGAACGGAACAGGACCCAATTTCTGCCAAAATTGGTATATAATGGCACCTCAATGAGTCTATAATGGAGGTAAAATGGAGTACTCGCTATTTTTCAGACATATTGAAACTTTGATGAAATGTGAATTGATCTCTGAACAGGACGTTAAGTCATTATGTTCTAAAGCTCGAGAAATTTTGGTCCAGGAAGGAAACGTGCAAGTAATTGACTCACCGGTCACGGTTGGTTTGTCAACTCCTACTCAATATGCATCCGTTCTAGTACTTTTTTGTCTAGATATGTGGTGATATCCATGGCCAGTTTTATGATCTCATGGAATTATTCAAGGTCGTTTATACTTTTTGGTTGATTCTACAGCTTCTTGCAGTTTGTAGTTATAATCGTTTCAGGTTGGAGGCCAAATACCAGACACAAATTACCTTTTCCTTGGTGATTTTGTTGACCGTGGATTTTATTCAGTAGAAACATTTCTTTTGCTACTCGCGCTGAAAGTCCGTTATCCGGACCGGATGATGCTTATTAGAGGGAATCATGAAAGCCGACAAATTACGCAGGTACTATTCTAGCGGCATTACGTCACCGTATTGTTTTCACCTTCCCTTCCTTTTTTAATCTTATTCTTTAATGTTGGAGAACCCTTTGAGCTTATTTCTTCTACTGTCGTTTTCCCTTTTTCAAGTTCTGTACAGGCCTTTCGCCTAAAATCCTTACTGCTTTCTGAAACCCATTGGACTCGTTTACTGGTTCATAGTACTGAATTGAAGGAATTTCCAGGGGCTTTATTTGAAGGGACAATCTGCCAATCCTGGTCTTCCCCACATTTTGTTAATGGAATTCACTTGTTTGCTTTCTTGTGTTCGCTTTAGAAGGCGCCTTTTTATCTTTTTGTGTGTATTTTAAGATTGTGAGTCGCGCCACACTTTCTCCATTTCATTTAACAATCATTTCAGTTTCTCTCAAACCAGCTTCACACAAATTCCCTCCCAAAACTTGTGACTATCACTTGAAAGTGTTTCATTATGTTTGAAAAGGTGATTCAAGTGGTGGACTTCGTTTTTTAAAGGATTTTCCAGGTGTACGGTTTTTATGACGAATGCTTACGTAAGTATGGCAGTGCAGCCGTATGGAAAGCTTGTACAGAAGTTTTTGACTACCTCTCCCTTTCAGCTGTTATTGATGGAAAGGTATTTTACTATCAGTTTATATGTACCTAAGAATACACGCCTTTTGAAAAATATATTATTATTTGCCGTTATTTGCGTACTTTTCATAGGCATTCTGTGTGCACGGAGGACTGTCACCGTCTATCCAAACCCTGGACCAGATACGTGTGATAGACCGAAAACAAGAGGTAACAGGTTTCTTGGTTGTTTTCATTTGAATGGTCGAACTCGGAACGCAATTATCTGTTTGGCGACTGGTTTCGCTGTAGGGGGAAATAGTAGAGGGGTTTCATTTGATGACGGACATGAGAAACTTATAGCTGCAACCTAAAGTTTCGAAGCAAGCATAACACTTTTTTTCCGAAAAGATGCTGTAGGATATCTCCCAAAACTCGAAAAAGGATTGATTAACATTCTAAAAGGAAATAACAGAAAAGAGAAAAGAGTTCTAGACGAGTAGGAGAAAGCAGGGCTGTTCATGAGAGAGAGAAGGCTGTGCTTTACAATGCTGGTAAAGCAGTTCCATAAACCAAGGTGCCATGTAATATTGTTGCTTTTCCTCAAGGAGCTATTCTTCACTCTGGAAAGCTGTGCAATTTGCAAATCTTAATCAAGAAGTTGTGTCTGTTGACCCGATGCTTTTCGCCATACAGGGAGTAATAAGAGGAGGTTGTCAAACTGCAAGGCATGCGTCCTTGACCGTCGCGATTCAGCATAATCCTCTGTCTATGTGTCTCGGTTCGCTCCGAAAGTGAATGGAGATAAAAGTAATTAAAAAACAAAATGAAGCAAACGGAATAAAAACTTGCTCAAGCGTCCTAGACCCCTCGGCATATTACTGCCACCCGCCAAAGGGAGACCTGATCAAATTAACGTTCCGCCTACTTAGCAATTCTCTGATGCTCTAAATTGGGCACCATCAATTCCAAACAGTTTTCATAATTCTGATTCTGTTCAGTTCACTACGTTGAATCGAAATTTCTCTAACATGCTGGCGATTTTCTCGATTATCTTAAATGTTTTAAAAGGTAGACATGAATTATTTGGAGTACACCCTATTGACATGGACGGTCTCCTGCCAAGGACTGGGCACATACACCTCGCTCCAAAAGCTTGGAGTCAGGTATCGAGGCACTTCTCGAGTACCTTTTTGACTGTTTATTAATGTGGTTCTTTAATTGGAAATTTCGACCGGGTAGATGACGTTGGAGATTGGAACAAGAGGTAGTACTTCGAGAAAGGTGGATCTGTGGAGAATAGAGGTGTGACGCGATAAGTTGTGTTTTGTTGTTAGGGACCTCTTCTCTATCGGCAACTTTATTATCCCCACGGGCACGCCAGTGAGTAGAGAATACACCGCTAATTTCCGGTGATTAGGTGCTCAGTCCGCGTAAGGGTGCGCTCCAATATCCGCTCGTTCTTGGCCAGATAGGAATACAATGAAGTTGACGTTGGGGATGTGCTATTGCACTTTTGACCAATGTTGATTTGTTCCTAAACAAGCCTTCTATGTATACCCAGCAACAGCATGATCATTCCTATTGGCTCAATCATCCATGCTACATCGTCTATGAGCGCTAGCGTTATTGTAATGCTATATAGTACTATTTACTGGATACATTCATCAATAAAAAGTCTAACAGCTTTACTTTTGTTTTTTTTTTCGCTTTTTCGAGATCTTTATTTATTCGATCTTTTTGACTCATGCTATTTGAACGCAATTGCTTTTCCGGAGGTAAACCATACAACCGATTTTTTCAGGTACCACACGACGGTCCAATGTGTGACCTTTTATGGTCCGATCCAGAAGACTCATCCGTTGGTTGGGGAATGAGCCCACGAGGAGCTGGTTACCTTTTCGGTGCGGATGTTGTCAAGGTACTGTTTATGATTTTGCTTCTTCGGCGATTCCACGCTAATGCCTCAATGGCAAGAAGCCATTGACTCTGATTAATGACCTGCGATCATGTGAAGTTCGAACTTCTATGATCCTTTTGCTCGCTCGAAATCATCACGTGCTACTCATTTCTAGAATTCGGTTTCTACAAAGGTTGTTAACCGAGCTTGCTTCACCAGACTTTTTTTGACTCGGACTAAATACCGACCATATTTCGAATTCTAATAGTAAGCTATCTATCCACACTTTTTAAGATCGCACACCTCGGATTCGATTCACTTCTTTTTATAAGGACGTAACTGAACCGAGTTGTTGATTTCTTGTAGATAGCACATGCTCATAAGTACTTTGCCCGATGCGATTCCTTATTCTTACCATACTCGCCCTTTCTTTCTTCACCGTTGCCTACTTTCGAGCACCCGAGTTGTAATGCAATGGGATTAAATCTTTCCGGCGCTATAACTCCATATCTGAGGCCATACGCCATTTTAATGTTGTAACTCATCAGACTTTCTGCGATACGAATGGTGTTGATCTCATATGCCGAGCACATCAGTTGGTTATGGAAGGCTACAAATGGCATTTCAACGACAGTGTCTTGACAGTATGGTCGGCTCCAAATTACTGTTATCGGTTAGTTTGACTCTGAACGTACCATTGTTTGCTAAGTAGATTTGTTTTTAATTTTTCAAAGATTTTGTCAAAATTTTCGGAAAGCCTAGCGAGAAATTGTTTTATTACTCACTCTCGCGCTTGAGGAGAAAGTGTGGACTTTAGATTCAGCATGATTTGAAAAATGCTAGTGACTCGTTTTTCCTTTTTCCTCAAACTTGAAAATGATTGTAACTGTACTGTCTTTCCCTCTAAAGCATTTGAAGTCTTAAATGATTATTTGAGTCTTTTCATCTTTACTGTCTTTCATGTTTTTCAGTAATCATGATTCGGATTCAGGTGTGGAAATGTGGCTGCTATACTTGAACTCGACGAACAATTAAATAAGGAATTCACGATATTTGAAGCAGCACCTCAAGTGGGTTGTATTTTTGTTTTATAAAACCGAAAAACAGACTCGCAAAATGAAAGGCGATCGAATGTTATATAGTGGTTTTGGCGAGTCTGCTGCTGTGGGACTGGAGGTTCTTCGGAAGGCTCTTGTCATCCATGGCAACTCCATGGTTAGAAATGTAATGAATAGCTCTGAAAATATGTTGTGTCTCATTACTGCGTCAATTGTTTCTTCGTAATTGTGTTGTTTGAATCATGGCATTATTAGCTCAGCATATTTAACTTCCGTGCTACGCTGCTCTTTTTTTTCGCATTCTTGTCTAATGGGATTTACTTTTATCAGTAATTCGCAGCAGGGGCTTACTGAAGAAAACTAGTTGCATTGGTCGATGGATTGGATCCGACTGATATCGGACATTGGTCAATTCAAAGTGATAGGTGGTTAAAAGCAATAACACTGATAGCGGGCTTGAGGAACAATGATATGGAGACCTCGAAGGAAACGGTCACTACATTTCCTACAATTTTAGATGATAAAATCTTTGGGTCTTGATTAGTCCCGTCTGGGGATCCCTTCCCCCTATACCGCATTGGGCTTCCATTCACAATCGTAATGACGGCTTATTGAATGCGTATACGGTGCTTAAATGGCTTGTGGTTGCCAGCCGCATGTACGGGTCAGTCTTTTGTCCTCCCACAGTAGTCTGGTACCGAATTACCCACGATCTAGTCTGGCCTTGGAGGAATGGGGAAGGCTCGGTAGGCTTAGGTGGATATCGCCACTGTAACAACTTAAGGTTTATCAAAAGGGCTCTTGCTCTTAAGAATGATTTATTAGGGCCTGACGTATAAGTTATATATAGGTCCCGGCGAAATGCATCCTGCTCCAATCATCTTTCAAGAGAGTTAGGGGTAGAAGCGCCTGAGGAGTTGTTTTTTATAGAATTTAGTAATTTTCATCTCGAAATCTATCGTTGTGTTTACTCAGGCGAGCGTGTGCGGTGGGTGAGGGTGTACTCGCCACGCATGAAAAACGGTCTGTCTATGGTTTACATTGATGGTCATTCTTCTTCATTCGAGTATCTTAGGAATGCTGATCCCTTTCCTTCGTTGTATTTGATTTTTTATTTAAATTTTAATTCTGTCATAGATTGCAATGTTTAGGAGAATCGCGGTGCCCCAGCGAAGAAGCCTCAACCGGACTATTTTCTGTGATATAACAGAACATCATATGGGTGTATTTTCGGCCGCTCAAGCGATTTCTCACATCATTTTCTCCAAATACCGTATCGGTCGACCTACTCGTTGTTTTGAACAAACTGTTATAACCGTTAAGTATTATGTATTAACGAGCTCTCCCAAAGGATCTGTGTACAGGGAGAAGTTTTATGTGCCTTGAGGTATCATCCACATGTTGCTTTCAAATGTAGTTGATCAGTCGATTTTCGTCACAGAACCGTGAAGTCTTTATCTATCATGTAAATGGATGACGAAGACAATTGGGACGCAGTCAGTCCTTGTATAATTCTTTATTTGATAATTCGACTGGGCATATGAAATCTGTGCTGGTCATGGTCGTTTTACTACATTCGGAGTTTGGTGCTTCCTTTATCCGATTAAAATGTGCAATTAGTACGAATATTCTTCTCGCTGTTAACCCAGCAGTTTGTCAACGAGAACGATCACATCCTCTCAATAGGACGACTTCTTAGTTGAAAAGACTTCAACGATTGATAGTTCCTTTCAAAATAAAGGATTCCTCGTGCTTTGCATTTGTTGCAACTTGGTCAAGATCCTGTAACCATTTTGATCTTCTTCCTATTTACTGTATTTTTGCTATTTATTGGAGTGTGGACTGCATTACGATGATACAACTTAAATATTTAAGTTGATACGGTGCTAAGAAGATGTTGAGAGTTTTTCAAAGATCATTCGCTGGCACAAGGAATTTGTGTACAGCGGCTGCTCAGACTTTATCAGCTGATCTTAGAAATAGGATCGATAAAATGGTGAAGGTATGTTTGCTGTTATTCGTTCCTTATTTGCTATATGTCGTTGTTTCTACATTGCCATACGCTTTACTGCGCAATATTCGCTTGAAAATGGGCAACACAAAATTCGATGCCGTTTCGTCTCCGCACATCATTTTCATTACAACCGGCTTCGCTAGCCCGGGTAGACTTGAGTTTATCAGAGAAATATAAACTCATTTTCGGATTGGCGAAATGTTGGTATGCATAGAGTTTATAGTGTTAAAGGACCTTCCACCCCCCCCCCCCCCTCCCCTCCTTCAGAATATTGTGTTCATTGATTGCAGCATGAAAAGAACAAATATTTACGGTTCACTGTGTTACGGTTCCGGAGCCGTTTCCTCTCCCAACATTCTTTTCCTTTTCCAGGGCATATCTGAAGAATTCGAAGGGAAACTTTCATAGGTCACTCTCCCGTAACCCCAGCCTTACACATTCTGCAAAACTTGCTGTAATTGTCTTGCTTTTCGCTAAACAGTGTGAACCATGTCAAGGAGGTAGCTTTTCATAAAATAGGTTTCATGGTGAATTAAGAGTGAATAGTGGCCTTGCGCAACAAAAGAAAACGAGGCGACACTTTCCCCGAAGCTAGCTATACCTTTTCGCCATGGATGTGCCTCTTCGTTTGCTTAGTCGGGGTGTTAATGGTCGTAGTACTTTGAAGTTAGATAGTGTTTGAATATTGAATTTCTGCTGTTATTATGACGGTGTTTTCTGCTTTTTTGTAGAGTCACTATCTCTACCTATTAGAAACACTATTTAGTCAGATGACGTAGTGGTGTTCATGAAAGGCACGCAACAGGAGCCAATGTGTGGTTTTTCACGGAATGTTAAACTGGTGAGTGCGTGCGCCCATTTCTTAAAAATCAGTGAATAATTTCGGGAACTCGTGCATGAGATCTAGTTGGTAGCTTCATGGAGCTTCCTTTTAGTTATGATTTATTCCTCTAGGTCCTTGATTTCCACAACGTCAAGTTCAAAGACTACAATGTACTGGACGACCCTGAATTGAGAGAAGGCGTGAAGATTTACAGTGAATGGCCAACTATTCCCCAGGCAGGTAGTTTATCACGTCTTTTAACTGCACACTGAGTGCTTACCTAGCACATTACGTTTCAGGTATATGTTAAGGGCGAATTTGTTGGAGGATGTGACATCATGGTACAAATGCACAAAGATGGAGAGATTTCGTAAGATTTTAGCTAACTTTACAATGTCATTTGATTAAGATTGCGATCTTAGAAATTTTTCTTCAGCGACTTTTTCGACTCAAAAGGGATCGCAAGCAAGTATGGAGAGGCAAAGTGAAATGGCCCGCGCGGAGTTACCTCTAAGTCATTAGGATAGATGTTCCAGTTATATCCATAAAGTTTTTGTTATATGAACGAACTAGTAGTTGTTGTCGGCTATTGTTTGCTCAAGTTGAAAATCATACAGTCATGTGATTTATATTTATGCCATTAAATAAACAGCACGCTCCGTAGAGTTTTTTGTTTATGAGAATGGCACATTTATGTGTATACACTTTATCCGTAATCTCTACGTTCTACCAAAGTAGTTTGACATTAAATATTTCCCTGGCTTTATGTCGTGGATGTTCAGTGCATTCAACATGAAGGCGTCCATTCACACGAATAAAGTAGCAGTGTTTGCATCGTAGCTTTAAGCGGGATTTCACCTGAAAAAAAACATAAGAGTAGATCTATCGGTGAAAACTACTAGCCAAATGTATTAGGATGTAAATGTATTTATTATTGTACCAAAAGTGATTGTGCGGATGCTCTACTAAAATGAGCAAGCTGCTGACAAGAGTGGCTGCCTTCACCGCGTCGATCGACCGTCTGCCTCCCTTCCCCTCCCTAGCACTACCTCGGCCGGCACGCCGACACGCCGGCGGACCATGAAAGCAGACAGAGGCATTCGTGACTCTATAATGCACACCTTGAATCCCGCGGTTGATTGCAACATTTGGGGATTTCGAATTCCAAGCAGTCCTCGAGTTACAGAGGCACCACCGGCTACAAGCCGTGTCACTATCCCAGACATCCTGAAAAGTAACAATTTAGCTACGGTTGTGCAAGAATTCGCACGTAATTCATGGTGAACGACAAAGAAATTTAATCATAGAGTTTCAAGAAATGTGGAATACTACCACTTTAGCTACCATTTAGTCATGTCAAAGAGATCCCAAAGATAAGCGGGAAAGTTTCCTATAAATAGACGATCTGAGCCTGGGGAAACTTTTTACTAATTTGCTCATTATTTAAAAAATCCCTACAGGGTTTCAACAGTTTGCCGGAAAAGCTGGAATAGATTTCAAGCTCAAGAGGAAAGCAGGATTGATCTCTATTTCCATTATTGGAATTATAGCCTTTTATTGATTATTCAGGCACAAGAGACAGATACTGACGGGGATGGGTAGTTAGTAAGACAGGTAGACAGTAAGACAGGTAGATAGTAAGATGGGTAGACAGTAAGACAGTAAGACTTCAGAAACGGTATGGTTTTGTGAACAATTAACTAAATTTCGCTTATGCGAGCTGCGGTGTTCTGATGAAGACCGAGTATTGATACTTGGCGCAGCTACCGCATCTCCTAGGAAAAACTTTTGAAACAACATCTAAGTACTTTAAATAGACAGAGGATAATGCTGCAAGAGTGCAAGAGCTCAACTTAGAAACCCAACTCCTCAGTTACAAAACGATTCACATCAAGCAGTCATGAAGTAGCCCCTCTAAATGAAAGGGTTGTCCGCAAAAGTGACGTTGCTGGATAGTGTGCGGCTGCGCCGCGGTCCTAACGTGGGAGCATCTTATCTGAGTCTATCAAGCGGTTTCACAACGCATGCACTTTCATGTTTTTGTGGGCTGCCACTTCTTTCGAAATATTCCGACAAGTTAGTCGACACAACAAAGTCTCCCTTTCCCGCAAACGGGCATTTCTCGTCTCTAGTGTGGGAGGGTCCAATTTTTGACTCATTTTTGATCTCGTGGGCTGCATTACAGTTAAATCAGTGACAGCTGAATTCGTTGCACAAGCGAAATACCAACTCGTCCGTCAGAGTGGTCCTGAGTGAATGTCGAATGCGTGGGCGTTCCAAAACGGAATGGGTTGCCGCCAGAACATCTATCCTTTACCAATCCATTTACCATTTCTCCTTTTTTCTCTCTTTGGATATGTGAATGTCTCGATGCTTTTTGCTTCCCGAAATGGTAACGGGAAACGTCCCAAATTTTCGTCATTCTCATGCTCGCTTCCTCTAAATTTACGTTCCTCTTGTTCGACTCCAGCGTGCTGTGTAGTACACAAAAGTCGGGAAAAGGAGTCCATACATCCAACGCCTCTCAAGTTTGTAGCTTTAGAACTCAGTTATTTTGCTTTCGAGCATCCTTTTAAGACCAGATGAGGTTAAGGACATCGAGGTCGAATGATGGTTCATTCTGATTTGGTTATGTCCCAAGATGAGTTTCTTGCTACTTTCCCGTTCAAAGGAGGCCACGATGTTAGCCATGGAGCGCGAACCAACTCATCAGCATTTCTTTTGCGTACGCTGACTCCGTCACGCATTCCTCACACTCGTCACTACTCTGACTGTCTCGCATTCTCCTTTGTTATTCTCATGAAGTTCCTGGTGTGAATAGTTCGCGTTAATTCTCTCCTAAAGCATAGAAAAATCTCGCAAATCGTGACTGGCTCCTTGCAGCAAGTTCCTATGCCATTCTGCACAGCTCAACAGGGTGTGGCTAAGAAATGAACGTCGATAGTACTTCCTGATTAGTTCTAATCACAGTTTTGCTTTGATGAGAACATGGAGAGTGTTTTCCAGGTAATTGAACTTTCACGGACCCTAACCACTAAGGTCTTTCTTTAGTGGTCTAGTCGTAAACAATGGAGACCATTCCTACCACCTCTTCTCAAAAGGAAGCAGTCGCAGTTGATGAATATTGTAAGTGAATAACAATTTTTACCACATTTTATCTATAGAAAGCGAGGATATCATCGTTTCAGTAGAAAGGATTTATCTGCGATTCGCTATGATTGAGTCAGACGAACAACTGCAGAAATTCACAGACACTTACCTAGTTCGTTTAATCGAGACTGCAAGTTCGGAGCCTAAAGCTTTAATAAAGGTACGACACGAATCCAGGAATCATTCAGCATATGAACAAGAATCTTATTTTTGTTGTTTAGATTAGTGAGATCCTCACTCATTATAACCGCCGTGCTAAAGCTGTTGCATCCATCAAATATCCAGTTGATGCTCTCTTGACTCTAGTGAGAGATAAAAGTGTTGTTGCCGCGGTGAGATCCTTCCTCAGCCTATTTGTATTCTATGACATGGGTGAAATAATTTTTCCATGGTGAGAATGAAGTGGGTCCGGTTTCTTCAGAATCTCTCGTTGGTATATCTGCGCTTCGCCTCTGGACACCTTACGGAAGAGGAACGCCTTAGATTGCTGCCTTTATTCTTTGATGTTATCTCTTGTAAGCTCAATGAATCAAGCCAATGTGCCGAGTGAGTTATCAGTGAAATGTTCATCATTTCCTATTTAGAATAGGGCAAAATGATTTTTACTATTCAGACTGCTGTCATTGTGTGTGCCTGCCTTTATGGTTCTCACACAGAAGGAGAAGCATACCTGGCCAAAGTTCACGTTATCCGACGATGTGAAGCTGCTGCTGCTTAGATTCCTTCACTGCATCATAGCGTTCCCCGTCGATCCACCGTTAGTACAGTGTTTTGTTCGATGAGTAATTATTGTGCAATCGTATTATTAAAGCGATGTGATCAAATCCACGTGCGCAGCTCTCAAAAGTGAAGAGAAAGTGTTAACTCCTGCCTTAACAGCCGACGAATACATAATGGTTGCTGAGAAAATCTTCACCAAAGACGTAGCGCTTGTTCCGGTAGGTGAACCAATTTTAGTGGATATTATTTCTGCTTAAGGCCTAAATTTGTATACAGATGAGAGAAAGAAAAATTTAGTCCCTGGGAATAACCTCTTTCTTTCCTTTCCTGATTTCCTATAAAATGTTTTTAGAAATAAGCTCCTCTGGAAGGTATCCTATTTTAGATAAAGTTGTGTGCTCTCAAGCTCTTGGTCTCTGGGTTGTTTGATGATTCAGCAATCTTTTCTATTCTGGTTCTAGCTTCTGCTCAAAACGTCGACGCGTGAGTTTTACTTTTCCGGAAGTCTTGTGTGATAATTGACAAACTATTTGAACTGAGCGAAAGTTTTCAGAGTAACAGAAGCTGCTGAGGCGGCCTTGAAAAAAATCGACATGTGAGATCGCCAATTTTTTTGATATAGTGTTTTCGTGGTTTTATCGTTGTGACTTCCCACCTCAGCGTGACCGGAATTGTGTTGTAGTCAAGCATGTGTTGACAACCGAGCTGTTGTGGATGAATTGATGGCCATTTATTTGGGAACAACGACAGTTACCAAGCCGGTGATGGGCAAAAGTACTGCAGTATGTCCAGCCAATTTCTTGATGAAGCAGAAAATCCTGCAGCATCTCACGCGTTCTTCTATTGCACCTGTGTCTTATATGAACAATATGAAGGTTTGTAATACTTTTTTTTCAAAAGTGGTATCCAAAACAGTTTGAAGCAAAATCGAGCGACTAGTACACAAACTTGTTACCATCTCGGTGGAATAGACATTGCTTTCGCTCAGCGTTTGAAGTCGTTGAATGTCGTGTGTTGCAATTGTTTTTGCCATCTACTTGTACTTTTTAGATTTGTCTTGACGGGCTCACCCAGACGTCGTATATCAAGCTGCTCACAGCTGCGCTCGGTTTCTTGCTCAAGGTAATCGAAAAAATGCCTGCAGCTGCACAGAAAAACTTTTCACCTCTGTTGTTTGATCGTGTGCAGAAAGTTCGAGAGGAAGTCAAGGTAAATTGTTTTTAGTTGTGGTTTTCTTTTTAGTTCACATCGATTACTTTGTCATGAAATTCGCCAACCACATTGTTTCCGAATCACTCATTTTGGTCGTGAGCTTTTTACATACATGATTAATCCATTTCCGACGGCTAAATGGCCCATCTGATTTTTGGCTTTCTTAGCAGCTTGTTAGCTAGGTTCTGTTCCCCACCGTTTTTGGCCAATTATATAAAACCAACCAACAGCTGTAACAGTATCTCTTTAAAACGGTGTATCTTCGATGTGAAGGGCGGAGGTGGTGTAGTGTCAAGTGGCGCACTATATCACACGCACGGTCAGGGGTTCGAATCCCGGATCTATGCCCGCCTAGGCCAACCAAGCCTTCCATCCCTCCGGGGTCGGTGAATTGGTACCAGACATGTCTGGGAGGATAAAAGCACTGACTTGTACATCGGCTGGCCACCGCAAGTCATTGTATAGGCCACATACGCACTCATTACGCCACTACGATTCTGAATGGTAGTCGAGTGCGGGGGCGCATCCCTCAGACGGGATTGATTAACGCCAAAAACTTTATCCTTTATCCTTATCCTTATCTTCGATGTGATCACAATTGATAGGGTTAATCTCTTGCTGCAAACACGTCTCCATTAGAGAATGCTCAAATTTATAGAACTCCAATGCTTTATCACTGATTTATCGATGTATGGGAATTCTTGGGAAACGAGATCCGTCTATCGTAACACGTCAGGTCGAGACAGTTGCGCTGACTTTCAAGGAGATTGCTCAGGTTGATCTTCATTCTCATTTCATGTCGAATTCAGCTCAAAATCTCAAGGATGGATTAGTTCTGCTGAAAACAACTTTTTTTGTATTGAAGGCACCAGACGATGTCGCGTACGCAGTGATCGATTGCCTCACCCAGTGGTTGGATGGTTTCCGCAAATTGACCGATCAGTCGCTCAATGAAAAACTTAAATCGTTGGTTCAAGAGTTCCTCACACATGTAGGTATGACCCATATACTAAGTTCAGTTAGAGACATATCTCCCATACATATTTCATCACCGTACTACTTTCTGTTAGTACAACTTTCCTTCGTGAAAATATTTTTTGTGTCTATAATCGGCACTTTACTAGCGAATTAGCACCGCTTACTAGACACGCGCATGAAGGATTGATTCAGAGAAGGTATATAAGTACTGTATTTCGCGAGGTACCCTCACCTCTACAGAGAAATCTTGTAAACGAAAAGTCTTTCCGCCGCTAAAGCTGTTCCTTAATGCGCTCATCTCCTTGCTGATTGACCAAGTAGCGAAGTATCATTTTGTTCATCTGAAAACTCACCTTTTAAACCATCGAAGAGTTCTTCGAATTCCCTTTTCTTGAATATTCTGTTTGTGCTGTGCTTATCTTTAACAATACTGACTGCCCTTTGTTAAATATACCACGTTTTCATATCTTATTCACCTTCTGGGCAGCTAACTGCGAGTTCTGTCGGAGTTCATGTCGTAGTGAAACTTGCATCTGCTTAGTTTTTAGAGCTTCAGTTGATTTTCTACTGTACCATCTATTCGCATCGAGTTCTCTTTGATTTTAGGAAAATTCAAAATGTCGATTGATTGCGTTAAAATACATGGAAGCGTTCCTATCATCCGATGAAATGGATTTAAGATGGATGCTGCTGCGGGCCTGCGGAGATAGGTTGGTCTTTTATGTCTTTTTCCTAATCATCGCCTTATCGTACCTTTTCAGTCGAGACGAGATTCGTGGAGAGGCAACTCGCCTTCTCGAAGTATCTTTGAAAGTGGATGTCCCTGTTGAAATGGCCGTTTTTTATCTGTGGAATCACCTTAAGGATGACATTGTTGATTCCGAAACTGGAAAGGAGAAGTCTCCGTCATCACAAAGTATTTCACCTCTCATCCATCAAATGGTTCGAGGTTTTACTTTAGTTTTACTTTTGGATTTATTATTCCCAGGGATTCGAAGAATGTACTTTCTAGAGCTCTCGTTACCTGTGGGCATTGATGGCACGGGCAGCTGGTGTGCCCACCGATTTGAAAACCGCCGATAGTGTTCATGAATGGACGGAAACTGCGCCGAAAATCGCCCAACAAATGAAAAAGCTGACTTGTTTCAATCAAGAGTGTTTGACGAAAATTTCTCTACAAGCTCTTAAAGAAGCTCAAGGTATGATCTTTCTCTGCATTTTTCTTCAGTTCTTTGAGGTGCTACTTGGTTATCTGGAAGTAAAGGTGCGCATAATCTTTCTAATTTAGAAGTGCCATTGTTTCGCATTGCGACGTGCTTCTCTGCCGTGTATCCTCTTAGCAATCCTCCAACTTCGCTTTTGATGTCTTGTGTTCAACGGACGCGAGGGACGACCCGCTCCGACATGGCTAATGTTGCCGCTCACTTGGCGGCTTCCTTACTAGGCGACAAAGAACGGGAAACGATGTTTCCTGCAGCTTTAACTGCATTAGAAAAAACGGTAATTTCAACTGCTTTTTCTCTTTTTTTCTCATGAGCCTGTCCTGTTTTGAAATTTTTACTGACGAGGCATTGAAGAGGTGTTTACGTAATACCTTTCTTGATAGATCTTGCATTCATCGAAATGATGACTGCTCATTCAGAACGTTACGGCAGGAGATTGCTGGCTTGCGAGCGCGTTTATCGCTTCCCATGCAACTCCTCGTACCACCGTTCTTTCGGTGATTAATCATCTCATTGACATCTCTGAGGAAGGTTATAACAAACCAAACAATGTGCTGGAGTCGGCTCTGGGTTCTTTGGCGAATATATTGCGCACTATTCTTTTTCACGACAAGGTTTGCTCCTCTGCGTTTTGGTACTTACAGTTGATTGCAGTGTTCGTTGCCATTCATTTCCAGAATGTTTCAGGATTTTGAATTACCCCCAGATGTCTTGGAGCGTTTGCTGTCTGTTTGCGAGAAGATTGCTGTTTCACGAAAAGATGCTGTTTCTACGAAGGCGCATGAGGAGGCAATACATGCTATAGGCTTTTGTGCCACAACGATGAGCGCAACTGTTTATGAAAAGGTATAGCTGTACACTGACTAGTGTAAGCTTGAAAATGCTCTCACAATACTGCATTCTCTTCTTTTTTTCATTTAAGCTGTCAGCGGTGCTTTACTCTGTTGGAAATGGTCCTCCTCAACCAGAAGTACAGCTTATAGTGGGGTCTGCGTTGTTCGATGTAGCGCTTGGGCCGTTCTCAACGTCTCGACGGAACATGTATATCACACCGGAAGAAGATTTTCATGTATTCATTGCATATGAGAGGCTTAACCTGTAAAATCTTCATTGGACATTTAATTTTCAGCTCAATTCGCTTGGCCCTGAAACGTCAGAAAGCTGTGAAAGACGTCTAGCTCAGATATTCTCCAAAATTTTCGACGAGAAGCTTTCATCTTTGAGCCATCATGAACGGCGTTCGGCTTTGATTTGGTTGCTCGTCGTCGTCCGAAGGAGTTACAAAGCTCGTGCTAACCTCCTGGAAGGGATGTTGGACAAGATTCAAACTGGCTTCGGCATAGGTCTCGCCGAAAATGATGGTCAGTAAGACCTGATACTTTATTCCTTATCCAAGTTATTTTGTTTGATAATTTATTGCTTCCGTCCCAGTATTCGATGCGATGCGTGGTGCGATTTTGTAACGTAGACAGAGCTCTAGTCGCAGTTGTGGCACATCCTAATTTTTTTCATCCCTATCCATTCACCCTTTCGCCTGCCACCCCGTTGATCGTCGGCTTCCCCGAGCGTTACAGCTGCACCAGTACCACCTTTATTCGTCCCTATCACGAGCAAGAGTCGTCAGGTGAATCGTCTACCTCGAGGGGCACGAGGCATAACACTCCTTCCGTTGCATTATCGGAAGAAAATCTTTAGAGAAAGAGTTTGCAGCGTGTGGATTGTTCGTCTGAATAGGTATGCAAAATGGATAGCCTCGAAATGAAATGAGGGATAGAAAGGATATAGTGTTGGCGTTCATCAACCCAACCCTTAGGATGCACACCGCACTGGAGTTCTATTCTATTCGAACGGTTCGAATGCTTTGAGCATGGTTTGCGGTGGCTAGCCAATGCACGAGTCAGTGCTTTTATCCTCCAGACGAGTCCGGTGCCAATTGAGCGGCCCCAGAGATGGAAGGCTTATTCGTCCAGGTAGGGTATCAATTTTGGATTCCATGGCAGACCATGCGAAGATTATAGTGTTCACCATTACACTGCCTCCGTTTTGAAATCGAGTAATTGAAAGCTTTGTAAATTAGAGATGTTTTCAATAGATGAGGGGTGATTTCAATTTCTATCGCCATTACCCAGTTTTTCTTTCATCTTATAAATAATTATCTCTACTCGGATGCCCTCATTTTAACTTCTTCATTTTCAATCGTAGTCTTGGACAACAAGTGATTCTAATCTATTTTGTTGTTCTTCCGCTTTCTCACATTCCATTTTGTTTAACTGTTGTGATTTTGATGCTTTAGGACCACCTTTTCCCATTTTCTTATCATTTTTTTCTGTAGCTTCTTATTCCTATTTTAGACGTACTTAGTGCTTTTGCATGAGGCGACTCTATTTAGTAACCTTGAAAAGCTCGAAGTGTGGTTATGTTCGCGGTAATAACCTGCTTAGGACTTAGCCCATAACCTAGAAGGAACTTATCAGTCTCAGTGTAGCACGAGGAAACGATTATTCTATTCTTCTTTGTTCAGATTTTACGCAAGATGTGGCTTCAAGTGGAATCGGTCTGGTGTACGAGATGGCATCTGAAGATCAGAGGAAAGCCTTGGTTAATGATCTGATTTCGAGAATTTCCGAAGGGAAGCCTTTCTCGAATACAAAAGTGGATTCCAATACAGAAATCTTTAGCAAGGATCAGCATATTACCGGGCCAGATGGGTTCGTAGTTGAGATTCGGAAAAAACTCGAAAGTGAATAGGATTATAGTATTTTAGACAACATCTGAGCACATATAAGGAGCTATGTTCGCTCGCCACAGATCTCAATCAACCTGATCTGGTTTATAAGTTCATGAACTTGGCAAGGCATAACTCAGTGTGGAATCTCAAAAAGGTGATCTTATTATGAAATGTGTAGTTACCCTTCCCAATCATTCTTTGCTATTGATGCGATAAATGCCTTACTTAAGGGCGCAGCTTTGGGTTTCGTGGCTGTTTTGGAAGAGGCTAGCAGTGAATTCGAACCCTTCATCGGTCAGCTGGTACCGAAATTGTTCAGGTGAATTGTTATCTTCTTGACATCAATTGACTGTTCGAAGTTTGGTGCTGCTTAGGTATCGGTATGACCCGGATTTGAAGGTCAGACAATCGATGCGCTCAATTTGGTCTGTACTAACAGCATCGCGTCGTGGTCTTGTATGTTCTTATTTGCTACTTCCCTTGTATGCTGTTTTTTTTTTTGAGACTTCGGTGTTCAGAAATGATGAATTTGTTTTCTTCAACTTGACTATTGATCCCGCTCAACTTGTAAACACTCTTTCCTACCAATTTAGTACAAACCCTCATAGCATGAATTGTCAAAACACGCGATTGTAGTTTATGAAAACCAAGCAAACGTTGTTCTAATTTACCTGCTTGACCAGTTTTCGTTTAGGTTGAAGAATATGCGGACGACATAGCTAAAGAACTTCAGCAGCAGTTGACAAGCCCTGAGTGGCGCGTGCGAGAGTCCGCGTGAGTCGCGATCAACTCGCGCATTTTGTTCTCTACTAACTTTGCCTCGGTATTTTTAGTCCCGTGATATTTCTGTTTTTGAGGTGCCTAGCTTTATCGGACCTGGTCCAAGGCAACGATTCCCGATACATCCGTTCGATCATCCCTGACCTTATGCTGACAGTTTTCAGACTCCGGGATGACATAAAGGTGTGTCAGTTACGATCATAATTGGGAATCGATTTTTTTCAGCAGCTATGCTCTTGGTTTTGTTCCCAAAATAGGTTATTTTAGGAATCCGTTCGTCTTGCCGCAAATCGTGCCATTGCCACCCTCGGGGAAACTAGCTGTCCGTCTTTCCTCGGAATCACCAAAAGGCCATGATCCACGGGTATTTCTCAGTTCACTACTTCCTGTGTTAATACGGAATGGAATCCACTCTGAGATCAAAGTTAATAAGCAGTTCAGGTACCACTTTGTTTCTTCTATCGTAATTTACAAAATAAGTAGTTGATGAAGATCATTGCAGTATTTCTATTCTACTGGAGCTGAGCAAAACCGCTGGGTCTCAACTTCGCCCTCATCTTGCCGAACTCATCCCCTCTCTCATTGACACCATAAGTGATGCGGAACCTGCAATTCTCAATTACATGGCTGCTCGCTCGAGCCTGGACGAATTGGAAATGGTGAGTTCAAAACTTGTAGGTGGCACTGCGTTCTGTACTGATTAATGCTTACATTTTTTCTCGGGGAGCCTTCAATAATCAAATAACTTATTAAAGAGCTCCTTTTTAGTTGGATGACGCGAGGGCAAAAATGGCGCGTACTTCACCTATGATGACTGCTATTCAAGACCTTATTCCACAGGTGATATATTCTTCCGTCGCCTTTGCGAATTTTCGATTTTTTAGGAGGTTAGATTAAGGAATCTGTTTTTCTCAGATTGATGGCTCTGTGCTCGTCGCAATACAACCTCGACTGTGTGAACAACTGCGTTCAAGTGCCGGAGCTAGCACAAGGACAGCATGTGCTCAACTACTGACAATGCTCGCACTCAGAGCTCCACAACTCCTAGGGGATCATCAAGCCCAATGCGGTGGAATATTATTTCCCTTTATGTTTCATTTACTCAATAAATTTCCTTGTAGACAAATTGTTTAACGCCCTTATATCCGGAACACGTGATCGCAATCCTTCCGTACGGAAACACTTTGCAAGCGCTGCTTCCTACACGGCAAAGTACGCCTCAACCTCATCATTTGAAGCGCTCATGCGGACTGTTTTGAAGGATCTTCTTTCAGACGATGGTGATTTATTCGAATTGCTCATTTGAGGGATCCGTTTTGGTCTTCTTTTATTTCAATCTCTGTAAATTCATTTCGCTAAGAACCTTCAATGGGGAAGCTCGTTTTCATTTCAGAATCCATGAAACAGTCTGCAAAGCATGTCTTGAAAAAGCTTATCCGCAAACTGCTCTGAGCTTCTTCAAGGTTATTCCAAACTAATTGTTCCCTACGTGTTTATGGAGACTTGTCAACTCGGTAAGGTTTATACTTGTCGCATTTTTCAAGCGTTTCGGGTGAGCAACCGAGAGTCATTTAGTTTTTGGATTGAACTCTCTCTTCTTCAGTTGTCCGAGGCGATGAAGCTTCCAAGAAACGGCAGGAGGAGTGGTGTGACCTATGGAATGAAATTGTGCCTAGTGGGTTTTAGTTTTTTTGTTTCCGCTTTTGCTGTGTCCATTTTTGGTTGTTCAGTATGGCGCTCGTGTGACTGAAAACCTGTCTTGATCAGTCGATAGCTCACGATAGGGTGGAATTTCAACCTCTATACTACACCATCCCTAAATTATGTCCTGCAATCCTTTCCGGTGTTATGTACGAAATCCAGTAATTTTGATCGGTGTCGACTAATTTTGATCGGAATCAGTGAATCATCGTCCTTATCTTATTACCATTAGCCCCGAACATTTTTGAAGTTTTGTGGCTGAGTTTCTACCAAACGCAACAATGTTCATTATTCGGTACCCATATTTAATAAGTAACTGGGTTCATGCTTTGTTTGTACAATATTCGTTCTCCTTCTTCTTTTTTAGTAGTCATTCATTTCAGGTACCGAAGCAGCCGTTCGCATGTACCGTGAAGAGATACTCTCATTTATCTTGGATATTCTGCAAAACAATGATGTTTGGTCTGTTCGAGCTCAAGCCGCTCGGATGCTTACGGAAACAACGAAGCATCTCCAAGAGCGATTAGAAGGCAAAGATGCAGGTGCCGTTTTGGATGCTGTAGTGTCCCATTCATCTGCAATTGACTGTTATGACATAGTTTAGCATCTTTGCTTTCTTCACTTCTTCCTATGCTTTCTGGACGTATTTGGCAAGGGAAAGAGGATCTGCTTCTCGCGGTCGGAACGATCTTTTCATGTGCTGGACCTTCACTCCGCAAAACGTGGACTAATAAAGAGGTCGAAGAGGTAGGGATATTTCCACTGATCTGCAGCTCAGAGAGAACGCATTACTCTAACTTCCAGGTGTTTGCTGTCTTAAGCAGGGAGGCATCAAAGAGGAAAAAGGAGTATGCCTCTGCTGGTCTACAGTCGTGTGCTCTATTTTCCCGCAGTCTTCCGTATCCAAAAGGTACGCAGTGGCTGTTGGAGAAAATCAGTGACAACGTGCGGAAGGCTCTCGATCCAAGGTAAAGCATTAATCTTTTGATTTTTCGAGTTTGTTTACCTCATTGGTTAATAAACTCAAAAAGTGGTAACTCATGTGCATTCTTCGTGTACTTTTACGCAATGTGGGTTGACCAGCTTCCCTCTTCTATCCCCTAAAGATAGTGCGTTAATCAGCATTCCGCTACCATGAAATACAGAATGAGTTTTGTCCACCTCAGCAAGCATCGGCAGAGGGAAAAAACCCAGATATCAATGGAGTTTTGCGTAAGAAGGAGAAACGTCACTGTTCGACAACGAACGACACGATACTGTTCTTGACACTTCGAAGCGTTTGTTGGTTGAATACACCGGCAGCCTAGTTGCGTTAAGTCGACGCTTCCATTATTTCTGAAATCTGCCCAACGTTTGTTACCCCTAGCATGGAAACTGTGACTTTGGAAAATGCAGAGAAACCTGATAAAATATTTAAAACTAAGGTGAAATTGACGTAAGCGTACGTGCGTGCTGTCCTCATAATGCCTGTAAAATAAGAGCTCTAAAAGTCAAGCCTATCTTGGTTTTTCACGGAAAATATCGCGCTCATTGCTTCAACCATTCTCCAATAAACTTATGAAAAGTCCGTTTAAGCGGAAAGGAAGATCAGTCTGAAGATGAGCAGAATGGTGCCTCTACAAAAGAAGCCAAACTGGCCGAGTTCCTCAGTCAAAACATGAGTTCGTTGGCTAAGGCTGTAGGTGCATTCGCTGAAGGTTTGCAGATCATTACCTTGATCATGCCTGGAGGGATTACTGCTCTCTTCATAATAGTCAAATTACTATTTAGGAAAAGATGCGGCTCCTGCGATAGATGCTTTGTGTTCTTATTTGACGTCAACTGGACTGTTTTGGAAAGCAAAACAAACTTTGGCAGTATCGCTTCTGGATTTATGTGGGAGGTACGTCAGATATCTTTTAGATGAATATAATCGTAGCGTCAGCACGAGACAACCGTTTTTTTTTTCAGCTGGGAGCTTCAGTCACCAGTGGAAGTTACCAAACTCGTAGAGGCCCTGCTGGTAATGGCTGAGGAAATGGTTGATCAGCAAAGGAAGTCTATAGCAATGCAATGTTTAGCTGTGAGATATTTGCATAGTGTCTCCTTGTAGGTCGGATTGGTGAGAAAAGCTATTCAGGTGATATCGAAGATGGCTCAACGAAAGGAGCTGTTCACAATACAGTGGGACCAAATCAAAACGAAATGGGAAACAAGTCGAGTGGTTCAGGAAACCGGCTTATTTGACGATCTCGCTAGTCTAAATTTGAGTGTCATTGATGAAGTCAAGCAATAATTGAATGCTTTTTATTGCTCAGATGATGAGTGTTTAGAGTCTGCTCGTTATCTGCTTGGACAATACGGAGTTTAGTAATACCTGACATATGGGTGTATAAATTATTCTGAATGATCTGTTTCTTTCCTGTTGTGTATAATCACGATATATCGAGCAAACCATACGATTTATAATCTCGCTCATATACGCAAGATTTAGTTGTGATATGTCGTCAAGTAAGTTCAATGATGGCTTCAAATCAAGAGTAGCTCACAGATCAAGCGTTGCCTCGGATGAGGTGCTACAGTCGTTGGAACATAAGCGGCTAGCACTATCTAAGGTTTGAACGGTTCTATGGGCCTTTTTGTTTCATTCAAACAGAAAAGATTTGTTTCATTACTAGATAGCTGCCTCGATAGGCGCAAAGAAACCGATTAGCAAAAGTGCAAATGGCATTAAACAACTCATAAATGGTAATGTAACGAAAGGTAAGTTATTCCAGCGTTCTTTCTCAGTTCAATTCCGTTGTGCACTCAATCACTGTATTAATAATCAGGGCCCGAAGCAAAGAAGAAGAAAAACTATCCATAGTGACGACGATGAGGACTTCATCGTCGACGACGACCTCGATGACGCGGATGAGGATTTTATGCTTAGTGATGAAGAAGATAAACGCCCGCGTAAGAAGAGGACGGGCTTGGATTCATGGCTGAAGTACCTTTTATAACTTCCTTGCTCAAATCTTCTTAACTGTCTCTTCGATGATCCCCTCTCCCATACTTGGGTTCTTCGACGTGCACGCCACCCGCACAACGGCAATTAAACCGGAAGGCTCATCTCTAAAAGATGTGACTTCTCGTACTCGGGGCGAAAAATCGTTATTGAAGTAGACAGGCAGAGCTGGTTCTGCCAGTTGCGCATCCCTCAAATTTTTTTTGGTAATTCCAAGGAAGTTTTTTTCATTATGAACCTACAATCTGTAAGAGACCTTTTTGAGCATTCAATGAATGGCTTGCGTGGTTATGTGCTTTACACTGACAAGAAATTACAGAGGCACTCAGAAGAAGTCCTCAGATGAAACCAGTGAGCCTGCCACAAACGCTTTGGGACTTGGGCAGTCAGGAGCTTCCGGGTTAGAATCATTTCATATTTCTAAACTAATTACTCTGTTTACTTTTACCCCTATTTTCGCATACCTCAGTAAATTTAGCAAGGTTCGAACACTGTCTGATTCGAGTGAAGAGGAATGGTTATGTAAGCCACGATTGGATGAAAAGCCCAAGGTTTGCTTCGATTTGCTCTCTCTCCTCTCTCGCCACCTTTGCAATTCATGCCTCTATTATTCAGAGTATGAAAACTCGTGTATCGGATTCACCGGTGAAAAAACGGTCGCGTATCAAGGATGTTTTTACAGACGAAAGTGATGGTGACCAGGAGGAAAACCTGGAGGTGGCAGAGACTTCCGCATACTTCAAATCGACTAGCGTAGCAATTGTCTGAGCACTAAAATTGTCTTGATTCTTTTAGTCTGCCACAACATTGAAGAAAGTCGCCAAAGCCGCTGCTAAACATGGTCGTAAGCGTAAAGCGTCTTCCGATGAAGACTATTTAGATGATGCAGGAAGCGAGAAAGGTTCATATCGCGGCAGACCTTCATCGGATGAGCATTCTTCAGATAGTGACGTCAGTGATCTCTTCTTTCTTCTTACTCTAATTCTTGTACTGTCATTTACACAAGCCCTTCCCTTTCATAAATTTCCTATGGTTAACTGTCGGGGAAATTACTTATGGTTAATGTTGGGGGCAAAGTTCTGATCGGGACTCCGCCTTCCGGCGCTTCTCTTCATCTTTGAAGCCTTATTACCTTTACTCGTCTGATGAGTCTTTTCTCTCGCTTTGCTATTTCGTCGTTGAAGTCATTCCCTATTCCTAACCACTCCTTCTTCTTCTGATACTCTACCCTCACCTGCTTTCTACTTCCTTCATTTTCTTGCGTTCCGTCCTGGGGTCAGTATAATTGAAACTGAGTCCTTTCCTTGATCGTATGCTTATACAGCACAGCTTTGAAAATTGGTCAAGATAGCTGCACACAAGCTAATATTCCATCCATTGTTCAGGACGATGAGCATCACTCCCAGGACAGAGGGGAAGACGATGTAATGCTTGCATGTCTCGAATTTTTCAATACATCTTCTCTTGCGCAGCTTCGTTCAACTCCGCGAATGACTGAAAGAATAGTTTCACAAATCGTCGATCGTCGGCCGTTCAGTTCTTTCGCTCAATTGGTGAGTCATTCGTTGTACTCATTGTTCTCAATGATGTTTCATCAGCATTAATTTTTCAGGAAAAGGCAATCGCAGAAGTACCGCGGGGAATGGGTGCTTTAAATGCGTACATGGAATTTCTGGAGAATCGTGGTGTTCTGGAGAAAATTCTAGATGATTGCAAAGATCATGCTCTATCAGTAGCTGCGGAGTTTGAACGCTGCACCCAGCGTAGACTCAAACCGGCGCTATTGGATGACAAGTCAGTGTTTTAGCGTTCATGGTGCTTTAGCATACGGGCACGTGTGTTGGTTTTGTGTTCACGTTGTGTTTGTGATTACGCTTGTTTGATTTTAGATGTTCCCTACACGAATATCAACAAGTAGGTTTGAACTGGCTTGTGATGATGCACGAAAAAGGATTCAACTGTATTCTCGGCGATGAAATGGTAGGAATAAGTGTTCCTTGTTTGGTTTATTCTTTTTTCCCAGTATGTACCTCGCAAAAGTCGCGCATGCCAATCGCGTGTTTTAATCTCGACCAATCTTTCGAGATTAGCTTTCAAGAAACTGTAGCGGGATGACGAGCAGTACATCCTATGTACAACCTTTACTGTGTAATTTACTATATTCAACCCTTACTGTATAATTTAGGGCCTTGGCAAGACTATTCAAGTCATAGCTTTCATAGCTTATCTAAAAGAGACAAACGTTCGTGGTCCACATCTCATAGTCGTGCCGTCATCAACAATCGAAAACTGGATGGCTGAATTTGTCAAGTGGTGCCCGAAAGTTCGCGTATGTTACTTGCGTTTCTTCCTATTTCTTCAACAGTGAATTGTGGTTTTGAGGGTATTTCATTTATAAGTCTGCAATTTCGAAGCGCAGCTCAGGTTTTCGTTTTGTAAAATAGGAAAAGAGAAATAGTTGATGCTGCTGCAACTTGAAACTAAAATGACCATAGCAAAAAGGAATGGGAAGACTGGTTACAAATAAAATAGTTTGTCGAGTAGTCAAGCATACTCTCACTATTAGGAGGCTAGCTCTCAGCAGTAACCTGAATGACAAGATTTTTTTCTCGGAGCCCTCTTATAACTAAAGTTTCGTTTTTTTTTTCTTGTTCTATTCTATTGTTCTAAACATATGAATTAAGTGACGTTCTTTTTCATTTTTAGTTGTTAACTTACTATGGAAGTCAAGAAGAGCGGCGGCAGCTCAGGCATATGGCCAAAAAAGGGAAGGAGAATGTAGGTTTTTCTGTGCATTGATGTGTAAATTTCGCTGACAAGGGAAGATCGAACATTTCTTTACTCAGATTGATGTTATACTTACCACCTACAATATGATCTCATCAAAACACGATGACAAGAAGTTTTTCAAGAACTTCAGTATACATTACGTTATATACGATGAGGGTCATATGCTCAAAAATTGTAGTACTGATCGCTATCGAAATCTCATGAGAGTGAAGGTACGTGGTGCAAGACCGTTTTCAGGAGAGCTGTTATTTTCACACGAGCGATAATACTTTTTTCTAGGGTAAGCGAAAAGTGCTCATGACAGGAACTCCTCTACAGAATAACCTCATCGAGTTAATATCCCTAATTTACTTTGTGATGACACATATTTTTACTAAGTATTGTGAGGATATTGCTCAACTTTTGCAACACTTTAAGCAGGTGATTCCTATCTCATATTTCAAAAATCACTATTGTATGCAGACAGTCTAAAAAACTAGGAGATCATGTTCAAAGAGGTTGTTCCAGCAAGGTCCTGCATTAGAGTCAGGCTCCCTTTATCAAAAGGATAGGATAGAACAGGCGAAAATGATTCTGCAGCCATACATGCTTAGGAGGCTGAAAGCTCAGGTACTTCGGCACTATTGTCTTGCACTGTGGAACAGCTTTATTGGTTATTTTTGAGGTTCTGGGCCATTTACCAGAGAAGCACGAAGAGGTCATAGAAGTGGAGATGTTAGAAAGCCAAAAAGAGCTCTACGAGGATGTTCTGGATAGGTAAATGTACCTTTTCTGAATGTTCTTATCGCATTTTGTGATATTATAAATTTGTCTTCTTCGTCTTGTTGATCGTTTCCGGTCAGCGCGAACTGATTTATGATTAGCAAATCAGCTTTCGGTCATAGCTAATGCGAATTTCAGTGTGCGAGGTGTGGACGGAGATACAAATAATGCTTATGGAGCTTTGATGCGTTTGAGGCAAGCAGCTAATCATCCTTTGCTGCGGAGGGTTCAATATACGGATTCCTTGCTGGACAAATTGGCGAAAACCTTATGTGCCAAGGTAATCTTTTTTGCCGTTGCCCTGTTTTCATCATATACAGATACAGGGAAAGACGTTGCCAGTACGCCCTTCTCAGCCACTCGGAAAAGAATTTCTGTTCCTGGGGTCCCGACAATAGTATGAAATCAAAATGTACTGTTCACGGTTGGGGGTAGTGATCAGCAGTTTGCTGCTTCCCACTCTGAATCAAACTGAAGCTCTCAAACTCTGATAAGGTGCTTTTTTCCGGTTGAACCCTATTGCTCTCCCATTGTTTTGCAGCAGAAAATCGAACCAAAATGGAGAAGAATTTGGGCATGTAGCGCTAAATTTTAGGAAAGAAATGGTTTGGATGAAGGATCCACAACATTTCTTCTCTAAATTTAATACTCATTCAAAAAACTTGAAAATTTATGTGGGATCGATTCCGTTCGAAATTTACGTTTCGAGTGCAGAGCGATTGTTGGGCACCTCAAGTGACATTAGTTGACACTGATCGGCTATCAGAGAAGAATGAATTCCGTTTGTGACCAAAAGTATTTTGCACAATTTCCTCGGCAACTTGTACCATGGAAACATCTCTTTACCTTCTCTTTATATCACGCATTTATAACGAACGCACCTGCTAATCGTGGCAATACTTGCGCCTAGTTGCGGTGCTACCAAACGTGTGATCAGAAGAACAGGTCCCGTCTCGGCATACTCCTTACCAACCAACCTAATCTTCCATTTTTTGAACTACGCCGATATTATTGTTATTGTCCAATTACCCGTGTATTATTACAAAACTATACAAAACTACTGCAAAGATAAAAGTAGTACTTGTCACCTGGCTGGTCACACAATTTATACTAGGAATGTGCGTGTAACTGCCGCTACAATTTTGAACGGAGGTAGAATGCGTGAGCGAATTCTTCACTTTGACTAATGAACGTCAAAAACTTAATTTTCGTTCATTTTCATGCATAGCCAAATCATCATTGAGCTCATTACTCGGCAATGCACCCCTTGCCCCCCTTTTTTCGAGATTCGAAAGTTAGTCGCGAAAACCTCCCTTCAGTTCACATGTTGTCAAAGAATCATGTCATCACTCATCGAAATTTTTGAATGTAACTCACATATTAAATGATGACTTACGCTTGTTATTCAGGAGAAACCATATGAGAAAAAAAGATGGGAGGACGTAGCGGATGATCTGTCTTATCAATCCGATTTCCAAATACATCAAATATGTGAAAAGTTTCGTAGCACGAAGAAGTTTTTACTCAGCGAAGATTTGGCACTCGAATCAGGAAAGTGCCACGAGCTTGATAAGCTTTTACCCAAAATCAAAGAAAAGGTACATTAACAAATTCGAGAACTAGCTGATTATTTGGCCGTCAAATATCGCTCAAAGTAGTTTTCTAAATTCCAGGGTGACAAAGTGTTAATATTCTCGCAGTTTACTTCTATGCTTGACATCCTTGAAGTATACCTGCGGATTCGGCAATATTTATATAGGAGATTAGACGGTTCCACCCCTGTCATGGATAGGTAAGTAGCTGCTGCCTACATTTATCTGATAATAATCCTCCTGTTCTTTCCATGTAGACAAGAAATGATCAACGAGTTCAACAATGATCCAGAGCTATGTGTATTTCTTCTATCGACGCGTGCAGGTGGCCTAGGCATCAATCTGACGTCAGCCAATCATATAATACTTCACGATATTGATTTCAATCCGTATAATGACAAGCAGGTAGCTAGTTAACGTTCAGCTTTCCGCGATATACATTCACAAGGCTACTATTACTTTCAAAAAAAAAAAAACTGTTCGCGGTCATTGTCACCAAGAAAATCAAATCGAGTAGGCAGCAATAGTTTTGTCCGTTATCGTTTGATTACGCAGATTGATCACAAATGATCTGAGCCAAACTTTCGACCATCCTGCAGGAAGCATAGGTTCTTGTGTTCCTTGGCTTTCGGCTGGTAATTGATACGAGGGCGGAACCATTTGGAAGGATGAGAAGGCTGATACAAACTGAATATGTAGCTTTTTTTGAGTATTTTTCAGGCTGAAGATCGGTGTCACCGTATGGGACAAGAGAAGGAGGTGTATGTTACGAGGCTAGTCAGCAAGGACACTGTCGAGGTGATAATCAGAATATTTTTAATTTTTGTGGACCGGAGTCACTTCCTCTATCTTTCAGGCTGACATCCATTGTCTGGCACGAAAAAAGCTGCAGCTTGAGAAAGCTGTAACGGATGGAATCAAAGGCCAACTAGACGGTAGGTCGATTTTACTCTCATACATTTTTTTTCAGTGACAATTTTTGTACGAAGTACAATCGTCTTCAGAAAACGATGAGTTGTCTCGTGTGTCGGCAGAAATAAAAGATGAAAAGCCGGATGATGATACCCTATGCCTTCTCCTCAATAGTGCTTTAAAGCGAAAATCTGTTGGTGATTCGACCTAATTAGTTGATGGAGCAATACCATAAGATGTCATATTTTTGTCTGTCTCTTCTTCCCATATGATGTATGATAACCTTTTCTACCTTGTTTAGTCGACAAAATTTTCGACGAACTAACGATCTCCCTCATCCCGACACATTTGGCAGAACGCCTTTCACTTTAGAGTTTTTCATTAAAGTGTATCAGTGGCGTGTGATGATGTTAAAACACCCTACCATCATTCCAATTTATGCCTTACATCTGTTGAGTTATCACATTGATAAGCGCAGGTTGTTCAAATATCTTCATCGGGTTATGCAGTCAAGGTGAAATTTTGCGTTAAAGAGTGCTCTGGCGATTTTAAGTGATTTCTTAGTTGTGGTGATGTCATGTAATTAGTTTCCAATAGAGTTTGCAAGTTATGTAAAATGCAAAAAAAGATTTCCCTTTTTCAACAAGGAGTGATAGTAACATAAAGCAGATGTAAATCAGCACAGGCCTGGGGTCACACTGAAGCCGAAGCACATGGCTTCGAACTCTGTTAGAAATATTTTACCGTTTGCTGACATTTGTTTTTATTAATCTCACCTTTTTTTTGTTTGTTCTGTGACTCATTACTATTCATTAACTACGTTTTTGTACTATCCAGTTAGTATCTACAGACGATCCTCTAGGATCTGTTTATTGAAAATGTTATTGTGGCATTATTACTATGAAAACTTGTTCCATTTTTGTAAGATCCATTTTCTAATAGCATCGTCGAGTTATTTACGGTGTTTGAAGAAATGCCTTTCAATGGTATAAAGTTTACCTGCGTTGTATCCTATTTCATGCTAAGGAGACTTTTTACATTTAGACCTTCTTATTAGCCTTTTTAGGACCTAAAAGACTACCATGAGCAATGATACCGAAGTGTAGAAAGGTTCGGTGATGATTCGTGTGGATTTGTGGGGAGTATCCTCGACCTGTGATCGTTGAAAGGCGGGTTCGAGACCCGCTCGCGTTCACTTTCTCTGCGATTAGTTTCATACATATGCTGATTCTAACTGATCCAGTTGTTGTGAATATATGTGTAGGTGTCTTTGAATCCCTCCACGTTCTTTTTCGATATCCGGGTATTGATTCCTGCACTTAGCTGACACTGTTCAATTGAATTCCCAGTGGCGCCCACGACCTCGAGTGTTGGTCGTGTGCGCGGCGCGGCTGAAAAGAATCGATCGACTGCGGCCTCCAACAACGGGTTGCAGGCGTGACGCAGGGCTCAGCCAATAGAATTCACTTGACCTTACTGCTAACATCTGTGGCCTGTCTCTGTAGATTCCAACGTGTACTACTTATTTCTAGCATTTAGTCAGTAACTATTTTGGTGCTCGCGTTGGTTAATTAGTCCATCCCGTTATTCAACGAAGAGTGTCCACATCGTTGAGAGTGCATGTATCCTAATTATTTTCAATCGGAAACTAGCTGGAAGCTGGCATTTCCATCCGAACTCTCTTTGCCATAGGCTGATTCCCATGCGACGTTGCATCTGTTGGCGCATAACTGGTTAGTGGTGGGCCTAACAATCGAAGGCACAACCTAAGCCATCTGGAAGTCGCCCTCTGGATGCGCCGCCCAGCACACAGCTGTGGCGCCATTGTCCGGATCGGGCCCCGCGCCCGTCACTCCCTTACACCCGCCTCGCCCATTCATCGCATTCGATTGGTTCCGCACTCTCCTATGCATTGAAGAGATGTCTGAAAGGGGCAAATCGATGGCGCTTAATATCGTCATATGGGGTACCCTATCTCATCCCGGGAAGTTTCTATCCTCCCTTAAACACTTGCCTTTAATGGTATTTGTAGTAGTCCCTATAGAGTCCAACCACGGGATTGGTAAGCTGCTCGTTCGCATTCGATTGTTCTTAGGCCCATGGTAGAGGAGGAACCGGGCGGAACTACCCTAAAGTCCTTCGGTCTGTTATTCGATCCTCTGCCAATTTCCATTTAGTTCTGTGCTAACAGCTTCGAGACCTGGCAAGAGCTCTCGGAATTCCTCATCCTCTTAGCTAATGTAATCTAATTTCTCTTAGAACTACAACTACAAATCCAACTATCTTTAAATCTCTGAATGTGAGAAATGGGCCTGTCTTGCAAGTTCGCTGGCTTTCCATTTACCTATTACCTTTCACCGGAGTTTCAGGATCCTTTCGGTCTCTCCCTACTCAATAGGACCTCATAGCATCACTAATTGGAGTAGATAGCCCGAAAGGTCATAAGTTACTGAGGATACCGTTAATGGAAACTCGAAGGTTGTCTCAAAAGGCTAGTAAAGAACCTCTTATTCTGAATGTCAACCTTGAAGACTCTTTTCTTTGCATTCTAAACAAAATGTTGCCTTCAGATAATCTCTTGCACATTAAATCGTAGATGATTCTATAAGACACCTTCAAAATTAATTGAACATGCTCTATGAATCTTAAACACATAATACTGCTTAATGATCCTATGTAAATATAGGAATTGAGAATTGCTGGAATTGCTCATTGTCAGAAAAAAAACACCTGGCAGCAAGTGCGCCCCAATCAAAATTTGCAAGAACGGCGAACGGTTTGCGCCGTGCTAACGATTGAACTGTCTTGTGAGTTACAAAGTTCTTTTAACACAAAAGGATCAATTCCTAAACCCCCTTGATTTTGCTCAGGTACTTTTCAACATGGTTGAAGCCATTAGGGATCGAAGTTTTGATTGGCTAAGCAGTGTTGCTAGTTCGTCAACAACTATTGAAAAAATGCTCGACACCAATGGCAGTTGTAGCAATGTTTCTGGATGGGATGAACTGGTTGACCTCTACAATTCACGACGGGAATCAACAGATGTGAGTTATTCGCACTTTCGAAGTCAGCCTAATAATCACTTAGTAAGCCTTCTGAACGCTCCCTCTGCACCCAACTCTTATGTGAAATCCGTAGAGTATGTCTACGAGTACAAAGTGTTGTTGTAGTTTTGGCTTCATCTATGCTAGGAAGGCACTTCTCAACTATAGTGAGGCTTGAAATTCGGGGACTAATAAAAAGGCTCTATTTGTTAGATGCTATCGCATCCATGGCTTTTGCCCTCTTTCAAGCTTTGAGTGAATCGAGAGCAATCTGATTGCTCTGAAAAACCATTGGAACAATTACGGGTCTTTCTATATCGAGTTATGAAATAATATTTTAGAAATCGGACGTCCCAAGTACTTCAAGAAAGCGACAAGGCAACGAAATTAATGGAGAGCCACTTGAAAAAGTCAAAATCTTAGAGGTATGTTAAACTAATTCCACGGTCATGATATTTCATAAAATCTCAGTCTTTCGCCTTTTGGCATTAATCAATCCCGTCGGAGGGATGCGGCTACATTCGACTTCCATTCGGAATCGGCGTGGCGTAATGAATGCGTATGTGGCCTATACAATGACTTGCGGTGGCCAGCCATTACACATATCAGCGCTTTTATCCTTATAGACAAGTCTGGTACCAATTATCCGACCACGGAAGGATGAGGGCTCAGCTGGCCTAGGTGCATATCGGTACGGTATTCGAGCCCGTGACCACGTGTGTGTAATAGCGCGCCAATTGCCACTACACCATCGGTCGCGTGTGTGTTGATCGATGCTGTGCGTTGTATGATGCCAGGGTCAATCAAGTTTGTTCTGGGTTTTGGTTCGTATGGCTTCAAAATGTTAAGGATAAGAAATGAGGGAAGAGTGAAAATTCGAAAACTTATAAACAGATGTCCCTGATGAAACTCAAAGGAATGCCTTCAGTCGCATGCAGAGTAACCCTTCAGTTGACCGACGAATCGAGATGGCTAGGTGAGCAAAATCCAATCACATTCCAATCTGATATAGCGCGTCACGTTTGGAAGAATGGTCCAGAGTTCTATTACCAGATCGATACTCGCCTAGCCTACCCAGGTTTTACATCTTTCCGGGGTCGCTTAATTGGTTCCAGATTCCTGTGAGGAGGTAAAAGCACTGATTTATGCAGACCACCGTAATTGTAGGGGCCGGGCCATACACGCATTCAAACCGCCGCTACCCCTGAATGGAAGGTCGAATGCGGGGCACATCCCTAATACGAGTTTGTCCAATAATTCTATCCTCATCCTTTACAATGCATTGCCCCCATTTTATTGGTCACCACATGCGTGACTCAAGAAACGTTGTGGAATACAGTGAGGCGGGTGTTGCCAAGTGTGACTGGTGCTTCGTGAATTTTGGGGGTGGTAATCGGTCCGACGGGATAGCCCATGTCTTGTTGCTCATGTCTGGCAAGAAATAGTAGAATTACAGTACCAGCCACTTGTGGTTCCTACTTTTCCCGCTTTCCTTTTCTTCCATTATAGAGGTCTCTATTACTGCCGTCGTTAACTAGTCAATTTATATAAGTGTTCCGTATATTTGCCAGAGCTGAACTTTCGAAATTGTCGAAATTTTCCCAAATTTCAGAGCTACATAAGCCAGAAGCTTTTCAAAAACAACCAGCTGACATGTCCAATATGTGAGCATCCGATATACTCTAATACCTTGAAAGTCGATTTCACAGTGAGAAAATTTTTGCGACATCTTCGTAAACATGAAGGAGAGGTACGATAACGAATAACAAAATGTTATTCCAACTGAATTTTACATTCTTTAGCTGGATAATTCTTTGAAAACCCCCTGTACATCATGCTTCAACTTTTATAAGAAGTCTAAAATGGACGAACACTTCAAGCAGGAACATAGTGGTTAGTCTGAATTAGCTATGCATTTTTTTTTTTTCAATACGTTGGCTGACGTGATGTTAAACCTTCTGCTTCTTTATGTGTTATGTGCAATACTTCATAAATATGCGTTCTTACATGCATCGACTTGGTTTGATGCTTACCTCCCTCTCGGTCACATTTTGTGATTTGCCGCAAGACAGTCCCTGCATTGCCATAGTGGATATTAGAAAACTTTTAAAAAAAAAGGGGGTCAAAATAATCCTATCCGATTTCTTTGTGGATTTCGTGGCCTTTGCCCCGCATTAGCTCGCTGTAAGTTGATATGGAACTATTAGGTTGCAAGCAGTTAGAATATTGAAAAAATACTACTTTACAGAAACCGAGAGGTATGAAGTGCGTGAAGTCATCTGTTTCACAAATTCAACTCACAAATACCAGCAGTTGGTTGACTCTTTAACAGCGTACGTTTTCCCACTACATTTTCATCAATAACGCAACGATGTTATGCTAAATGTTATGATTCGATTTTAAGATCATTGAAAAGTTCCTCAAGTGCAGATGATTCTTGCTCACGTATACCCGAGAATTCTATCTTCACTGGATCTACGAGGATGGGGCTCGGTAGGTTTCGAGTGCTTACTGTTTTTTTTTTTGTAGTTGGAGGAATTTGAGGGTTTGATAAGATTCATTCTCTTTGATCTTCTATTTTTGTACCTTGGATTGGTAACAGTTGCCATCATTTCGGAGTATCCATTAGATGTTTCGCGTACTAAAAACGGCAAACTGAGAACACCTTTTTTCAGGGAAATATAGGGAAAATTGCCGCCAGAAGTTCCTTACTATATCCGATAGAAAAGCGCTTTTTCGTTACAAGTATCGCCAAACATCCAATCTACCCTTTGCCTGGTGAGCTTTTAGAATTCACTGAAGATTGTTGTATTGATTTTTTTCGAAGATCTATTGATATATCTTTTTTTTATTTGAAGGTTGTGCCCTCTGTGCGATGAGTCAGACGCTGTTTCGAGATGTTCGGCTTTTCATAATGATATTTCACTACGCCTTTTCGTGCTTCGCCATTTCGCAGTTGAGCACCATAACCTTGAAGACATTGAAACGACAATACAACAGGAATGGTTAGTACTTTCGTGTTGCTTTCTTCCTAAGGCGTAGTGTGATATACTTCATTTCGAACATGTTATCCAGAGGGTTTTGCCTAATTACGGCTCTAAGTTCTAAACTTTTTATAGGGCCATATTGTCATACGAGATAGGATTCGATCTGGAATATCATGTTATCGAAACAGCAAAGCTACTGCGGCAGACCGAAAGGTTGGGCATGGTTAACAATATACATGGCTTTCTAATCAATCGATATTACGTAGGAATGCGTTTTACGCGAATTTCACCCCTTCTAAGAAAAAAAGCAATTATCAAGCGATTTCACGTTTTGCTGAAATGATGGCTAGTCCGAGTTAAGCAGAAGCTTCAGAGGCAGATATTTTGAGACGTAGAATATCCTAACATGTTAACTTAAAAGCTGCTCATGCGACGCACTCTTGCTTTTAAACGTATTGCAGTAGCCTGCGTCAATCCTGATAGCGGATTTGATAATCTTTTTTTAGTTTGCCTATTTTAGGAACAATTTCTTCTACACTCTCAGAGGGATAAAATCTGCTCATCGTGAGGCCCTCGTTCACGAAATGTTCGGAAGAAGTATGAACAAGGTATACTTGTTTTTCATCACTTTTTGTCTTTTTTTTTATTACTTCTTTTCGTCATTCCTTTCGTATATTAACAATAGTAAGCCAAGGTTGACCCTGCCAAGTATTCCTTTCCCCGTTGCATGGAACGCAACATCCCACTCATTCGACTTTTTTCAGGAAGAAATCTGGTCGTCGGATTACTGCATATGTATTGTATGCTTCAAACCTATTCTTAAAAAGTCATTGGGTCGACATCTCTCAACTGCAGGACACGAATGGCTGAAACCGTAAGTTCCACTCGTTGGCGATTTTAAAGCACTTTGGATGAATTTTTTGACATTTCGCATACTTCAGTCATTCGGAGCATGGTGAATTCCGCGAGGTCGCTGAAATCGCTGATGCGCCTTCAATGACCATACATAATTTCCCATACCCTGCCCTCTGTTATTCTAAAGTCTTCCGTATTCGGGTCGGTTCATTTAGAACTATTTCGTTACTCGTATATGTATTCGAATAAATTTGCCCAAGTACCACTAAATTACTATGGTTCAAGTTAGTTTTTCGCTGATTTCAGTATAGTAGTTATTGCTTGATTTTCAGGAAGTCGACGATTGTGATTCAATTACATTTTTGAAGTGGCGATGTGTGCTCAACAGCTCAGTCGTTGGTCACGTTGAAGATGTTTTAGAATTTCCAACCAAGGAATTATTGAAAATCTATGCTCTTAAACATTTTGAGACTTATCACCAGGATTTCTTTTCATCGGAGTACTTCCAATATGAACGGTACTTTCCAAAATGGTAAACACATTTGGACCTCTGCTTCTGATATCGTAATTGTAGAGCTCTCCTTCAACAAGAGCTGCCTACTGGCACAGATGTATACTCTTACTCTCCTCTGTCATGGAGCTTCGACAATGAAGCATTTGATACCACGTAAGCATTTTTTGAGGCCTCGAGTCCTGTTGACTGGCCGTTGAAGCAAGAATTTTTCAGCAATCCCAACCACTTCAACATCCCATTTAGAACCAAGCTTTTGCCCAGATCATGCAGTGATGTACAGGTGGAACTTTCTCGCTTACAAGTGCCTTTTCGACAATACGAGATGTTTATGCCTTCAGATATGTGGTTTTTGCTTCTGGTGTGGATTTTCTTCGGAGTTCGTCAGTCATATTGTCAGTCACGGATACATTGACATCGGGTATAGTATTGCTAATAGTTTTTGATTTTTGGAGTATCTTTCGAAATGTTTCCCCCTTTCTTTAATTTGGTTGCGATTTTGCGCAACGACAACTTGCAACGTTTCATTATCCTCCTTGGAATATTGCGTGCCCGAAATTCACATACTACATTCGACTCGCTCGCTCAGTATCATAGATTGTCTGTTCAAACCGTTTGATAATGAGGTTTCAACGTGAGGCCTCGATGGTGAGGGTGAAAAAATCCTTTTTCAAATCACTTAGGGTTCAAGATGGAGAAATTGTGGGGAGGTGACTGCCCGCCTTCAATTATCCATGATTTTTTCCACATATCAATGGGCCTGTAAAATGAGCGATTATCCATCATGTAGCCCTGTGGTGGGTGTCTAGGAGTCTTACAGTAAACCATTGTTCTGTTTTCAATGTTCAAATTCTTTCATTCTTTGGTACACCTCATTCATTCAAACCCTTTCATTTTAGGGTTGCTCTTACGGATGATCCGATAAGTGCTTTCCCAGTTTCACTGCTCTCAACCGATCCCGAAACCATAGACTGCGAGGTTAGAATTTTTATTTCTCTCTAGATTTCTCTACCAAACTCTTCTCCTAGTGGTCCAAATTCTGCCACCGATTACCATTTCTTACTTCCAGCCAAACATGAACTTATGATAAAATCTTCCATCAGCTTATACTGTTTTATTTGTAGCAACTTCTTCCAAACAAAATTCTTGGTTCTGCTGGTCGAGAAGCGCTTCGTCAGCTAAAAGGCTCTAACGGTATGTTCTTAATAATAATTTGACTTTTATCATGAACTAATCAAATTGTTTGCTCGCCGCTGAGTCCTGAAAGCGTCAGGAAGTATTCAAGAGAATGGCGATGTGCTTTTCGAATGAAGTTTGATGTTGCAATCGGCAGAGCTAGCACTAAAGCCGTAGCGCCATCCCTAGAAAACGACTGCTCAAAACTGACTTTCGACTACTGCAACATGGTTTACAAGGGAAACGCTCAGATCCTATTTGAATATCCTTGGTGATAACTCTGGAACGTTCTAAAATGTGCTGATGCTCTGAGAGCGACAAATGTTTCTAGAAGAACAACGATACATGTAGATTTGTGTTTTGAGTCTTTCGCATCAGCCAAAAACTCTGGCTGTTGCACGCCATCTCGCACACAACTGCTGAGTGATGTTTCTGTCAATGACTATAGCTGTATGCAATTTTATTTCCAAACGTTCATGAAACTCTTATTTCAAAGCTTGAGCTAGTCCATAAAACAAATTATCAGGCTCTTGCATCGATTACGAGCGTCTAGCCCACGTGGAGACTTGGTCGCTTTCCCATGTCTCGGGCTAATATCTTGTCCACCTAGTTTTTTCCGAACTCAGCCGTCTTACATCCGGGAAGTGGTTATCGATGCTGGCTATGGACTTCATCTTGCTTCATCCCTGATAGGAAATTGTTGGCGCGTTTCACGTTCGGCCCTTTTCGAGGTTTCGCTTATATCTGTCAACTTTCCTAGAGTCATTAAACGAATGGTTTTTAGACAGCACTATAGCCCGGATAACATGCCGTTCATTGTGGGCGGATTTTTCAATATTTTTCGCTTTCTATACGTTCGTTATAATACTTTTGCATTCTTTCTCTTTTCTAATTTATGTGACCGATTTGCAAAATTTCCAACTTGGACGCGGCTACTTTTAAGTGCGCCTAGCCAATACTTTACTTGACCGTCTTGTAAATGTTGATCATTTTTACAGATTCTACGGGTGCTAGGTCGCCAGCCACACATAATGAAGAGCAATCTGGCAATTCGGTAAGTAGTTTGTTTAATTATTTTCTAGTATTTCACCTCGTCATATAGCTACAGTTGAAGTGCAAGAAAGAGATGGACGTAATTTTTCCCGATGATTTTTTCTCTGGCTTCATTCATGTTCGTTACTTCTTCGTTATTATATTTTGCACTCTGAGAGAATAAATGAGACGTATCGTGAAGTGTTGTAGCATTGAATTGGTTTAGCATCCTTCCTCTGCTGCTATGGATGGCGACGTGCACGCGGTGGAGATTTTCGTACCACGATCGGAGTGTTCATCAGCTAATGATCTCACTCAAACGATCAATCACTCTCCTGCTGGTGAATAATTTTCTTTTCGATTTTGTAGTATCATTATCATTCTGATATACTGTTCTAGGCGCCCAAGATACAACAGCAGAAGTGGATATCAGTAATATATCCGAGAGAGAAGAACCCCTTTTTAATAGCCTTGTTGTGCCGAAGTGAGTAAACCTCGTCAACTTCCTTTCTTATAAATAAAAATCACCTCAAAAACTGATATATTTCTCTACTGCTTTTAGAGGCGAAAGCACTCTGACGGTGAGTACCTCTTCTATCAGGATTGCTACTCCTCCCCCAGATCCTGAACCTGTTGAAGATCCTGAAAATGTTGAAGATGCTCCCACAGTTATCGAGACTAATACCGGTTAGTGTTGATATTCTATTATGGTGCTATCGAGACTAATACCGGTTAGTGTTGATATTCTTTTATGGTGTTTGAGAGGTCAAAATAAACAGAATCATGTTTGTTTTGATTAAAATTTCAACTGATTACTCGAATTTAGAATTTCTATTTTAAGAGCCTGAAGCTGCGCCTCCTGTTTATGGTCCAGATAATCTAGATGTTCAGGAGCACAAACAGCTCATTCATAAAAAATTCTTATGGGAGGGGTCAGTTTATTGTGATTTATTAATCGAATAATAGGTTTTTTTTTCAAACTGATTTCTGTTCTAATTGAATTCGCACATCTCGTTGAGCTGCGCAGTAAGCAGGCCGGCATAGGCTTCGATAGGTTTTTAAAGCCGAACACGGAGATTAACCAGTGAACATGTCATTGTAGTGGTACTAAGTTTTTACAGGCCTCCTCCACCGCCTCTAGATGCAGAGCAGACTCAACAGCTTGTTTGCCTTGCCCGTAATGAATGTCCATTTTGCACGGTGCGCTTAATATCTCTTGCAGTATTTTCGGTGTCTGTTCTTTATTTGCTTGTAGACAGACCAAATTGTAATTTTGTAGACTGCTCGAGGATCTCGTGGTCTGCGTATTCCGGCTTTCGCAAATGACGAGATAAAGGAGGAAAGCATGCTTGCTCATGTTGTGAAGTTCCACTACAAAGATCCTGCCGCGCTGTGGGTCCTGAATGCGAAACGGTAGAGTTGATTTACTCGTGCACCGCTTGGCTTATAATTTTGTTATCGTCTTAGCTTCTGCATATAGGTTCCATATGTCAACTAATGGTCGTCAGACTCCGCTGAAATTTTTGCTGGAGCCCACTAGGGTGAGTTGTTACTGGTTTTTTGTATTGGTCTATCTCGAATACAATGAATTGTTGAAGAGTGACGTGTAAGAATTCTTTCTTTTTTTGACAGTCTCTTGTCCTAAATTTTAAGTAAGAGCTGATAAGAGATAAAAGGAGGTGAATGTAGCCGAAAAAAAAATTGGTGTTGAGAGTAGGGGATATGAAAAGGGACGATTGTTATGTGATGAATGAGGAAGTGAAACGCAAGTCGAAACAGCAAGAGGGAGAGTAAGTAGGCATTCTTCTCCTTATCGGTAAGTATTGACCGTTGACATTATCCTCTTGAATTCTTTTTCTTTCAGCGAACTTTGAGTGTAGAAACTGGTGATTGAATAGTTCTGTTCAGTTTTATGTAGATTATGTGTAGAAAAGTAGCAGAGCTACGTGAAGAAGCATGCTGACAACAGCTTGAGGGCCAGATTGCAACAGAAGTGGTTTCGGAGATTTCCAACTGACGAACCTGTGGTCTCCTAGGGAGCGTAAGGACTCAAATACTTCTTGGCCGCTCTCCGCATCTGAAAATGCCCGTCTTCTGTTGGCTTTGCGGAGGCTGGACCGTTCACAAAGCAAAAGTGTTTAGAGTTAACGCTACTCATGTCGTCACATTCTCGTACAACCTCTTCTTTTACCTACTGTCTATAAATTTTAAATTCCTCAAAATTCTCTAATTCTAGCGCTTTCTTCACAATCTTTGCACAGTCTAGGTGAAGTTATCAAGCGGCTGTTGCCTCGCCGCAGTTACCATAATCTCCCTTGTGAAATCATATCTTCGAATCCGCAGCGCCCGATTCGCGCGATCGGATGCGGCGAGCGCAGCAAGCAGTTCGGGTTGAAGAAAAACCCACATTCGCCCTATCCTGCGCCTTCGCTTCCCTTTTTAATTTGGACTAGGTATTTCTTGACATAATGATGAACTGTGCCTTCAGGTATAGAATGAAGCGATAAAAATGAAACGAAAAAAATCCCACCGAGCTTTAGAAAAGATATGCTCAAAACGAAAACAAGCGTGGTGTTGAAGAAAGGTGAAGAAAATGAAAGGGGCGAGGGTTAGTGATGGGTAAATGGAGGGTAAATTGGAAGAAGTTTGTCCACACAAAGCGGGCAAAGTAGAGCAAGGATACATGAGTTTTAAGAATAGCTCTCATTTCATGTTTTTACATAGAAATTCATGGAAAGAGTAAGGCAAGTACCGAATTGGTTAGCTCTGCCGTTTCTAACTTTTTCTGCAACAATAAGGTGGTGTGGACTATGATCAAGGTCTGATTAAAGTGCGCTTGCGCGAACGTTACCTCCTTGAACGAAACGAGGCTTTTTCAGGATGGATGGCTGAAGTGCTCATCGTGTGAGAAAGCTGCATTTGACAGAATCGCTAACCTACGAGTTCATTGGGCTTGTTGTGTCAATGTTTGTGGACGATATCGTAAAGATCTTCGTGAGGGAAGACTGGTCCTCGAGTCGCCATCTACCATTGGTAAAGTTCCCAAGCGCAGAGGGAAACATGAAGCGTGAGTTTACTTGGTCCAATCTCATCAAATTCTGTTAAAGTTTATTGGATTGCACTCACTCAGTATTTCGATTCGACTCGTGGATTGCCTGATGCTATTTCAGAATTAAATGCCCTCTGTCGACGTGTGTTTCTGCATGGCGCCCGAGCTTCAAGTATCCCAATTCCGTCACTCAAATCGCACACATGATATCTCACCATGGAGCAGATAAAGAAGCTTATGATACGGCATTGAAACTGGGGTCAGTTCATTCGGACTCATTTCCTTATTTGTGCAGAAGGGAAGATCTTGCTTTGCAGAGAATCCGAAAAGCTTGCAGAGGAATTCCCTTTTTTGGATGTTGCGAAGTCTTTTGCTAATTCTGTGAACAGCACAGAGCTATGTCTCCAGTGCGCAAAGTGCGATCGTGGATTTCATTCTCCATATGAGTTAGAGCAGCACGCTAAGCGTTATCACCCTACAGAAAAACATTATTCGTAAGTTCTCACTAAGTTCACTCATTTGAGAATCTGCCCTGGCAGCCGTCTTTATAATAGTGATTTAGTGGAGCGCCAAAGTGTCCTTTCGGATGTAGTAAAAGATTGCAACGTCTGAAAAGTGGTATTACTGATAACGTTCTACGGCTTCTTCATGTTATGATATGCCACTTGCCGGATCCGGATGCAGTGTCGTGGGTCAAAAACTGGATGAAGTGAGTGCTACCGTGTCATGGTAGCAAGTTTTGTTCTTTCATCGCATTATGCCACAAATAAGCCATGTCGGCTATATTACAGAAAGCACGAATCTGTCATGGAAAACGAACCTGTATTTAAGTTTGATGTACAAGAATCCCTCAACGCATCTGTCGAATCCGGCGAATGCCATATAATGTGTGTTTGGTGCAAGTGAGTGACTTCACTGAGGTGCTGTGGTCGTTTCAGAACGATTCGTTTTAGAACTTTAATCGAAGGAAGCAAGTATTTTGCACATCGAAGGCGAGGGAGCGGTTGCTTCGATCGTCCTGACCAAATGTAAGACATTTTTGCGTAGATACAGTATATTTGTGACAACCATTCTGTTCGAGCTTCAGATCAGCGTCAGCGGAATGTGCCATCGAGAAGAGTAAGCAGAGAGCCGGTCGGAAAAGAAGCCTGTTAGATCCAAGCAAAACGCCGCTTTTTTCCAAAATACGAAAGCATCCATCTATGACTTGCAAGTAAGCATTGGATTCTCCTTTCTCCTATAGTCCTTGTTTACGTTTAAACTTTTATTTGATGCGCTGAAGTGGTGTTCGAGGCCCTATACTGAACTCTCTTTGTAGATGAATTCACAAAAACTTAATGTTTTAGGGTTTTATTTTTGGACCTAAAAAAGTATACCTCTTTCTCCCATTTCGACTTTGCATTGGAACTAGCCTCAATGTGTGTTCTGACGTTCGGTTCCATGAAAAGAGTTGTGTATAAGGTGTGGTGAAGCATCTGAGTGAAGTTATCCAAAAATTATTAACTGGCTTTCATGTACAATGTATAGTTGAACTCTAGCTAGATTACTAACACGTATACGGCTCATGTCATATGGTGTTCATTTTGCTTGTGACTTCTTTAATGACGCTATGCAAAATCGCTCACCACTGCCCTACTTACAAATCGTACTAGTTGGAGGTGTCTGCAGTTTTCATGCTCGATGATAATTACCTCGTGAAAACTGGATTAGCCCCATGAATAAGGTAGATGACTGAATATCTGCATTCAGGTTATGCTTAAAGAACATCATTATCACTGAGAAATACTCAGAAAGAGTGTCGACATTTCTTCATGTTCTCAACATTCATATCAATGATCAGGAGGCGCAAAATGCTCTTGTTACAGGGTATGTCCTTCAAATTTTTTCGCTCTTTTTTTTCCTGAACAATAGCACTGTATGCAAACAGCACGTCATGCCGCTTTCGAAAGTATTGCCCCTTTCCAGGTACTCCTCTACATGCGCCGAGGAATTTCCTTACATTGATGTTAAAGCTTCGGTCGAGGGTACTGCTAACATTGGTATGCAACTTATTGAAAAATTTTGTCCGAGTTACTGTGATCTAGTTATTATTAGTGGACTTTAATGAGGTTGGAATTTTGGTAGCATTGCCGCGGTAGTTCTGATTGGTTCGGCCATGATGCAAACAAACTGTTGCATTCCTTTGCAGACTTTAGTACACCGTGCAAAAACACCTAGGTCGATTTTTTATGAGTTCTACTTATAGACCACTAAGGTCCAATCTTCAGTGTTAGTTAGTCTTTGCCGCAGTCGTTTCCGACTTTTTGTCTAGGTGGTAATGCTTTGCTCTAATCCTTTTTCGCTTGGTGCATACTCTAAGTAGTCTCCATGTACAAGACATCCTGAGCGCCAAGTTCAGTTGCAGCTAAATATTAATGTCTATCTTGTCCCCAAATAGTGTGTCATTATTTTAACCGCTTCTTTGCCTCTATGAAACGAAAAGTTAATTTGAGTTCATTTTTGAGGTTTCATTGACCTAATTCTCATTTCTGTCGTTATGGTCTTGTAAACATGTGCCAGGGCGCCTTGAAAATGTTAATGTGCCCTTTTATTTATTCTATGAGTTGTATGCAAATTCAGGAAAGCCAGTGCTTCAATGCGTCATTTGTGGCTTCAAAACCGACACTTCAAGAAGGATAGCAATGCATGCCCGTCACCATGAAGATTTGATGAAAGATCTCGGGTAGGGGTTTCTTCATTCGTTTTCTGAACTGCTTTCGGGTTTTATCAATGAAACAGAGGAAATTTGTTGGTTGCTTGCACTTTTGCAATGACTATGTTTCAGCAGTTACCCGGAGCCTTGTTCCCTATGTGGCGAGAAAATTCGCATCTGTAGTGAAGTGAAGGAGTCATATCAACGGTTGTGTCACATTTTGGAGAAACATATCGCCGATGAAAACCGTCTTCAAGAAGCCGTGTTTGCTTAGTATGATAATCATCTCTTAGCTTCCCTATTTTGCCTGTTTACTGAATTCTAATGAAATAGCAAATATTTTGCCAACTGCATACGTTCGTGTACGTATTTCATTTTAGCGAGGCGGACCACTCTCCAGAGTTGTTGATTTTGGATAGATCACGAAGCATCGAACTGACTCGTACTAAATGTCTTACCTACGCCTGTTCTGGATGCGACTTCACATCTTCAAACAGCAACGCACTCATTCATCATTCCAAAATACACGCAACGTAAGTCCGAGGTTACAGTCCTTATCGAACACGGATCTCCTTTGATTTCTTCACGATTTTGTGATATGCCAGATTACTGTCTTGAAGTTTTTCATTGAAACTGATGGGCTTTCTCGACCCAACTTCTCAAACTCTGAAGTATTTTCTTTTTTGCAGAGGTTCCAATGACGATAGTGCGGTGAAAAAGGAGCTGCCTCGTAAGACGTGAGTATCCATTATTGCCTTCGATCTTCAGATCTCAATATGTCGTCTTAAATAAAATGTGTTCAGCGAGTCGCCCATTGTTTGTACGGTGTGCAATCGGTTATTGCTTCGATCATCGCGCTATTCGATTCGAGTTACAATTCTGGCGCATTTTGTGAAGTTCCATCGTAATTCGCCGAAGGACGTTGAGAAGTATCTTGCAAGGTATTTTTTTCAAAATTAATTCTTGAGGTTTAACAATTCCTATATTGGATATTGCTTTTTGCTCGTGTTCATGTTTGGAAAGATTAGCTTTTCATATAAATCGTGGGCCCTTCAGCGGACTTATGTACTTTTATTGCCTGCTTACTTTTCTATCATTCTTTTCTGATTCTCCTTATTTAGTGGATCATGGGATGTAGCATCCGAGTTTCCATATATCGACGCTGTCACGTCGATTAAAAAGGGAAAACTGCAATGTGCTTTGTGTGAAGCAGCCTTTAGCGATACTTGTCCGTTACTGAAGCATGCCACGTCGGTTCATGAGGGGTAAGTTAAGCCCATTCTTGTCGTTTGGATCTTCTTTACTGTTACCTCTTTGAAAATGTTTTTGTTCTGTCAATTAATGTTATTAGCGAAAGTTCGTAATTTGAATACTATATCTGGAGTGCTGCCTCATGGGCAAATCTTCGGCTTTGGATTTTTAGTTGAACCTGTACTTCAGTAGTCTTGAGGTAATGACAATCAAAATATATTGAAATCTAGTTCATCACTAGACTTTTAACGGCATTTCGTGGGTAACGACGCTGTGCTGTGCTGCCCCTTTTAAGATACTTTTATGATTCGTAAATTTGCAGCTGCGTTTCACTTATTTCTAAACAACAGTTCGAAACATATTCACTAACAACGATAGCATAGATATTTAGGTAATATAATGCTCTTTGTTTAAGTCAGAAGGTGAAAGCTTCCACTCGTAAAAGTGCGGCTTCTGAAAACGCTTCGAATGGAAATGCGGCTTCAAAAGGGCAGCATGATTCGGCTAGAAGAGAGTGAGTATTATTTGCCCCGTATGTTCTCTTGCATGCATCATTGACTTTCCAAGTTGTATTTCAGTTCGGATACCAAGCTGAATATTGAAGAGATTATTGCAAGATGTCGCGAATTCGAACGGCAGAACAATAGGAATGCAAAGAAAGGCTTGGAAACGCGTAAAGCTTCTCGTGATTCATCAACTGCGGACGAGTCGTCAAGAAGCTCTAGCCGGTGCTCGCGACCTAATGGTAAGGTCAAAAGTTCACTATCCGGTCGATTCATGAACGCAGGTGTTCATCTCATATTTCATGCATTTGTGACTCTCTGGTGAATCACTTTTTTGGTGATTACTACTACAGACTTTTTACCCACGGTTCCTAGTCTCTCAGGGAACTGGCTTTTGTGTCATTGTTGCGCATGCATACATAACTGTGCAGACACTGTATAACTGCCTACGAAGCAGTAACAGCAAAGCCATGGGCTATCTTGCATGATTCCTATCCACTGCTGTGGCACCCATCAGTTAACCTTTGTCTGACCTGCGGTGGAGAGGTTAATAATAAAAACAGCTATCAGTAGCTCCAAAAGGTGTAGATTTCAGATGGTTTCCTTACACTGGTATCTGAAGCAGTGTTTTCAGGATATCATTGGTTAAGCAGGCTACTCTTAAGTAGCGGTATTTTCATGTTGAACTTGATATTGGTGGACGAGTTTCGATACTATTATTTCAGCCCCGGTCAACGATCGTGTTCCTCGTTTACCGTCAGACCATGAAGACAATGCGCATTGTGAAGGAGATGCAAAGGTAACAAATTTTGGGGGCATTGTGTGGTCTTCTTTCCAATTCCTCGCAAATTTACCCTCATATTAGGTCGTGGGTCGTACCACAGACATTTCTTTCTGAGAAAAGGTGGCAAGTCTCGCAGCGGTTCACAATATGTATTCTTCATATGTATTATTCTATGGGGTTATTATTGGCCGTTGGAACAAATTAGAAGCGGAATTATCACACTTCTCTGAAAATTTTGAATTCGATAATTCTTTTCCACAACTCGTTTTTACATTTTGGGAAGGTTCTGACATCATCCTGTTAAATATTAAAATTTGGGAAAGACTCAGATGCAGTTTATGTCAGGCTTTATGCCTGCTGTACATCTTCTCATTTAGCTTTTCTGTGGCTTGCTTCCGTATTATTTTTATGTTTTCAGCCCAACGACCCTACAGGAGCAGATGTTGCCAATGAAACGACAAAGCAACCTGGGGAACCTCCTGGATTTCAGCTGAGTGAGTCTCATAACGAAAGTAATACGAATTAACTCGTCCGTCTTGTTAACTGCTGATTACGCTACCAATTTCTGACTAGGACGACGAGTTGTGGAGCGCTGATCGGGTTGTAAAAGGCTCGATAGGCCAATGGATAAAAATCACGGTGCCCATCAACCACAGGTATGGGTTCGAGCCCAACCGAGGTCGAATTTTTGCCCCTAACTCACTATCCTTGTGAGTGCAAATAGGGTTGCTAAGTTTTCAGTCAGGGGCCTGTTTTTTGCATGTTCTCAGAAAAAGATATGGTCCCTCGCTTCTTCTTGACTTGACACTTTATTATTATGAAACCCGATTTTCTAAGCTACTGTATTTCAGAGAAAGAAATTCTCGACAGTAGCGAAAGCTCGAAACTGTCGACGCCACCAAACGGTTCCGAAAACCCACGAAGTAGCGGTCAGAGTACTGAAGAAAGCGCTGGCCCGGACAGGAAGCCCTCCTTGACGCCTCAGCCCGATCAGTCAGTGTCAGGTTTGTTCAGCGGTTTATGTTTTTTATTCGATGATTGATAAATTATTAATGATATATCAAATGGAAGAGAACTATTCACACAAACGATGAGGCAAAAATACAGAAGGCAACCTTATTGTACTCGTTGTTGTTATAGTTTCCTCTTTTATGTCCAATTTACGTTAATTAAAAGAGGATGAGGGCCGGAGGATGCTGTAGAATCATACAGAAACGGTTCCCAATTCTGTTGAAAGAGTGTAGGAATAAGTGGTTCAGTGAGATGTAGAAAAGTTATGAGGGGAATTGATTGCAGAAAACGCAAGTATCTCTTTTGTAACTGGGATTAGAGTTTGTAGCAATTAATGAAAGATGCTGGTAAAGCAAGCTGAAGTTGAAGGAATAGATTAGTGGTGATTTATCGAACACCACCCAAACTAGCTATGAAACTCAAGAAAATTTATTTTCGTCTCCAAATAATTTCAAAATTCTCTGTACGGAAAGCAAAAATTTTTTTTGTACTGCTCAACCACATTAACGATTTACCGTTAACTACATCAAGTTGATTTAAGGGAAGTTGTTATCATGGCTCTCTTTGACAACTCGCGCTGTTCTCCCACCTCGCAAGGCAGAACTTCTGTCTCCAAATACTGAATCTGTGAGTTTGATACATATCAATGTAGCTTCGTCTTGGTAGTCTCGGGCGGAGGTGGTGCAGTGGCAAGAGTCCAACTTCACACACACTTACATGGTCACGGCTTCGAATCCCGGATCGATATCCGCCAAGAATTCCATCCCCCCGTGGTCGGACAATTGATACTAGACTCGTTTAGGGGAATATGTGGACTGACTTGTGCATCGGCTGGGCACTGCAGGCCTTGTAAAGGTCATTTACGCATTCGATACGCCGCTCCGATTCTGATCGGTAGTCAAATGAGTGGTCACATCCCCTAAAGTGATTGATTAGCGCCTCAAAACTTTCACCTTCATATCGTATAGTCAGATCAATTCCCGGGCAAACTTTTCTCATCCATAACCATATCTGTTGAGTTGCTTAACTAGTCGAAAAGTAGCTCTTTCATATGATTGCTATCTTTGCAGTTCCGTTCTTGGTGTAGAGGTTCAAGAAATCTTCTTTGTTCTTTCATACAATTAGCGGACCGACTTATTGTGGTTAAAAGGCTAGACGGACTTGAAAGAAGTTTGTCCGTTAATTGGTATGCGCACATTGCGTGGGTGCAGCTCCAGCTGACTGTTTTTAAGAATTGACCGTGTACGAACAACAGTGGCTGTTTCAGACTTCAGCGATTCATCCGTCCGTCTGCCCGTTCGTCCGGCGCTTGCGTACTGCGACGGCGGTCGCGTGCATGGCGCGATGGCGGCGCTAGATAGGTGTTGACAGCGCTGGCACGTGATCTAGTGTTGTCAATCCTGTCTAGCGCCGCCATCGCAGCACGCGACGGACGGACGGACGTCGAAGTCTGAAAGCAGCCAATGATTGCAAGTACTCTTCAAAACTTTCATCGCAAACGTAGTTTTGTACCTGGAAAGGGAAATTTCTTGGAATGCTTACTTCCACAAAAGACGGTTTCAAATCTATGTATGATAATTTTCAGAAACCAGATTCGACCGAAGGAAATCTTAGAGATGCGTTGCATGGTTATTTGGATTCTGATGGCAGTGTCAAGGTAATTTTATTTCAGATCCCTTTTTTGACTATATATATTACTGCTCAATTCGAACTAAATGTAAAAGGAAGTTTCTGTTTCTCTAGTCGAAACCAGTAAAGCGGTCGTCGAATGCTGGAACCACGCTGTTCGATGAGCTCCCTCAACGAATAGTTAAAAACATGGTGAAGCAAAACACAGCTCCTCCAGTGGACATCAGTCATATCGATGGCGCTAAGGGCTACCCGTGAGTTGAATTGTCCGTTTAGTACAATTCTGATGATACCGGCCAACATTCTCAATCCATTCTCTTTTCAGATGCAATTTCTGTGAGTTCAGAGGTCGTACAGTGAATGACATTCGACGGCACACTAGTTCAGCTCATTCTGAGTTTTTCCCTTCGATGAGCACGAAAATTGTCTCTCCTTGCCATCACTGCGATGAAGTACGTCCTATTTCCTTTCGTGTTTTGTAAATGCAAGTAAGTCAGCTAAAACGGGTGTTTAGGTACTGGATTCTAGAGGGAAACTGTTGAAGCACATTGGTGATTGCCATGAAGACATTCCGTTAGCATTCAAGTAAGTGACTTGCATTTTGATGATGGGGTTTGCTCTGGAAAAAAATGGGGTTGGACGCAATTTTTAATTGCGTCGCTAGCAGTTTTTTGTTTAAAATGTGCTTCCCATCGGTTCTTCAATGGGTAATTCTATGTCTGAAATGTGTTATACGCGTCATTTTTTGAATTCCGCTTCACTGTCTGACCTGATAGTACACATCCGTTTCGGTAGTTCTCATGGGCGGTGGTGTAGTGGCAAGTGGCGCGCTATCTCACACGCACGGTCAGGGTTCGAATCCCGGATCGATATCCACCTGGGCTGATCGGCGTTTCACCCCTCCGAGGTCGGTGAATTGGTACCAGACTGGTCTGGGAGGATAAAAGCACTGACTTGTACATCGGCTGGCCACCGCAGGTATAGACCACATACGCGCTCATTACGCTACTACGACTCTAAATGGGAGTCGAGTGCGGGGGCGCATCCCTCAGACGGGATTGATTAACGCCAAGAACGTTATCCTTTGTTTTATATACGTTGGGGCCCTTCATACCTCGGTCCATCCTAACTTTTGCAAGGCTGTCCTTTTCGATCCAAGGACCTGTCTCTGAGCCTTCAAGATGATTTTCTATTTCTCAAAAACCTTCGCTGGTAATGGCTTGTCCATACGTCTTGATTCTAGGTGTACCTACTGCCCGAAAACGTTCGCAACATCTCGCGGTGTACGTGAACACGAGCGGCGATCGCACGAGTCACGGCTCTTCTTGGACGCGGAGCATTTGGTCTGTCCACATTGTGAGCAAGAATTCCAGAACAAACGAAATCGTGACGAACATGTGAAAAGGCACAACAATCCAAACTCTGTGATAGGCCGTGGATTCTGAGGCCGTTCTGAGGCTTGTTTAACAGTTAGCAAGGCTTCTGATATGTAACAATGACTTGTTTTTATGCGCTGTTTTAATGCCCTGACTAGAGCAAGCAAGTCGTGTATGTAGGGTGCTGCGTGGTCTTCACTACAAGACAAGGTGAAGGGAGGGGGCACGTTTCTAAAAATTCCCAATTGTTTCCTCAATATCGGGGAGCAAAGGTGAGCCAGTGATCTGTTTTTGCCTAATCTTCGTTCCATTGCTGTTTATACTTAAATTTTATATCTCAAGAGAACTACTAAGTTCCTTCTGGTGATTTTCCATTGAATAGTGCTTCGACTACGCCGCTGATCTCCTTCGCTATTCCAAAATATGGCTACTTTTGTCCGATTATCAACAACCCTTTGATTTTATTTGTTCATTCGTTGATAGTTTTACGATTACGATATTTCATGATAAAACCTAGTCGCCCGGTTGAAGGGTTAGACCCATGATGTGATTCACTTCCAAGATGCATACTGGCCCTTTGTTCTGCTGCAACATGCTTTAACTACGCATTTATTTATTTTATTCCTTTGAGTTTTTATTGCTAACAGTTGTTTCGCTTTACGCTGCCTACAATTATGTATGACGTTATTTAGCCGAATTTTTTTTTTTCGATTAATCCATGTAATTCTTGTTACGCATATTATTAATGTTGTTAATAACTATTGTTAAAATGTGACGTGAACATCGAGTGTTATAAACAAGCTCCGTGCTGTGGTTTTTGCCATTTGGGAATGAATATGGATTCATTAATTTGATGACTTGCAACAGCCGCATCTAAACACCCGTCTCTTGGGTTCAAATTCTTGTTATCTTTATTGAAGCTAGGCATGCATCTAAAGCTCTTTAGCATTGGATTTCATCTCAGCTGATTCTTTTTTTTCTACTCCTTTGCATTTATTGTTGAGGTACAGATGAACTTGTGAGAAAAGCTCCCATAACTGTGATGAATTTTTATGAATAAAAAATCATTACGCGGTCATACTCCAGAATCCTGAATAATCCAGGATGAAAGTGCTGTGATGTTTATTGGTCCCGGGAGACGGGCGTTAGGAACTATTTTGGGTAATCGATTTGTCGCAAGCGGCTGTCGCGGACCACTCATTCACCGTTATTACAGCTTTAGCTTCTTCATACAGCTCAATCAGTCATTATTGCGATCGTGCGATATACAGTAGCGCTCAAAAGTATTCGGCCAACTTCAACTTGCCATAACTCTTTTCCCAGTGGAGCAAGTCACATGGAATTTTGATATGTTCAGCCGAGGCATATTTTACACCGTTCAACACTACTTGACGGCAAAACAGCTATATCCACATACTAATGGAGAGGCGTTTGTAGACAGTGTTGAAAGCAAGTTTGTGACGTCTGCAGTTATTCCGACCTTGTGTACGTTTTTCTTCTCTTCTGGGTTCGACATTAGTGCTCGTACACTTAAAAGATGGCAAAAAGGAAAAGACTCCTCGAAGGACCACCATTCTTATTTCCAGTTCATTTTTTGTTTAAGCCCTCTTGGATATCTGTAACATGATCAAATTGCAGGTTAATAGTGGTAAATACTCACACTACGCCCTTGCTACACATATTGAAATTTCGCTTGATTAGATCCAGTAGGAAAGGAGTTATGACTGAAAATTACAATTGGAGTTAGCATTTCGCCGAATACTTTTGAGCGCTACTGTATATGCGATCATTATTTTATGCATAATTCTACTATTAGTACTTTTGTTCTTGTATTTCTTACCCACTACTGCATCCTGCTACATTCCTTCGCGCGCGACGCCCCTCTCACCGCGACGCGACTATTTCGTTCCTAACGCACCACACCCATCGGTCTCGTTTTGAAACAGCAATGCGTCCTTCCCATGGTACGACCAGCCTAGGCTAGGCTTCATTTTTTTAGAGTTGTGACCCTCATTGCCGCTTTATTTCACCTGAAGTCGCTTGTCTTTATTTCTGATCTCAGTTGAACTGCTTTCACTGTTGTTGAACTTCTCTCAAATACTTTTTTGATTTTTTCAACTTTATTCCCTCTTCAATTATATTTTTCAAGAGTGCTTTCGGTACAATTTGAATCCTCCCATCCACCCTAACGTAATTAATTGTTACGGCTAGATCTTGTCCATTTCCTGTCGACGTTTTATGTAGTGACCATAGATGGGGCAGTGGCAACTCGTTCTCATTCAGTTCTTTCCTAGCTTGAAAATTCATTTCAAAAGGGCACACTGAAGGATTATACTGCTGCTCGATATAGGGCAAGTCATACATAAAAAACGAACATTAAATGGGGTAGTCGATCAGGTGCCCAATAGGTACTTCGAATCGCGGTAAATCATCATCAAACAGGGTTTTATTCCTTTGAGCTGGGGTTCGGTTGTGGCAAAGTGCGCACTATCACACAGGCATGGTCACAGGTTCGAATCGAGAATTAATATCCTCCTAAACCAACCAAGCCTCTGGGTTCGGTTGATAGCTACCAGGCTCGTCTGGGAGGATAAAAACACTGATTTATATATCGGTTGGCCCCGCAAGTCATTGTATAGGCCACATATGCATACGATTCTGAATATGAGTCGAATGCGGAGGCGCATTCTTCGGACGGGATTGATCTACGCCTAAAGTCTTTAAGCTTCTATTGTTCCTTTAAGGGTTGGGATGAAAAAACGGAAACGATTGCTGTTTTGTTTTGTACATCGCAGTGTTCAGAAGTTGCCCCCTCTCCCCGACTCCTCATCCTCCCTCACTCTCGCCGCCCACGGTTTTATGTATGACCGATTGAAAAGACCAGAGTTTAGTAGCGATTTTGCAGATTGACGTCAAGACTAAAGGAGAACCATTTTGACTGACCTGTCGTAAAAAAACGCTCAAATGGCAATGAAAACCCCCATTTGAAAGATGAGCGAGGATGGCTGAGGTCATCCAAGATTGCCGAGCTCATTTGAGTGTTTCGGAGAGTTATATAAAAATAGGCACAAGGCGATATGGAGATGACCTTCATCATGCGTTTTCTTGCAAAGTAGAACTTTCCTGAGATCAAATATGAAAAGGATTTATAGGTTTATTGGAACCGAAAGAACAAAGCAAGGCCAACTTATAGTGCACCAGACTTCTATGAGCCATGGACAAGTTAATAGCTATGATTAAGACAAATTCTAGAACTTCTGTACAACGTGTGCTAGGTGAAGAGGAAACAGAGCGATGGAACTATATCTTAGGAGAGACAAAAATAAATTATGGCGATGGCGTCTCTGAACATCAGGGAAAGCAGTACCTCATGACATGACCTCGAAATCACTTGATTTCTTCTTTTCCATTACCCGAGCTTAGGTAGGGACAGGATGATGGGAGGTGGTGCTATCATCACACCATGAGTGCATCACATAGAATTTTTGGAACCCCTACAGAAACTATGGAAACCATAGGGGGTCCATCCTAATTGGTTGTTGGCTGGCATAATGGCTGCTAACTATTGTATTAATCATGGTATAGACCAAAGAGGCACTTAGATGCATCCCTAATCTCGGATGAAAGCCGAATGCGTGGCGTGTTTGGAAACGTTTGGAAATGAACCCGAGCACTTTGTTGAACATTCGCTTTAACTTAGAAGGGAGCTCCTCTTCCTGCTGATAGTCTGAAGGATAAATTCCTTATCAAATCCGTATGTAAAAAAATGCAGAGAGCGAATTCTTCGTGAAGTCATGTCATTGCTTTTCTGGATCAATCCCTATTTAGCCGTCAAAAAGGAGCGTTCAAAGAGGTTAGCGAAAGTCGGACAAAATCCGAGTTTTGGAATGGTTCAAGTGTTCCTCCAACAAATAAGACAGATAGAAGGATAGAGAGACAGAGACAGACAGACAGACAGACAGACAGACAGACAGACAGACAGACAGACAGGCAGACAGACAGGCAGGCAGATAGATAGATAAGGGAAGAGAAGGATAGAGAAAATGGGCAACAGAATAGGGCAGATTAGATCTTGGGTCACAAAAAATCCATGCTTACAACAAAAAAAGCAATTCCTGGCCTCTAATAAATTAAGTGGATGGCGTTGTGCTTTCCACCATCGTAGTGACTAATAGCGATATGATATCGTGACATATGATGGAGAACAAGTTCTTCAGCACCAAGCTGTTTGCTCACAAATCTTCTGGTCAACAGGATAGCTTCGATCGAAGAACACTCCATTAACGTACATTGTTGGCCAGATCTGGAAGAATCACCTCAGCAGATGGAATATTATAAATAATACCTTCCTGTAACGCTGTGATGTCGTTTTCACAGCCTATCTCAGCGACTTTTCATATTCACCGTTGCGCGCTGCGTTTATAGTTAGCGAACTTGAGTTTGCGTCTCTAATGGAGTGATTGATCTAGTTCAAATGACAGCAACAAGCCTCTTCTCATTAGCATTGCCACTTTGTCAAGCAATGAGAGGAACGCTTCTTGCATTCTTTTTTTGCTTTCAAATAATTTTGTTTTCCAGAAATTCTTTTTTTTCTAAAACATTCCCAAAACAGTAAAACAAAAAAGAATACTAATGATATATAAAAAGGGTATAGAAGGAAAGGCCCCCTATATCACTCCATTGATTGTTAATTTGGAATAGGTCATAGTACTTGAGAAAGGTTCTGGCACAGCCTCCTGGTATTACTGTACTTGACGACGTAGATTAAGCATGAAATTATCGATGACGCATCATTGTTCCTGCCCACTAGATCAGGGATACGGTTATTCTAGAGCAAAAGAAGCAGGTAGGTGAAATTAGCGTTGCTGGCAATCGTTCGATCGCTCATAAGCCGAGCTCTTCATTCTCTGTTTCGAGAAGAAAGTCGCCGAGTATAAATGCAGCCCAACCGCACAAAAGAGTGGCTGCTAGCAGAGGTATGAAATTAAACCTTGATACGGTTTTAGGCAGTTATAGTTGCATCAATAGGACTTACTTTAACTCCTGCTCGATGTGTGTTCACCATAGAATAGTAGTTCAACAGTTCCCCCGTTTGCGTCGTGGCACATTCAATTAGTTTCCTGGAAGGAATCAAAACTTTTCAAAATTTTCTATCCAGGAAAATATGAAATGAAAGGAGAATGAATGAAGGGCGCCTCATGGTCAGGCTATCATACATATCCTGAAACGAATCCCACCAGCGACATTCATTCTTTCCTATTTGGTATTATCGTGAATAAATGTCTCGGAGAGTGGAGACGAAATTGGCAGTGCCAATCATTCTTGAGACCAGTTCGCATGAATGGGATTCGAGTGGCGTGGTATGGACCGGGTGTGGTAACTTTCCCCTGAGAATCGCGTCGCGCTCACCGCACTTCATCGCACGCAGCCCCGTGCTTTGGAGGGGAAGCTTTGAATCCCCTATGGAAGGATACGGTAGCTGCGGAACCAGGTCGCTTGCCGTGGGAATTCGGAGAGAAGTACTGCCACCCGTGTGCATCAAATATACCAAAAGCTGATGCATTTTCGAGTTAATATGGAATTCATGGCGTTTTCTAAAAGCAGGTAGCTCGAAGCTAAGCGTTCCACTCTGTTCACTTTTGAAGAAATTAGTCTTTGTATAATTAGACTACCTTTGGGTTCGAACAGAGAGTCGACTCAAACAACGACTGAATGCTTCACGAAGTGTAGACAACCCTTGGATGCATGTGATCAGACCCAGATGCCGGCGAGGGAAATACTATAAGTGTAAATAAATAAGTCACGGGTCAGCTACAAGTAAAAAGGAGGAAACTCACGGAAATCGCACAATTTTGGAGTCGATTCAGGTCACATTCGGTAGGTCCATGCATACATTTGCAATGGAAGTTCCTGTTGTAGTCGTATTCACAGTTTCCTTTACCAAATGGGATCACCTAAATTTCAACTTGATGGTTTGTTTCTAATTTGTAATTTTCCGTTCTTGGAAACCATTTACATTTCTTGTTAGAATAACATACTGCCTATGTAAAGGTTGTAGTTGTTGCTGCCATTCAACCTGTGCACGATGTTCATCCATGATGACTTTCGGGTGTGGTGCGTTAGGAACGAAATGGTCGCATCGCGGTGAGAGGGGCGTCGCACGCGAAGGAATGTAGCAGGATGCAGCAGTAGGTAAGAAATACAAGAACAAAAGTACTAATAGAAGAATTATGCATAAAATAATGATCGCATATCGATTGAGGTGTATCAAGAACGCTAGAGCTGTGATAACTGCGAATGAGTGGTCCGCGACAGCCGCGTGCGGCAAATCGATCATCCAAAATCGTTCCTAACGCCCGTCTCCGTCTCCCATGACTTTCAGAGCATGTCGTTATGGATATATAATAGGAGAAGCGTTCTAGGAACATCCACCCCATTGAAGCAATCACTCTCACCTAATTGATTATCAAAGCCCACATCCAGCTTCAGGGGAGATCGATCTAAGACTGATGGAGTGTGCCGCCCTTGACTTTGACTGGGAGTGCAATAAGGGGTGGGGGACGATGGAGTCGCTACTAGCAATCAAAATTTGAAAAAGGTCATTTTCCTTAAACTCCTGAAAGCACCTTACATAGTAAGCGCAAGGGCGGTGTCAAACAAAATGTCGTAGGGAGATCAGAAACCGCACTGTCTGACTTGACCGACAAAGGTGCGTCTCTACTATCGATAGCGAGAACTGGAATTACTTCAGGTGAATGGGATGAGCAACTAATTGAGACTGTAGACATTCTGAATTCTCGTGATTCTATCGGATTCCCTATCTGGTAAGATTTTTTTCCATATTCCTAGAGAACTCGGTCAACTTCCGACTCGGTTAGTGGATATCGACAGAGGTGATCTACCAGGTCAGCACCCCTTCCTTAACCAATCGATCGGGAAGCGTTCACCCTCTGAGTTTCATAGGCTTCTATTTCGCTAATGCGCTCTTATGTTGTCCTTTCACTTACTTTTCTGTTTTACTTGTATTCGTCTACTTTTGACACTTTTCGGTGTCCTACTCCTTCAATTTTGTGCTTTATCGTTGCGTTATCTTTGGCAGCTTTCCGGGGAAAAATCCATTTTTTTTTCTGTGATTCTTGGAGCCCTACACTTGCCGTGAATCCAATGCATTCCTGGTCACCGAATAGTTTTGACTTATACCCCAATTTCGAGGATGAGAGAACTTTCATATGCTCTTGTATGCTGAAACTAATTGCTGACTCTGTACCGTAACTTTGGTTTATGGCTTTAGAGTCATTTGGGTGTGTTTCAAACAACAACACGTCCATCTACATCAATGTGAGTTTTCCAGGATTGAAAACCCGGAAGATTTACTATCATGCTGGAAATGTATATGGAAGAAGCCAGGCCTTTTCGTGTTGTGCGTCTCTTCAGTTCTTACCTCCTCTAATCATCTTACCCATTCCGGAGCTCCTCCCCCCTTCTAAAAATTAGAGAAGGAGCTCCGAGGTGAGGGACCATTGGATGTCAATTCTTACCCCAACCCAGAAGCTTTTTGCACTAACCCTGAAAAGAGACATAATCATCTCTCCCACCCCGGAGCTCCTCCCCTGACGCTTTCAGAAGGGGAGGAAATCACCTCTGCACTCTAGCGCGGTCTCTAGGCATTCTGCCGCCTGGTGTCAGAGACGCAGAGCATGAAAGGCGCTGGCACACCCCCCCCCCCCCCCCGTACCCCTCCCTACTACATTTTCACCATTATTACTATTTTTATGACAAAGGTGTTTTTTTCATAGAAAAGTTGTCGATTTGGCAGTTATGCTTTACTTGAATGATTCGTTCGATCGGTCTTCAAATACCATGAAGTATAAAAAAAAACATTGGTATTTGAAGTTGCTTGGTTCCACGTTTCCCTGACTGACTACTGTCATGCTATTTTTCGTCATTTATCACATCAATAGGTTGATTAACTTTTTTTCGAGTACGCCCTGCATTTGGCTCCCATTCAGTGCGTAATGCGTGTTTACCTTATAAGCTAAAAGGGCCGTCAAAACAAACAAATGATCTGTACAGTAACATAACAGACGTGTCTGGTTTGATGACATCGATAAAAAGGATAAAGTCTTTGGGCGTTACTCAATCCCGTCTGAGGAATGCGCCCCTGCAGCCCATTCAGTGACTTGCGGCGGCCAGACAATGCTCAAGTAGGTGCTTTTAGCCTCCCAGTCGAGTCCGTTACCATTTAACCGACCCCGGATGGATGGATGGCTTGGTTGACCTAGGGGGATCAGTCCGGGATTCGAACCTGTGACCATGAGTATAATAGTGAGTGATTTGAAACTACACCACGTTCGCCCCTCTGCCTCGGTGACATCCTGGAATCTTATACATTCCCTGAACGGCTCTGATGCAGCGAATGACTTGAAAGTGGTTCCGGACAGAAGTACAGGTGCTAAAGTATGTAAAAATCCTTCGCCCCAGAAGCAACTGAAAATGACTCTCCTTCCTGATATCGCATATGTCCGCTATGCTACCGAGACACCCAGCCACTCTCAGATTTTACTTGGAAATCTACCGTAGCCTACGTCTGTTCCTGACATCTAGTAAAGCACCTAAAGTGCGGTTGAGTCACAAACCCCTAAAACCTTGTGAAATCTGGTGTCACTTCAAGGTTTGTACAACAGGTTCATAATAGCAGTTTGAGACAAAAACTGGAGGCATCCACGGCTTCAGAGATCCCCGCTGGGACTATAAAAAGGTGTTCCCCACAAGAATGTCTCAAACTCTTCTAAGAATAAAAGACGGGTGGGGTCTATTGGATCGATGAGTCACCGATGTGCAAAAAAATTCTATAGGAAGTTTTTTGGGCGTTTTTAGGCGTTTGGCAAAATTTATTGTCTAGCTGGAATTCTCCCTGGTACAACCCAAAAGCAAAACGGGTTTTATGGAAGAGTTGCCGGAGAGAGATTGAAATGTGTCATCAATAGAAGGCAAGTTTGAGTCTTGTTGATGATCAGTCTAGAGACTTCGGAGGTATCAGGAAAACGATTCTTAGCTTAGTTTGGGAATAATTCGAAATATTGTTAACGGTTCTGACTTTCTTTTGATACTGATGCTAGGAGATCCTTTGCTCTGTCCGAAGTTTTTATTCAAGGTTTTTGGTGCTTGTGTAAATCCCTTGTAGAATCCTTATACATAGGAGAAAAACTACTTTCAGACAAGAAAAACTTTCTGGGCAAACTCCGATTGTAAAGGATAATTTCTCGGGGCGTTGATCAATCCCGTCTGATGGACGCGCCTCCGCATTTGAACTCAATTGGAAATCGTAGAGGCGTATTGAATGCGTATATGGCCTATACAATGACTTACGGTGGCGAGCCCATGTACAAGTCAGTGCTTTTATCCTCCCAGACGAATCTAATACCAATCAACCGACCCTGGTGGGATGAAAGGCTTGGTTGGCCTAGGCGGTTATCGATCCAGGATTTAAACCTGTGTAAAGTGCGCTACTTGCCACTGCGCCACCTCCGCTCTAACTCTGACTGTATTATGGCTATTTCAAGAAAGGAAAATTACAAATCGAGTTAATGAATCATTCAATTTTAAGTCTCGTCTTGCAGTTATACGTCATATGAATCAAGAACTCCTACCAGTCAGCTACCAGCCTTGCCCAAAATTTCAAGACAAACCTTCAAAGCATACAGGATTTACTAGATACATGAGTAGTATTTCCTGTATGCTATTTCATAGCATTATATTTCTTGTTCTGACGTCTTATTCTTTTAGATGATGGTCATCAATGTGAATGCATAAATCTCGAAGAAACGAAAAATTTTCTTCAGAATCAATGAAAACCTTCACCCTCTCGTTTTTGTGGGCAGACCTGTTCGGGAGGTTGAAAACATAACTTGTACATTAGTATACCTTCAGAAAAATTAGAGACCACGTTTTAATGACAGCAATAACTTTTTGCATTATTGGGTTAAAGAAATACTGGACGAATTGCTCTCTTGACTTTTGGAGAAGCGCACCATAAAACAGAAACCCCATTAGTTTAGAAGTGTGAATGTCGACGTCCAGATCCATGGACCATAATTTGAGATCGCAAAAATGTGTAGAAAGGATATATATGTTCATATATATATATTTATTTATTTATTTATTTATAGTATACTGTAGGTAGCGCCTGGAAAACCGGTGCGGGTGCCACTCGGCATCATTTCCGAGTGACAGGGTAACCAGTTATTTCTATAGCTACTTTCACTGAAATGATGCGAGCATCAGTTGGACATGGGTGAACGGCATCTTCGAGAGTGTAGTCTTGCTAAGGTCTAGGGCTTCTATCGCGACCAAGTCAATGGTGAAAGCCTGAAATCCGAAGTGCTTCGGGTATAAGGGAAAACACGGTGCCTGGAAAACACAAGACAGAATTGAGTTTCGTCTGTAGCAAAACATTCTCCCATATTAGCATCCTTTGCTGCGAGAGCTAGAAAAGTCGTTTTGGATAATCGGTCAACTCCTTAAAACATCACTATTAGAAAGGGAGCATCCCTAGCTCAGGTGAAGTCCCAGAGTAAGGCTGTCGCGGAGGCTATCATAAGCTTGGAAAAGAGCGTATGCCCCGATCTGAACGTTGAAGTGGTTGCGGAAATTCGTAGTCGGTCACATCTTTTCAAGCATAGCGGCTGCTTAGGCTATTTTTCTTCTCTCATGCCTGTTTTTGCATGAGAACGGGGTTTTTCTCAAATAGTCCTTACGGCAATGACATTTTGTTGCCCACGGTCCCCTTTTACTCCTTAAACGAGCGCCAATTTGTCTCATCAAACCACAAGCCGGGAATTGTCCGGATTGCATGATCTGCAAAACTGGTTTCGCCTAAAGGCGATAGCGACTTAGACGCCTATGGGCGCTTTGAGAACAAGATCGGTCGAGATTACCAAACAGCAAATGGTCGTTGCAGATCCAAATGCAAGCTGTTTCCGTCCAAGTGACAACAATTTAAGAAAGCAATGCTACCTGTTTATTTATGGGCAGAACGACAGCAAAATTAATTTGAATAATCACCTGAAGATTCATGATTCCTGGTCGATTCACGTAGATTGGCCAGATTTGCTCCCGAAGTAGTCGAGTACAGAATGGACATTGGGATTCAGTGAATATCGTCACATTGACCTGTTGGCCAAGAACTGAAGGCAACAGAACGCATGCCAGTATCCAACGCAACATTCTGGAACAAAGTTTTCATATTGGAGTGGTAGTGAATGATAAGTTCTGTTCACGAAAGATAATATGTGCGCATGGGAAGAAGAAAATAGCAAAACACAAGATCAGGATCAGGATGGAACTCATCCTAAGAATATATTCGAATACGCGATCACAGAATTCGTGAGGCCAGTAGGTGCGGCAGGCTCCGAGGAAGGTCTATGAATTAGGCCTATGAATTGCCCAGTTACACAATTCGGTTTGGGTAATCGTGATGGGTTTGAATCAAAAGGTCTTTGGCTTTTGAAATCTCAAATTTTCTCTCCTCTATAACAAACTAGTAAATTATTTTGAGCTTCTACCTTCAGTGAGAAATCTGTCAGATTCAGTTGACTGCGAGTGGTTTAGCTAGAAGTGAAGGAAACAAAGGCAAATAAATTAGAAGTTGAAGAAATATACAATCAAACGAAAGGTAGTAATTTGGAGCGTGTCCTTAAATTTCTTCGCCATCGTCAATTCCTCCCACGGACAGATATCCCGTAGTTGTAATCTAACCGGCTAGCCTTGAAAACTGGATGAGAATTGAAAAAAATGCTATCGGAAATCCTCTGTTGTTGATGGTATTACGGTGGCAAAGGGCGACCAAAATTGAAGGGGTGCGGCCGGGCAAAGTCGTATTTATAGCTGTACGCGATCATCCAATAACTTGCAACTGGATCAGAGAAAACGTCAGACATGGGAATTTCCTCGAAATGGAAACGTGTTTTGATCGCTGTCGCCCGATGAAAGTGAGGAAACCACTAAAGATGAAGAAGTTGTGGATGTCGAGCGTTTAGTTGCGCTTGCGCATCGAAGCGGCTTCTGTCGATCAAATCGACCCTCTTGAAACCGGGCTAAGTCAAGGATTTTGAGGTAAGGAAGCGAACATAAATGGAATCTAAGAGGAAGTGACTTGTATCTGAAGGGATCACCCTTGTGGTCATTGACGAAAACGGCGGGTCATTGTAATTGTTCGAAAGTTGTTTATTTGCTCGGTCTAAAGTAAGCGATTGACACAAATAGTCAACGAACTGATGGCGATTGACCCATCGCCGTTCACCTTAAACGGACAGAGGAAGAAAAGTGGAGCACTTGTAGATCCTCTTTGAGGAATGCTGCTCTGTTCACAAGTGATATCTGGGTGCGAAGAAAAGGAACCGATGAGTGATACTGGAAATCACTTTGGCAAGTAGCTCAGGAGCAGTACTCCCTTCGAAATAACCTCCTATTGCCAGTCAGGTGGCTTGAAGATTCTGTGGGCAGCTTGGGGCTGTCAGATCATTTCAGCCGATTTCCATTCTGTGCATATGGAAATAAAAGTGAAGCAAAGCTCAAAGGCTAGCCAGTTTGGGAGTTGGAAGGAACAGGTTTACTTTTCTCACAAGTAGGGAAAACATTTCCCAAGGTAAGAACTAAATAATGGCTAATGTAATGCAGTGTGAAGTGACGCACTACCATATGCACTGTCCAGATTGGTACCTGTCCAGCAAACCAGAAATTCCATCCCTCCGGGGTCGGGGAATTTGTAGCAGACTCGTCTGGAACAATAAGCGTACCGATTTTACCTCGGCTCATCACCACTACTCACTTTATAGGTTATGTAAGCCGTCATACGTCACTTTCCTCCTGAATGGAAGTCATTTGTGAGGACACATTCAGAGGATTTACCTTAGCCTCAGGAACTAAACAGTGGACCTTTGATAGGGAAACGTAGTTTTCAGTGTGAAATAAAAAGAGATTCAGAATCAGAAGAGGGTTAGCTAGCCTTATACAAGTATGTCTTCACCCCAAGAACCGTCATCGCTCACTAGACTAAGTTTTTGAACACCACCTCAAAAAAATCGGTGATTGTTGAGGCGACAAGAGAATTGTGGCGACTTGATGAGATTGGTAGAATCGGGAAATCGGCTTTTCCGATGCCTCTACCCTTTTGAACGTTTGTTGTGGAAAGTTATACCGAACAGCAGGGAGGGTAATCCGGGTAGGCCACATAAGGGCTATATTCCCGAGAAGCCAGGCCATCCCAACATCGCCTGTTGAAGGAACTAACCAGTAAGATACCCTTTGACAAAGAAATAGGAGATTCTACAAGTCTGATATGTCAAATGGCTGGAATCTAAGGATATCCGGTCCATCATCCCTGTCTAGCCCAGTTGTGGTTTCTTTGAATTGCCATCTATCCCGATCACTTTAACACCCATTTATCGGGACAGGAATACAAAGCCCCAAAAAAGATGTGAAATAAGCCATCAGTTCTCTTGTTCTCGCGGGACAATGGATTTCTTCATCCGATGGGTCGGGGACTGCGTTATGTGATGGGATGAATTTGCCGTTAATGAGTGCGATGACGTATTGTTTTTTTTTGGGTACGAAGCTGTCTTTGGACGAGACTTAAAGCTCGACATAAACCTGACCTTATGGAAGGTTGTACCTAACTTCCAGAACTTCGAGTCGAGGTCAGTAGCGCCACCGACATCTAGGTGGTCTCGAGGATTTTGAAGAGTCGTAATGAGGACTCATTTTCGGATTAGCTGGGTGCTCTGGTAAATTTTGAACTGAAGTAGTCTCAACGGAAACATTTGTCGATAGCCAACAATTGTTCTCATCTTTTCGGGTTGCAAAGAAGGTACCTTCGCTAAAAACTCGGCCTGTTCAAGATCTCGGGAAGTCCTGTGGGTAAGCCTCGGGCTGCCATAATCAGATTTTTAAATTGTGGATCGTTATGCTTCGGTAGTGGCTCTAGGTGCAGGCGTACGTGCTTGCCGGGCATGAGAGCAGCCCGGTGAGTAAAGTGTAAACCTAGCGCAAAACCTTTTATGATCTCTCATCAATGATATTATCGTTCGTCCTTCAGTCGAGTTCTTTTTGTATAAGTTGAACGTGAACTTAGAAAAATTCCCTGAAGATCTGGTATGTAGAAGAAGGAGAACCGATGGAAATGCAAGAACAATAATTCGGAAAATAGTCTGTCTCTTGTAATTCTTCGGTCTCATAAATCATATACAAACGTGAATGTCTTTCCTATGCCCTGCAAACTGTAGGACAACCCTCATTGGAAGAAACCTCTGGGGACACCACTCGAAATTTCTGCAGTTTTCTACTGTACCGATGTGTCTTTGGATCCTCTAGTATTTCGTACCAGTTGGGTAACGTCTTTCGAGTTACTTCTCAATTCTTTCAATTTCAGAACGATTAATGGGTCAGGTTTTCGGAGAGAAAATTTGATTTGATTCTTAGATTGGTCACGCTTACTGCTTTCAATCAGTAAAAGGCGGAAAATATGAGAGTGACGTAGGTTCGGGTTTGAACTTTATAGTTTTAGAAGCAAACATGGGATGATTCATTCAATTCAAAAGATCATGGAGCCCCTCGGGTGAAGTATCGAGCGTTATAATTGCACTGCATTGGTGACTGATTTGTTGTTGTTGACGCTTAAGTTTTTGAAGACAAAAAACTGTAGGATTAAAATGAAAAAGGTATGAGTGTGAAAGCCTCAAGCTAGAATCCATTTCTTTTTTCACTGAAGATGCGCCACGCAGTTGACTCCCATTTGAAATTGTTGAGATGTCTGACTAAGCATGAAGGTGGCTTTAACTTCCATTCAAGAGATGACAATACAATCGTTACTTTCACAAATTCAATCGTCCAAGCGCTAAGGAGTAGAAAAACTCACAGAACATAAGTGCTGATCACAATAACGCTACTACCTCGTGGTCAATCGACGTTTTGCGAAGAATTAATCCATCGCGAACGGTTGCTTGGCATAACTTTTCTCAAAGTGCTGGAATTACATCGAGCCTTTTTTGGAACCCATACGAACAATGAGTCACCGATTATTTTCAAGATCCACCTTCATCTCCCCAAAATCAAAGATTTAGTCTCTAAGCAGCTGAGGTATTACCGGCGGATGTTAGCACTCTGAATCCTCCATTTCAACTGTAGCCTTCGTTTTCAGTGTTCAAAAGGTGTCTATGGTAATGATTGAGAGGAAGACGAGGCATAATAAACATAATACCTTTTCGCTAAAATTCGAACAGTTCCAGCCGTGAATAGCGATTACTTCCAAAATGGGTAATTGTCTCCAGCGGTACATTTAATGGAAGCCGAGTAGTTTTGCAGACATACAGAAACTCATTTCATTTGATTCAAGGGAAATATGCTGAACTCCATCGCAGGAATCGTTTTGAATTCCTCAGTAAGTTTGGTGTCCATTAATGTATTGCTGCTATTAATGAATAGCTATGATAAGTCCTGAAAAGGGTTGCAGTTGAGCGGTAAAGTTATTATGTTGTCCAGTTATTATTGTTTCCGACTGATAGTTGACTGCATCGCCCTCCAACTAACCGATGAGCTGGCCGACCAACCCTCCCAGAACTAAAAGGGTCTGTCAATAGTTAGGGGTCAACTACAATTGTCAGATAGACAACGACAAAGCTAATAGGAATACAGGAGCCATCATTTTTTCGCATTACTCGCAGTAGTGTCCATTCTTTACCTCACATGTAATTCCATTTTATTCCGACTGCGACGAATGTGAAAGGCAGTCTTAATTCCTTCCTCATTCCTCCCCTCTCTACCTCCATCCTCCTTCCTCCTACTCTAAGAACTGATGGAACTAGCTCATAGAAGCACACATTGGTCGCCACCGTCAGTGCATCAAAGCTCCGACATATTCCCAGTGTGGTGGAAACATGATTTGCAAGCACTTCCGTTCACCCATCGAGCCTGTTGAACTTTTGAGTACTTCAGTCAGTTGATTTTGCCATGGTTCGAGCTTGTCGTTATAATAGTAAGAGATGGTAACTTTCCAAAATGTTCAGTCATCTTATGACTTGACTTATTCACAATTTTTTCAAAACCGCTCACGTTGCCGACAAAATACAGAATAGCAGAGGGATGTCTTCTTGAAGTATAAACCCACTTTTTCAATGCAAACCCAACATAATCAGCTCTCAATTGCTCTCTGTGTTTCCCTTAAATTCCACATTTTCCCAAATTCCATGCTGTCGGTACAGAACGGAGCTGACCCAATCAACCCGGGTTTCCATGCCTTACGACCAAAGCTCCTTATCCGGACCAATTGAGCCTTTAAGCCGCGCAACATTGGTGCCCTCAAGGATCTGTAAATCATGATTAGTTGAGATGACAACCTATCATTCGCTCTGAGACAATCAGTCGGTTGGGCAGCTCAGTCTCTATTTTATTGTCTGCTCCATTGAAATCAACATTCGCATTTATTCCAAAATCTTGCATTCTCTGAGCTTCATTAAATCTTGTTAGCGTCATCTGGCATGTAAGCTTTTTGAAACTCCTGATTTCTCAGTTTTATCGGTAAGCTTCCGCTATTTAGTCCTTCGTCAAGTGTCAAGACTATAATATCTACATACTTGCACATAATCACCCACTTATCAGTGACATAACAAAACACATCAACATTTCCGGTTCGTTCTCAGATGTTTTTGATGTGTTATATGATGTGGTTGATTGTATTTAACTATGTACTATGATCTTAAGGGCCGACGTCATTAAGTGTCGGAAGCTTTTCAATAAAAGTTGAATATCGGAAGCTTCAAAGAACCCTCTCTGCAAAAAAAATTCCATAAAATGCACCGCTGGAAGGAATTAACACATTTTGGAAGTATTGGTAATATAAACCTCTGCTCACAGCTGAATTGGTGTTGTTGAGATTGTTCCATGCCCTCCTCGAATATGGTGCCGTACATGTCTTTTGAGCACTGAGAACGAAGTTTTCAAATGAAGTAGAGGACCTACGATGCTGGTATGAGGGCAGGTAACACGTGAGGTGCTTAAAGATCCAATGTCCAAATATCATGAAAGTAAAGAAGAAAAATTGAGAAAGTCGTCAATGCATCGTTCATCTGGCTCCTCAATATCTAGGACTTTCCGATGATATTGTTGTCAACTTAATTGAAACTTGAGCACAAGTTATGACAAACCGTCGTTTGATCACGAATTAGTAGCATTTGTGAGTTGTACGGGTTTCAGTGCGAGGTCTGGTCTTCGAACTATGCGTGTGATACTGGTTCGCTACGAAAATATACCCGTCCTCCCACCAAAATCCTTGAAGACTTTTGAAGACCGATCCGGGTTTGATGTCCGAAAATATTAATGGTTTTCATATTACGCTTGATATTATTATATTCGTAGAGAAATTTAAAAGAATAAACCTTCAACATTAAAAGATACTCAAACAAAAAGGGGATCATATCTGAAATGACTCCGGTACATTACGGTGCATGATGTAACTTCTAGAATATTTCTGGTTTTGTTATTCCGAAGGAAACGTCTCGAGGTTTCAAGTGATTTTTTTACAGTCTCATAGCTACTAAGAGCTCGGATTGAGTAGCTTCTAGAGCTCTAGAGCTAATCTGCTTTGAGTCGTGGTCGCCCACAGTACCCTTATTAAGGCCCTAGATACTAACTTAGCAATCAAAAGCTAATTCTCTAGCATCCTTTCGAGATGGGTTTACTCCGGTGAAATGGAAGTCGTATTGTCTCATCACTCAAGCCTAATCATTACTTCCACTTCCTTTCCTTACCGAACAGGGGAGTAAGTAGCAGCGCCATACCGGGTAGTACAGTAATACAGACTCAGACTTTGTTACCATTATCGGCCCCTATGTTCACAGCTACACTCCCTTCACATCTCTTCAACGCCATCAGAATAGTGCGACTGATCGGTGAATTCCACAACAGATCGATATAACAGATCGGTTTTAGGGGCATTACATATCTCTACAGCACGAATCTCAGCCCAGGAAAACGCTATATAGACGAAGAGAATGGCGGTGCATAATCTGGAAAAACTTTCGGATAGGATGGTCGATTTTTGCTTTCGAATTTCCTCCTCCCTAACCCACGGGGTCTACACCTGCCACTTCCCATCATTGCTATGATCCTGCCACTTGTATCCCATGCGAATTCCAACTCTTTAACTCCATGGGAACAATTTATGTGCCCACTCCGCGCCCAGTAGGAGGACCCATTTGCTGTTAGTGGTCCTATATCACCGCCTGGATACTTCCACATTCAAACGCTCTAGCTCTGTGGGAAAGATGTCCTCGTTTACGAGGCCTCCAGTGGACTCTCCCACGGCATTATCCAGATTCATAGGGAAGGTGGCTAGCTGTTAGGGTTCTCAATATTTAGAACATGACCAGCTGATGCATCCAAAAAGACTTCAGCCTTTGTTCTAGCTTTGCGCTTTTTTACGCAAGCGCGCTTTTCGCGCAAGACGCTGGGAACGCGCAATCGAGATCAGAGACAGGGTTAGCTATTTTTCATCAGCGGTCTTGCGCTATCGACAATGCTGCGCATGGATGTATCTAATACGATGATCGAAGACTCGGGAAACTGTCGGATTTGCTTAGGCAATAATCGGCGATTGGGCGGTGCGGTTTTGGCGACACTTTTTCCCTTCAAAGCGGCTATCAGCTTCTTCCATCGGCAGTTCCTCGAGAAACAGCTTACAAAAGACACAGTTGTTGACAAAAATTCAAATTGAGAAAGATTTGAAACTGAAATCATGATGTATTTTGAATGGTCTCCTAGGCCTTGACCTTCCTACGACCCGACCAGACAGCTGGTTCCTCCCTTACTGCCAAATGAGCAGATGTTCGGGTGACCACAGAGTTTGAAAGTAAACCCTGTAGTTGAGAATCATGTAAGGTAAGGGTTCTATTGCATAAGAATAAATAGAGGCTGTCAGAAGTTCACCGTCATCTGCGAAGTCGACTGGCGACGAAACCAGGTCTTAAACGGATAGCTTCACACTTAGCCAACCATCTTATGAGGGAAGACCGAATTTGTAATCGTCTCAAAATTGGCTGGCCTCAGCAGGCTGTTGGTCAGAAGAACCCGTACGCACTAACTCGCGTGGTTATTGTTGGGAGCAACTTGAACTTTTCCCTATATTTTTTAGCGAATTCAATACAAACAATAAAATTTCCTCGAATCAGAAAGGGGTTCGAAATTGCAACACCTTTTCTCTTCTTCAAGTCGTTTTCTGAGCTGGCATAGTTAGGTTCAAAGTTGGCCGAAAACTTTTTTCCCAATATTTTCTAAGAAAATGAAAGTGAGTAGGTGAAGCCCCTGGGGTTTTTATGAACCGCAGCATGGAGAAAATTCAGCGTCAGGGTGCGGTAAGCCCTTTATGTACAGAAACAGCCAGGCGTCACAATCTCGACAGGAATCACCGTACCTATGTCAGCCAATGTGCAAGTAAATGCTTTTATCCTCCCAGACGAGTCTGGCACCAATTAACCTCCTCTGGAGGGATGGAAGGCTCGGTTGGTCAGGGCGGATAGCATTCCCGGATTCGAACCCGTGATCGTGCGTAGGTGATAATTCTTCACCTGCCACTCACCACACCTCCGTCTTACAATTAGAACATACGACATTCGCAATAATTACCTTATGAACTACTTATTTTTCATGGAGTATGGGTGGTTCTGTTGGCTGTACGATAGTTGGGAAAAGTGTATCATTAAGTATCAAAATGGTGGACTCGCTCTGAAAGCACTGATAGCGGTGACAGTGCAGCTCGGAATAGTTAAAGAGTGCATCTTGGACCCTTTTTCTCGTCTCAAAACGGTGAGAAGCACGAAGCATCATCAACGGAGTATCATTGGAGATATTAATAGTGCCACAAAGAATTTCACATAGTTAGAAAAAGGCCATAAGTTTGTCAATGCTATCCGAACTCTTGAGAAGATCTTCAGCTAAAAATGTTTATAAACAATATTAGGATCATGGAAGTAAGAAGGCATTCTCTTCAGTTGACTGTCTAGGAAAGAAATTGAGGGAGAGGATGAGCTCTTCATTGAGTGGCATTCTGGAAGGGATGCTGTTTGATTTATGAGACTGAAGATTTGCGAATCTATGGGACTTATCAAACTGAAGGAGCAGAGATGTACGAGTGCCAAGTGGCGCCCTACCACCCGTGTAGTCCAGATTCAGATCCCAGATCGATGCTGGCGGCTGATGCCACTGGCTGATGGCGCTTCAAATCCTTTCAAGGTAGGTTACCAGTACCAGACCCGTCCGGAAAGACAGAGCGCGGACTTTTACCACTGGGTGACTAGCTCGCACATCTTTGGGTAGTCTTTGGGTAACACTATAAGGCATCCAACTGCATCGACAGTTCTATCTCCATGTAGATGCGTGGGCGTGTGCCTTATAGGAATGAATGACTAGGAATACTTCTACTTCCTTCAGTAGAACCTGAGATGAACTAACGATGATGTGATGTGTTGCTTAGTGCTGGATTTCATAGGCAGTGGACCCTTTAATGTTTGGCATGACTTGCTGATGAAATTAAGGGTTCAAGACAGAGACCAAGTTAACCTTCAAGATAAGACTAAGCCAACCATGCCAATTAATTAGATTTTCAAACCTAAATTTCGAAAATATCTAAAAAAAACTATAACTCTGATGGTGTATCGTATGATACACAAAGGGAAACTTCGAAAAATTCAGCTCGACAGAAGAGATGCCTGGGAGGTGGGACCATATGAATGTAATATACATGGATGTCTAGTTATCTTATGATGTAGGATGTCACGCTACTTGAGAGAATGGAAGATCTTCATGATGATATACACAAGTGGCAATTAGGAAGGACAATGCTTGAATGTTCGGCGTGGAAGTGAACTAGCTACAAAGAAAACTTACGACGAGCCACTTAGCCTGGTCTTGTGTATCTATGGAATAGAGACGGCTGAGATGGGCGGATTGCATCACAACTGGCTCTGGTGCCGAAACCCGCCTTCGCTACCCCTCATCCATCCACCCGTCCACCGTGTTGTGCCGCTCAACACCTCATCATTGTCATATTTAGGGCCATAAGCATCACCCATGCAACACGGGGGCCGACGGTACCAGTCCGCTTGGCACTGACACACCCTCAGAACTGATTAATGGGTCCTAAATAGAATATTCTTCGATTTCCTAGGAAGTTCTTCTCAGATTCCCGAATCGGGGACTTAACGAGCACGGAAGGATAACAGGTTTGTAAAGCGCTTGATTGTCCTTGAGATCCCAGCTCACAATGTAACTCTATCGCATTCGGGCCATCAACGTTTTGAAGCGCAAACCTCAAAAGCGACGAAATGAGATTACGGAACCAAATTCCATTCACTTACTAGTTTAAGATAATACCAGTCCGGAAGAAGTGAATGGGCGATGAGACCTTCCATATCGGCGAGATTTATTTGGGAACTTGTCTGGGTGATAAATTTTTTTATTGGCCCGTTCTCGGAAGGCACAGAAGAAAGCGTAAAGAACCAATACAAAATAAAGTTTCTGGCATCAATCAGAATCCCGTTTATGGGATGCGCCCACGCTTTCAAGTTCCACATAGCATCGACGCCTAGTGACGCATAAGCGGTATTCCGCCTAAACCTGGTCTTGCATGGGTCAGTGCTTATTTGGTACAGTGGGAAAATTTTATAAAAGTCTAGAAGTTTTTTATGGTGAGAACTATGATTTTATATTTGAATTAATATTTTTGTACTAGTTTTTTCAGCTTTAGGTCATTGATGCCGTTATTTCTTTCACGTAAATTGATGCTAGAAACAAAGTATATATGTAGCTGTATCGGCCCAGGCTCTTGTTCGCCCGGACCGATCTGCTACTGGTTACGGATTACGGAAGGGAGCACGACCGATCTCGGTTGTTTCAAGTTTGATTCTATGAGTCGTGTTCTGCGTAGAGGTAGGGGAAAAGGTTGGCTGTACACACCTCCACAATCCGCAAATATGCATGGCAATACTGCTGCGATTCGGAGTGAGAATGGGTACAGTGCGCATCGTAACAGAGTTGGGCACTTCTTTTCGCTCACCTTTACTGAAGGGTTGGGGAATAAGTTATATATAGGTCTTCAGAAAAATTTTTCCGAGGGGTTCCTGAGGGGTAGTCAAAAGTTCTAGTATTCTATCTTCATTCGTGCCATCTCAGTGACCTTGAAGAAATGGCAGGTTTTGCTAAGAGTCGGAGCTAAAAGTGAATTGTCCCGACGATGAAGTGTTTATAAGAAGTTATATCTCTAGCCATTGCGTCGCCATCTATTTCCCAAAGAAACGCTGTTTGACCGGCGGAGCGGTGCAACCTTCATGCGGTGAACTAAGCGAGAAAGATTAATGGCAAATGACTCGACAAAAAAGGTGCAGTAAAGACGATGAGAAGATTCTACTTGTTGTAAAAACTTTCAAGGATATTTCGTTGAAGCAATTGGTTTCGAGAAAATTATAGAAGCATTTTTCATATCATAGATTCTTCGTCTGCTGCTTGAAACAATTAGTCAACTGAATGCGTTATTAGTGTTGCCTAAAAAAGGCATAATCACTAATCTCCGTATACTGGGGAGGTGCGGTTCCATCGAATCTTGTTATATTCGTATTAGTAGCATAAAGTTTGCCATAATGTGGAACGAAAGGCCAGATCAGATCACAGTGGGTGAGATGAAACCATAAGTGTGGGCAGGAAGGCTGTCAAAACCTTCAAAATTTTTCTAGCGGAGCTGAAAGGCTGGGAAATCTATCTGGCTAAGTTTGAAATATCCCCACCCCCCAGTACGAACGATCGTAAAGCCCGTGTTAACCATAATCAAGTGCTTTCTGGAGCTCTCTGGGAAAAACGAATTGGTTAGTTCATAGCACCTGCACTATGTATTTTACCTATTTTACACTCCAACTGGTTTCCTCTTCGAAGGGTCAGAGCAAAAAACCTAACAGTACGATTACTAAGAGATTGTAGTTTTGAGTTACCATGACCAAACAAAAGAGAGCGAGAAAAGAAGAATTCTTAAATAGCACCCATAGAAAATGGGAATGAAATTCTAATTTTAATAAATTGAAAACAAAAATAAAGAAAGAATATATCGTGACAAGCGAACGAAAATGCTTGTAGCACTATGTCGAGAAGTAAATAGGTCTGTCAATTTGAGACAGCTCCTGGGTGGTAGCGCCACATGTGCGATCTCCCTTCAGAAGCGCAAGACCGTGTTCAACTTGCCGGAGCTTTTCCACGCAGAGATCAGCAATTTTTCAAGTCACTCAATCACCCTGGTGCAGTTCTTGAGAAGATTGAGTGGCAAAGACTCGATCCGTGGTTTATTCCCAGAACGAAGCCTGGGGACAGATATAAGCGTTTTGAATGCTGGTGTGGCCTATACAGTTGTTTGTTTGTTTTGGCTCTGTTGCATGAAGAAATAAATAAACTTGAATGAGTATCCCCATTAAGATGCGTAGCCCCACGAGTTTACGGATGATTGCCCATTTATTTCACAGGTAACGCATATTTTTTCTACTGACAGTCCTGGCAAGAGAATAATATCTAGAAAATGTTTATCCCTTTCTAGACCAATAAATACAAATTGAGAAACTCGAGGGACTTATATGTCCGTTTGGTACAAGGTTCCTTCGAGGGATTGACCTGAACCGCGTGACGGCAGCTCAGGGTCGGGGGAGAGGGAGGGGAGGAGGTTCGCGGTTCAAAATTGCGGAATTCTGTGAGGAACCAATGAAACAAAAGAAAAAACTGAAAGCAAGGGAGAGCTTCATAGAATTTTGCCCTTTGTATTGGAGCATTTTTCATACCTTAGTGATGACTTGACTTCTTAGCTTTATGAAATATTTCTGGCTTCTTTTTTTACCCGATTTTTTTCGGATCCCAAACTCCATCTATCTTAATCTCACAGTATTGGCCAGTTGTGGGCGAGCTCCATATAATATTTTCCGAAAAATTCTTGCTCTACGACCAGTTCTCCTTCACTTCCAGAATGCCGGAGAGCAGAAGTCGGAACATTTCTATCCAAGCCCAGCCTCTGGCGACTAGCTGATGATGTATTCTGCTAAGATAGTCGAGAAACCAGCAAGTGAACCAGAAGCGTGGTTCTCCATGGAAAAGTCGTATAGGTGGACTTTTTACGACAACAAGAGGGTCTGGTGTCGGTGCTAAAGAAACTCCATCTCCACGGACAATCTGCTGAACCGATCAGTTAACTCGAGAAGCTTTTTCTTCATTTGCCCTTGACGCTGGTTGTGCTTTTTCGAGGTTGAGGTCAGAGGTAATTTGCCTTCACTTTTTCTCTTGATCGAAATACGCCTATAAATCGTAACGACGTTGACACCGATCAAAGTGAACGTTTGTTTACTCTTAAAAGATCTTATGTTGAATGAGGCGATTTCGTCATTCGAATGACCTAGTCAGAAAATAAGTCAGAGGTTACGAAGGGTTTAACCCAATACTTTTTGAAGGAGAAGACCTTTTAAGAACCTAAAGACATGAGGAGTTCGTAAACTGTGAACAGATAAAGGAGGGAGAGAAGGGGTGCCAGTGAAATTTCCTGCGAGATGAGAACTTTGACTGCGAGAAAACCTTGTCCATTTTTTCAAATTGTAGTAGGCTCTTGTAATCATCAGAGGCTAAAAGGATGAAAGATAAGGTTTTGAAACGTAATCGATCTCGTCTGAGGGATGAGCTCCGCATTCGATTTCCATTCCGAATCTTAAAGGCGTATTGAATGGTTATGCGGCCTATACAGTGACTTACGATATACGGCCGATGTACAAATCAGTGATTTTATCCTCCCAGACGGGTCTGGTACCAATTAAACAATCTGAATTGATAAAGGGCTCAGTTGGTTTGGGCGGACATCGATCTCACGGAATTCAAACCCATGACCTGTGCGCGTGGAATAGTGCGCCACTCGCCACTGCACCACTCTATCTTCGTTATTCGCAAAAAGTACAAGTCATAAAAGGTTATGGGTTCATAAACTCCACGTATGGAGTGCGTTTTTCCTAGCGGAACTTAGCCCCCAGGCTCACTCATAGGCTTAGGTATATCTAGTAATCATTACGATTTCATCATTGAAATTCGGGGAAAAAAGCTACTAGATTTGGGGTCCTCCGCGAGATGCCGAGACAAGAGTCAAAAAGGTCTAAATTCAACAAGTACTGATGAATCTCAGCAGGATTTGGCTCCATAGTTCATTGGGAATGTAGAGAAACGAAATTGGTATAGAAAGGAATGGATCGAAGAGTGGTGTGATTACTTTAGTGGAGCGAAATATGATACCGGGGGTGGCACAGGAAGGCAAGTGGTGGACTTCCGTGGGAATACCGTTACAGTTCGAAAGAATCTATTCGAAAACAAGAAGGGGTTCTTATTTATTTCTATACTTAGTATTTGAAATATGGAAAAATGGTATCAAAAAGCTTTTTAGAATGGGTATAGTGAGGCGGTACGGGAAAACTATAGAAGTGTACGAAAGGGTAAAGTCATTTTACTCTGATCATTTCCGTTTTGGGGAGCTCCCTCATCAGACTTCCACTCAGGATCGTAGTGGTGATTTGAATGCGTATGTTGCCTATACAGTGCGCACGAGAATGGAAGCATTAACTGACTCGGAAGGAATTGAAGGCTCCATTGATCTCGGCGAGGATCAATCTAGGATTTAATCCCTTGGCTATGCAGTTGTGACAGCGCCCACATGCCACTACACCTCCTCCACCCTCGAAGAATCATATAAGAATATGCGAAAATAGAAAAATACAATTAAAAAATAAACTGTACAAAAATTGAACAAAATTTGAGAAACCCGGCTGATAAAAACAGTTGCTTGAACATTGGCATCCCTTCATGGAGTATCCCTCTCCAGATCGCAGAAGAGCCCAATGATGAAGGAAGAGCCCGAATATCGAAAAAGGGCAGTGAGCCTACTTCGGACGCTTATGGTGATCAGATATCTCCAAAGATTTGGCGGAAGGAAGCCAAATGAAGACGGAGTTTTGGCTTGAGGGAAAGCCGAACGTCAGTGGAACGTAATTTTATGAATTGGTAAAGATCAAGGAAGGATGTGTTCCATTCGCTAAGAGTTAGTAGAGTATGAATAGCTGCCGAAATGAAGGACAAGAGTGAGTTCTAAAGGAGAATGAAAGGATGAGAGCGCTTATACCAAAGCGGTTTGAAGAATGCTGTCCGGCCAGCGTACACACAAGGAATCGGTGATTGTATAAGGATAAAAAATCGGGCGAGATTTCGAGATTGAAAGTCTTGAAGTGGATCCGTTCAATAGAGGTTCGCTGTCGTCTGACTGGTTTTAGAAGTGTTCGAAATCGACGTTAGCCGTCTTCTTTGCTTCCGAGTTTGCCGCTTTTGACGAGAATTTTGACACTAATTGAAATGGGAAAGGGATAAGTCATCCGCCGTTTTTTTGCTATGCGCAAAGCATTCGGCTTTCATCAGCAGTCAGAGAGATGTCTCGGACAGTGTTTTGGATACCAAGTGGTTTTCAAATTGATGTTTTTATCATTCTACTGAGGGTTAGGGTGATACAGAGGCAAGAGGTGCATTATCACACACGTATGGTCACGGGTTCGAATCCCGGAATCCATACGCCTTCCACCATTCCGGGTCTATTCATTGGTACTTAACTTGTCTGAGAGGATAAAAGCGCTGACTTGTACGCTGGTCGGCCACCCAAAGTCATTGTGTGGGCCACATCCGCATTCATCACGCCACTACAATTTTGAATGGAAGCTGAATGTGGGGCGCATCCCTCAGACGGGATTGATTAACGCCAGAGGCTTAATCCTTGTGCTCAATAAGTGTTACGTAAATCTATTTGCCTATAATTGTTGTACTAAGTTATAAGTAGTAATTGGTTCGATTATTTGATTGATTTAATCCTAAGTAGTGAAGATCGATTGGCGAGAACTGATCCAAGCGGTGATAGCTCTACCTACTACCTACACGGCTGAATTCAACCAGAGATGGGGATAATATTGTAGCAGCATAGAGGTTATAAAGAAATGGAGTAGAAATAACTCATGTACCTATTCATACTGAGTCTGTGGGTCATGATACAGAAATCCTTTCCTCATTAATTCGTATCCTTTCTTGTGCGATCCAGGAGAGGTGAAGCGGGCATCATTCCAAGAGGGATCGGGTGGAAGGAAAAAACCAGTTCGAGTGGGCCACGAAGCCTCTTCTGAAGCATGGCCTTCCAGATTTTCTTGAAAAAAAGAGCACTATTTTTTCAGGATCGTGTTGCTTTTTGTGGCTGCGTGGCTCAAATAAAAAAATCTCTGGTCAGAATGAATAAATAAATAAAACTAAATAATGCAACTGATAGAATGATAATAAATTTTTTATCTAGCAGGGTAACAAAATTAGAAATGTGAATCTGAAGTTCCTTTCAAAGAAAAAGATAATAAGGAAAACAAGAAGGGAATTGACCGTGAATTCGAAAATAGTTGAGAATCATCCTTAATAAGGGGAATTCAACAAAAAAGATAAAAAATATTCTTAATTTCTGAGAGGGATGTGGAAGAACACAATGGCGAGTGCGGATTTATGGAGTCTATGACTGTTGACATGGTAAAAGTGTTCCCAATAAAGTTCACATTTTGTTTACTCCCACCGCTAAGCGGCTATCGCAGCCGACAACCGTTCCCCCACTCACAATGGAATCATTCTGAGCACTTGAAAAGTGAAGCATCGAACCGTTGAAAACCCCCCGAAAATAGGCACTCGCCAATGAAAAACCCATTCCTGAGATTTAAGCCAATGTCATGGTTCATAGCATATTTCATGTATGTTCACAGCAAAAGAATCGACCTATTTGAATTGGCCTCTATCCTTGGCGAGATGCGCCATGCATACGATTCAAACCCAGAATTCACAAAGCTTTCGGTCCCGTATTTGACCAATGTGATGGTGTACAATGTAATAATTGGTATTTTTATTCTCGCACATGGTTTTAGTGTTCTTCATCGGACTCCTAAAGGTGAAAGGCACAATATACTCGGACCTCGAGTCCATCCAGGAAGGTGTTTTTACAAGTTATGAGTATTGGAAGCGCTATTCGGACACTATCTCACACGCACGGTTCGGGTTCGAATCCCAGGTCGATAGCCGGCTAGGCCATTCAAGCTTTCCATCCTTTCGAGATCGGTTAATTGGTGCCAGGCTCATCTGGGAGGATGAAAACCACTGAATTGAACATCGGCCGGCCACCGCAAGTCATTGTATAGGCCACATTCGCATTCAGTACGCCACTACAATTTTTGTACTTTAATTCTAAATAATAGTTCGATTAGCTGACAGAACCATAAATGGTCAGTGATTTATGAGAGGCATCAGAAGCGTTTTCCTAGGGCATCAAATGAGAGCCAGTGTTTTGGGTGAATAGGCTGTTTCTCTATTCCTTTACAGGAACTGGAACCACTACTAGTAACGGTCCTAACTTTTTCAGCAGACCGCACAAGATTTCGAGACAAAGACAGTAATTGGAAGGTGTTCACTCAAAAATACAATAGAGGTGACGATGACAATTGGCTGGGCAGGACATAATATGGCTGCTCAAGAAACAGATGGATTACCTCCTATTTATTAGGTTGTCCACTTAATTCGTACAGTTTTTATTTGAATGTCTTTGATGCTACAGCGGAATAGGTAGGATTAATGCTATGCTACAGTAGCGCTCAAAAGTGTTCGGTGAAATGCTTTGACGCTCTTTCGTTCATAATTTTTCTCTTAGTGGACCAAATTGCGCCAAATTTGGATATGTTTAACTAGAGCATATTTCACCCTACCCAACCCTATTTCACTGCAAAGCTGCAATATCCACAGGTAGAGTAAGGTGCTTGTTGCGGTAGCACATTTTGCTAAAACTAAAGTTGTTGGCGTCAGCACTTAATCGCACCTTATGTGCGTTTTTCTCATCTATTATGATCGGTGTTACCGCTCATACACTTTTGACATGATACTAAGGAAAGAGATTCTAGAAGGACCATCAACTGTATTTTCAGTCGATTTTGAGTTCATGCCCTTTGGAATATCTGGAACATGAACAGATTGCAGGTTAATAGTGATAAATATTCACAATACACTCACGCTCCAAATATAGAAATTTCGCATGATCAGATCCAGTAGGAAAGGAGTTACGACTGGGAAGTCCGGCTGAGGAGCCATTTCACCGAAGACTTTTGAGCGCTACTGTATATATTATTATTGGTAATTACAGGCTGTCTTTCCTCTACTGGTTTCTGACGATTTTACGATACTTGCGTTTTATAACACTTTACAGCAAACTACTAGGTTTGGCGCTTTGAGTCGATAAAAACGGGCATTTCCTACGAGTTCCGGCCTACGGATTAAGCCTAGGGCTAACATTAGTATAGCTGGGGTGGTCGGAAAAATTGGCGGTGTTCACGGAAGTGAGCTTTAATATTGGAAAGATCGTTTTCAAACTGTTCTTTCATATTAGAATGACTTTGAAGTCCTTGGCAAGATTTGCTTCTGGTGCCTATTTGAGTTTGGTCAGAGGAAGTTGATGGAACTTTTGAAGGTAATAAACTCCGCTCCAACTCGGAAATCGGCTTCAGTAATTGGCTGAAGCCGGATCTCAAAAGCAATCACTTTCGAATTGAAATTTACAACTGAGCGTGTTCGAATACCGTTACAGTTACAGTCGTAAAGTAATTTAGGTTGGCGTGGTTCGAAAAATGCCTAAATTTTCTTGACGATCCTGTATTCCAGAAACAACTCGGTAACTACAGCTAGATTTGAGACTATAGGGAATTCCGAGACCAGAAGAGCGACCCTCTGATTTTGGACTTTTTTCGCGATACTGGAACTGAGCATCAGAGACTGAGCTTCCACTGCCGCCAAAGAATTCAGAAATTGATCTATCGAGAGCCGTTCCCGATGAAATATTTTGTGAATCAGAAAATGCTGTTATAGATTTTACCTTATAGGTTCATTTTCTATCTTCTGGGCTTTTATACCTATATAGGATGGGCCTGGGAAGGTGAGACACTGGGTCCGAAATAGAAGTGGATTGTATTTTGCCGATGCCACTCACTTTTCAGTGGTGAATAATACCGTGGGTAAATAACTGGTGCCAGAGACCGCTCAAAGAGATAAAAACGTTGCCCTATACATTAACCGCCCTTTTGAGTGGCCATGCTGGCCAAGTATGCGTTCAGAAAGGCACTATAAGGTCCCAAGAGAACTGGTATGGATGGGATGGGTGAACTGGAGATCTCTCATCTTGACCGTTTCCATTGCTCAGTTCCTATTACTTCGATTACAAGCTATCTTAATCTGAAAGATCCATCGAGTAATTCGATGGCTTTCCTCTACGTTTTTGGTCGTAGACGTATTGGCGCTGGCGCCATTGATCTTTGCCATTCGTTCATGAAAATTGGGGTCAGACGGTTTTTGTGATTTATGGTGGTAAGCGACATCGTCGACTGGTCGCCATATCATTCTCATCAAAAGTTCATGCAGATAATAACTGTGATTGTTCTCATTTAAAAGTAGTCTGCCTGCTGAAACTGGAAGGTGGGGCCCCTTTGATGGGCTACCTGCAAGACCGCTTTTCTTGCTCCTCATCAAAGGTTTACCGAAATGGAAAAAGATTTTGAAAGCGTTAGACATTGAGATTCGCTCTAATGTTTTTCATAAAAGTATGTTAATAAGTTATCGGATGAATTGGAGTTTTGAAGGAATTCAGAAAAGCGGTGAACGCTTCTACCCGAAGTACACTATCAAGTGTGGAATTTATTTGTAAATTGTAATATAGGCATATGAATTATTGATGAAATTCTGGAACCTTTTGAAAAAGAAACGATTCACCAGGTCGGTTGAATCGCATCATAATAAATCCTTTTTCATAGGGTAACGATGCTAGCCTGCGCACGGACGGCCCTTTTAAAAGAGTTATTCTGATACCTTCTGTCGGAGAATATAGAACGAAGTGGTTTCTAAAACATAATAGTTTAAATGTTGAAGTTCAATCAACCTCAAGTATGAGATATCTACTAAAACGGAATTCATCTTATATTCGAGATCAACTGAGGCGAATCTTCGGAATCCTATATTTTGATAACCAGTTTGATCTAATATCTACAAGGGAGGTTTCTAGAATCACTCACTTGTGAGGGCTATTTATGTGCAGATCAGCATACTTGTCCTACATGGAGATTATCATTTAGCCGACCTGATAGAAATGGAAGCAGCTGATTAAGAATCGGTCTATTTCTATGGGAACATCATGAAGTTTTCGTTACCATGAATTCATGAATTTCAGAGATATGGATACCCAAGTCTTTCTGGTGGGAATCTATCAATGGAGTAAACCGATTTAGGTTTAACATATAGCAAGCAGCATACCGACGCCATGCCCTTCCCATATTTGGTCCTTAGGTCATGTGTAGACACTAATGCCCCTATAATTTAGTTTGTATAGTCCGCAGTGATCAGAGAATAATCATTGTAGCAGGACGACATGGTAGAAAGACAGCTAGCTCTGCGCAGGGCGTTGAAGAAGAGCCAATTTCGAAACACATGTACAGATGAGAAAAGAGTGAAGGTGTCGAAGATGGAGTTGATCCGGTTCTTGTTGGAAATGAGTTAGGAAAAGCTGCGAATTTGATGGAGGCTGTAAACGGGGTGTGAGAGTTACGACACTAGGTAGGCAATAGAACTGGCCGTACAAGACTGTCTCTGGCGAATCTTCGATCGCCAATAGCTCAGATTTAGCTTAAGATTACATGGATCCTGCTCCGAAAAACTGATCCGAAAACGATGTTCAACGTGTTGCGATGGTGGCTATGAATAATTATCTGTCTAGAGCAGATCCTTTTTGGATGGATCACAGATGAACTGGCTAAACTGCTTTGAACATTTACCCAAATGACCAAAAATTAGCTTCAGAGGAGGTTCAGGGGATGAGATCATCTTTTTCACGGGATCACTAGAAAAGTTTTCTTTCGACAGGCTCACATGACGGCAACCAAGGGAGAAAGCCCTCATTTAATATAACCTTTTTTCGATGAAATAACACATATACCTAATTTTCTTTCGGTAAAGTAACACATATACCTAATTTTCAAGAGTAGCCTACACCTGTGTAAGCCTCTTATGGTTTTCCAGATACAGCGGTATCGTCCCAAGTTCATAAGGTCCACATGTATGAAGGCCAGGTATCCTCAAGTAGTCTTTCGTGGTTAATATTTCTCAACATCAGTTTCCGCTGCTTTCTTGATCCCATCGTATGATCCCATCCTCATGGATTTTGTAGCATGGAAGTACTCCCTTACAGATTGGCTAGCAACCGCATTTGTAAAGACCCCATACGCATTCAAAACGTCAACAGAATCTGTAATGAAAGTCGAATGCGAGGCGCATTTAAAAAACCGAATTCTTCAACACAAAAGGCGACGGGCTCTACCGTTAGATCATTGAATCGAGCTAGCCCAGTGGCTAGAGATACTAGAACAAACGAGTGCGATCTGAAGGATGACTTTCCACACCAAGGAATCAGTTGGTTTGCCCCATCTATGAAATTAAATAGTTTGTCCTATACACGGCGCAACTTGACTTACAAGACTATCTTGAAAGACAGGCAGAAGAAAACTCCTTTCTTTGCTGCTTTATTACTAATGCATTATGCTATTTTTTTACTAAATTCATCAGTATTGTTCTGGTACACCCTCTCGGGCTTACATATTTTTTCTAGTAATTTTTCTCAATCTGATTCAAATTTTTTTCTTTTCAAGCGATGAAAATGCAACGAAAGGAGTTTTCTGATTGCAATTTCGACTTTGACTTATTTGGGTATCGCCTTGACATCCTTACATCTTGTTTCTTTTATTTTTCTACAATAAGGCGCCAAGGCCAAAACTTGCGTGGCTGGTTTCGTACCACGATGGTCTTTGAGATCCAAAGCCGTCGCTGATCCGACCAAGATTTCTCGCCGTCGAGCGGGGCTTATGCAACATGGCCCTCATGCAATGGTCTCAGCAATGAAACCAAGAAACCTCAGAATGTTGCTTGGGGAGATAGACGAATGGCAGCACAATGTCCGCAGTTAGAATAAAGAAGCCAGCAGAATTCCGCCGTTCGACTGCCTACTCCGAATAGGAATGTTCCTCTTCGATGGTTTGTCTGTAATGAATCAAGGGACAAGAAGGGTTCTAGCAGCAGGACACAGTCGTATCCGACTTGTGTCGATCGATCAGTTCATGATAATTTTGAAGTTTTTAGTTGTAGAGGACGGTTTAGACGTATTGAGAGAAATAGTAAAGCAAATGGCCTGATGTGGATGTGACGACAAGAGTTCCATGGAAGGAGTATTTGGACGAGCTGTATTGTATACATTGGCTACAGCGAGCAGCCTCTGTGCAAAGAGTGTGTACCGATGAGAATGATGCGACTTGTAAGGCTACAACAGCGCCGTGGCAACTCGTCCGGTTTTGGGTGTGTACGTCGGCTAAGCTGGTTTTGGCGACTTAATTGCGTCCTATCTACGCTTTTAAATAATCGTACGGCATCACTTGTCCTACTTGTGGTCCGAGATCATCCAATGGAGTAATCTTAGAAATTGTTCTATTGTTAAATGTACTTTTACGTAGTAATAAGATGAGATTTTTATGCCTTCCTAGCATCCATCGCCTGAAATTACTTTCCCGAAGTAGCTTTCCAGAAGTTTTCGTAGTAGATTTTCTTGTGATGGTTTGTGTAAGATATCGGCATGACGATGTGCATGATGCTCAAGATTTATTGCCATTGGTAGGAGCGGAAAGGTGAAAGAAAGGAAAAGCAGAAAGAGAGAGTGCAGCCCAACCGAAAATGCAATGTTACATACGCTCCCAGATTTCGATGTTATTGATTGCCACCGATAGCCTTCAGTTTGACGCCAGCAGAAGATGTGGAGCGGCTGCCATCAGGTGCGACATTGGAGTATAAACGATTTGTTCGACGTTTGGCTTAACAGGTCCGATTTATGGCATGATTCTGAGGAATGAACAATTCTTTTAATTATGGAGCTTATGTAGCTTACATTTTTATACTAAAAGGACTATTAGGATATGACTAGCTGTACGATATAGCTCACTCTACGGCCTCCTGCTGTGTGCAGGAGTTGAGAGTTAGGGTTGTGCATGAAAAGCCTAATTCTTCGCCATTGATGTTAGTCGCTATCAAGATCTTGTAGATTAGGTATGTAAAATCTGGATGCGGCCAAAAAGTTGGTTAAGTTGGTTGATTGGTACCAGACTTGACTGGGAGTAAAAAAGCGCAGTCATTACGTCTCCGGGATTTCAATACGTCCCTATGATTTTGAATGGTAGTCACCCGGTTAGACGGCAAAAGACTACATCTTTTATCTTTTACAGTGGTGATTCCCCTAGAAAGCTAAGCTAGGGAACCGGAAAAGTTTCACGTGCTTCTTTCTGACCCACACTTTTCTCATTTTTTTGACAGTTTTCCGTGATACTTCTGACATTAGCGAGAGAAGAGATATCGAACCTTAGCACAGGAACCGTTGAGTTGTTGTGGAAGGTTTCGATCTTTTGTCAGCTCGAGAGGCAGCTTCCCACTCGTCTTGATTGGCACATAGTTACAGACGCGGCATTCTGTAAAAGACTAAGTAAACAAATAATTAAGAACTCGGTTCAGAAAGGTTGTATTTCCTGTAGTATTACTAGGTTACATATGCTACTACCCTAAATCTTCCCTCCACAATAGGGAGGGATGAGTTTAGGGTAGTAGCTAAGGCGCTATCGTCGTAGTAGTAGAAGTGATCCAGGATCAAATCCCCGAAATCCCCTACCAAAGCCAACCTATAGCATCATGAAGGCACACAAATGATATCACATGTTGCCGTTCGGACAAAGCTCTTATTTGTTCTTGAAATGCTGCCCTAATTTTTTGAATGGGCCATATAAACACTCCAATACCAATGCGATTTTGAAGAAACGTTGAAAATGTGGCTTATCCCGAAAATCTGTAATTATTGCGATTCTACAGTTGTCGATGATGAGACTATTCAGTTGATTGAGAAGGGTTGTCGCTAGAGTTGTATTTGGATATGTATTCATAAGATTCCTAGCTGCAAACTAATGGTAGGGGTAACAGGTCATTCGTGAGCACAGATTGAGCTGCACAGATCCTCGCAAGATCAGTTTTCGCCTGTAATAGCTGGAGGAGCGGTGCGGAATGCCGTCCTCGATGGTCTTGACACCCGGATCGACGAGAACGAAAGGTGTTTTCTCTTATTGCTAGCACCCATATCTGTCCTCACCCTGATCTGGGCTTGGAAGGAAGGGTCGGGGGACGATCAGTCTTTTTGCATTCGTATCTTTAGCAAATTAGACGAGCATTCTGTATTTTTGTGGGTTAGGAGTCCGCTTGCGTACAGGTGAATAATAGAAGCGGTGTGGGAGGAAGGCCACATCAGTTTCCTTCTGTCCGGACGATTGATATAAAGCTGCGAGTCGTTTCTAAAGTTGCGGTACACCCTGTATATGGTATGAATGACCCTGAAAACTAACCTTTGTATGTTTTCCTTTCGAATGGCTTCAGTGGATTTGTCGTATGTCCGATGGTCACCTGAAAGTATATCATTTCATGGGAGCAATTTTCAAATCAGATCTTTATTGCATTTTACCGTATAGCAAAGGACGAGTAGAATTGGGAGAAGGGCGTACGTGGCGAACATTTCGTCTTGAAATGCTAAGCAGTTGCCTGGTAATCTAGGTTACGGGTAACCGTTTCTATATGTAACCATGAGCAACCTATAGTCAATGGGTTTTCCGAATTCTAATTTTGCCCGATTTTATTGAGCTCAATGACTTATTGCACTTCACCTCTCGTTTGTAACTATGGAAAGGCTTCTGGAGAAATCAAGAAACTAGTTGAGGAGACAACTCGAGTGATTCGATCCGGAAACTTAATATATTTATGTGAATAATAAAAATATTATTGAAATGATAAATTGGATACTGCGCTAGAAGAAACAGTTGATCAAACCAAATAACACATATGGAAATATAGCTTGTTAAGATATCTTGCATTTAGCGATGATCCAATTGACTGTAAGTTCGGTATCATTGCAGTGTCTGGCGAAGTAGTCATGTTTGGAAGACTCAGTTGCATTTGGTATAGGAAGGAGCCTGTGGGAAATATAAGTTGCCCAAAATCAAGACAAATTCACAAGGATGTTGTCGGAGGGCAAAACCCGGCTGATAAAGTTACCTCCTGCGTCACTATGCTTGACTTGGCTCTACTTTCATTTTGGACGGGTAGTTCATCCAAAGTACTCAACCCAGAGACCATGACTCCTGTCTACCCTCAATAATCAAAATCCAGACCCAGTTACAATATTTCAGACCTGACAGCGCTATAAGTGGTATACGGAAGACCTCTGGTTCATCCTAGCGGGACATCTTACGTGTAATTTTTATCGTGAGCTGTGCCTTTGAGCATCTATCTGAGGCAAATCTGCCGCAGAGTCATGCAGCTCTTATCGCGCGCATGGTACGGGGTTCGAATCCTGGACCGGTTCTCGTCCAAGCCAAGCTGGCCCTCCATCATCGGTTGGTTGCCATCGCGAATCATTGTACACACATACCCACTCAAAACACGGTTCTGAAGAAAACTTTATGCGTCCTTGTCCCAAAAGGGTGAATCATTGACCACAAAACTTCTGGAAATTTTCATCCTAGTCTAGTTGGACCACTTTAATGATCCTTGAAGAGGTTACGCACAGGTTATACTTTGGTAGTAATTTTGTTCTCAATAGATTTTAAGTGTACAGTCAAGCCGTCACGATATATCGTGTGTAAATCGTCTTACAATGACCTGAAACGAGGTGTTCTCTTCCTCCAATGCTCCATCCTTTGAGCGCAACGCCCGGACTGTCCTCTTCGGCTTCATCATTACGTCGGAGACGCAAATATAGCACATCACCACTGCTAAAATTAATTCGTAATTGTAACACTGTGGTTCATTTATCATGAGAAATGTTTATTCTTACCTGAAGGCTTCCCTTGTGACAGGGCGGCTTCCTTCTCGGCAGTTGTGAGGGGGATCTGTCAAAACAAAATAATAAGAGATGCAACATCTGTATTAATTGTTATTAATTCTAGATATAAAGTAGTTTTTTTTAAATGTTGACCTGTTTATATTTTCTGGTCAGCAAAACTTGTCACTCCGAAAGCTCTTGAGATAGCAAAGAGCTTACCGTTTCCAAGTTACTTAACCAGAGGGCTCTCCCTGTCATACGTTCTCTGGCTTTCACTATAAACACTTCCGAAAATGCTTGGCTTCGATGATGTTAGACTTCAGTCATTCTACCAATAGTGGTAAATTCTAAGTCGTTCCCGCTGTGTATCTCGGTCTTATGCTTGCTATTTGTCGCGGTCGCAACAAAAGGGCTTCTTCAAGTCAGGTACTTATTGTTGAAACTAACTCCATCGTCCTCCTTTTTCCATAAAAAAAAGTGCTCCATCACGCACTCCAATTAAACTGACGACGTGCCTTTCTCACGGCTAGGTGATTTGCACCGACTTGGTTTGTGAGGAGAGGAGTTCGGTCATGTAGCGTCTGAGTCAATAACTTTGAGAAATATTCGGTTATCCCTCTGAAGGCAAAAAGCCCGAAATTCACGGCAATTCAAAATAAAAGCCTGTTCTGGCAACTTCGTTGTGATGAACTGGGCCTATTCCGTCGAGAAAATCCGATTTGTGGAGGCTACGGCTCTCGTGGACAGAGTCTGCGTGTTTCTTTCTGCTGTAATTTTTAATTTCTGCCTTGGCAAATGGCGTGCAGTATCACACGCATGGGCCGGGAAATGAATTCTGCCGCGCCTTTCGGTCGTCTTGAGGGCCGCTGACATGGCGCGCGCTGGAAGTCATCGTCACCGGCAAAGCCCTAGTGGAGGCCACGTGGAAAACGTGGCAGTGCTCAGTCATGAACTCTGGCCTCGTATTTGCATCATAATTGACATTACTAGCCTACTAGCGTCGTCATCGTGCCGATTCCAGCCGCATTTCTTGTTGGGCGACAGTACTTCTACTATTATCTCTGCTATTCAGTGCTGAGGATATCGGTCTCAGATTGTCGAGGCGCGAAGCACCTGGAAGCTTGACTCGCGGTCGACGTGAATGGACCAATATGCTGAAGTACCACAGGTAACCGAGGGTTTCGGATGGCTTCTTGTGAGCTTTAGCAGAACGGGATCCCTCCCTGTGTTTCACCGTGGTTTCATATATTGTGTACGTTTATTCAACCATAGTATTTTGTAGTGCTTGGTGGTTTCATCTCATTGGTCACAGGCATTTAGCCAATTACTCTTGTATTAATTATTTGTAATAATCTGATGAAATTACGTAATTACTCGGTATCCTAAATGTGTTGGTAACGTCGTACTCATCTTGTACCTTTTGATTGCCCAGTGCACGGCTCTTGTTACATAAGCAGATTTAGTGTTAGGCAGCGCAGCTCGGCGGTAGACACGAATTCCTAGTCGAGGAACCGTGGATCTTAGGATGGATACCCAAACAAATAGATAGGGTTTTTAATGCTGTTCACGAGTATGGAAATCGTTATGGCTAAGCGCTTTTCCCAATAAGGTTACTGTGCTCGGAGTTTGTTTGAAGGTAGCCTTAAATGGAAATGAGAACAGGGATTTGAATACCAAGCGTCAACGTAACCTAGCGGTAGTCATCTTGTTGTACAAACAAGGAAGCGCTCGAGCAGGCGGAAGCTTTCGAACGTGTAGGAGTGAATGCTCGACACCTTAAGGAAGGCCCGCAGCAAGTTCAGCCGGTGGGAGTGGCTCAGGTAAGAACACGGAAAGATGAGCGTAAAGACAGAGGCCAGGGCGCGCGCAAACGAAGGATCAAAAGGGAAGGCCGAGCAGGGGCCCAGCTTGGAAAGGTATGAGATGCAGGGTTTGCCGAGCATTTGGCCATGCCGGTTATGAGTGTTTCAGGAAGGAGAAGGCATACTGCAATGTATGCGGGAAGAGAGGCCACCTGGCAGTGACGTGCTGGAAGAACCCCAGGACTGGCCAAAAACTCTCACTGGTGTGAGGAGCCCGCTGGAAGCTCCGACAATGGAGGGGAACTAGTGACCCAGAGCGTGAACAAAGTAGCTGTGTCACGACTTACCCACTGTCGTCGAGCTAGGCCGCGAAAGGTGATGCGGAACGGTGTGAGGCGAGTGGAGGACAGCCCGGAAACTGGAAAAGGCAGTCCCACCGCAGGATGGGAAAGAGGCACCAGAAATGTGGAGTGCCGGAATGGAGAGGTGATAGCCGCTGATATGGTTGGAGATGTTGAAGTAGACCGGTGGTCGGGCGAGCCACCGAGAGTACTGGAGATGGAAGCGAATGGGAAGAAGAACTCTTTCTATCATTGACGAGAAGACATGGAATAGAAGACATGGAATAGGTCAGGCCAGCCACCGTTGAACAAGGCTGCGGTGGCCGCGACGGCATTTGATAATAATCGTATTAAGTTCCAAGGAAGAGTTCCACTAAATGTTAAGTTCGCCGATAGAGAGGCGATAATGGATGTTCATGTCTGTAAGGAAGCGACGCACTCCTTATGTGGTCGAGATATGATAAGAAAATTGCAGATAGGTTGTGGACCACATTATGGGATGGCTCACACGGTTAAACAAATGCCCAATATAGAAATCAAAAGAGAAATTGTGCGTATACTGGACAACAATGAGAGGTTGTTCCAAGATGATTCGGGCAAGTGCTCGACTGCACGAGCTGAGTTTAAGTTTAAAAATGATGTAGTAGTGCCTAAGTTCTTCAGAGCTTGGCCAATACCTGTTGCGTTGAGGCCCAAAGTCGAGGCTAAATTGGAAGAAATGGTGCTGAAGGGAATAATAAGAAGAGTGGAGCATAGTAAATGGGCCACACCGCTGGTGGTTGTGCCCAAACCTGACGGAAAAATGCGGATTCATGGTGACTATAAGGTCACGGTGAACCCGCAATTAGATATCAATCAGTACCCATTGTCCAAGCTAGACGATTTGTTTCACATGTTACATGGCGGCAAGAAGTTTCCGAAAGTTGATTATTCTGATGCTTATATGCAAGTTGAGCTGGAAGAGAGCTCAAGGATGTATACTACTTTCAATACGCACAAGGGGTTATTCGAGTATACGCGAATCCCTTTTGGAATTGCGTCACCACCAGCAATATTCCAGCGGATAACGGAGCACACGCTGGCGGGAATCGAAGGGGTGCTGATCTATCTGGACGATATTACTGTTACAGGTTCAAATGATAAAACGCATTTAGAAAGACTAGTGAAAGTCTTGAATAGACTGAATGAAGTCGGATTCCGCCTCAAAAGAGGGAAATGTGATTTTTTTGAGGAGGAGATGGAGTTTTTAGGCCTAGTGGTCGATGAAAAGGGCATTGGACCATCTTCTAGTAAATTAAAAGCGATACTGAACATGCCAGAGCCTATGAATATAAAAAAACTGGAGTCTTACCTAGGCATGATACAGTACTATGGGAAATTCATCCCTAGACTAGCTACGTTGGCAGCGCCGTTGAACAGTCTGCGCAGGAAAGGTGCACCGTGGAGATTGGGTGCCGAAGAAAGAGAAGCTCTCACAAAATCCGTGAAAAGCTTACAGCAACAGACACATTAGCGTATTATAATCCTGATGTTCCGGTAGTATTAGCTACCGATGCCTCAGAGTATGGTATAGGAGCAGTATTATACCAACTATATGATGATGCGACCGAGAAAGTAATCGCTTATGCATCACGTTCCTTGACAAAACAGGAACGCATTTATACACAAATAGAGAAGGAGGCATTAGGGATAGTGTATGGAGTCGAAAAATTCAATCAGTTCCTTTATGGCCGACGGTTTACGCTGTTAACCGATCACCAGCCCTTAGTGAGGATCTTTGGCCCCAAACAGGGTCTACCGGTAATAGCAGCGAAAAGGCTGCATAGATGGGCGTTGAGGCTCATGCTATACTCTTTCGAGATAGAGTATAGGAAGACAACAGAATTTGGTAACGCAGACGGGTTATCTAGGTTGCCTGACCCAAGTGAGCTGCCTAGCGCAGAGATTGTGCCAATGAAGTGCAGGAAGAGTGGATAGCGATGGAGATGATGGAAAATTTGTCTGTAACAGAAGCGGAGATAGTTAAGGCTACGAAAGCAGATCCTCTGTTGCATTTGGTGATAAATTATGTTAGGAAGGGCTGGCCAGAAAAGTTGCGGATGACAGGTCAAAGCCGTATGCGGTGAAAAAGACCGCACTGGCATTGCATAATGGCTGCATATTGTGGGACATGTAGAACTTGTGTGGTCATGGGCAAGGATCCGGTCAGAGTACCCCTTCATGCGTGGAAAGAACCACAGAAGGTCTGGCAGAGACTGCACATAAACTTCTGTTAGACGAGTGGCGGAGTCTAATTGTTGGTGGTGGTGGATGCGAAATCCAAGTGGCCTGAAGTGGTCAAGATGGGGGCCACCACTGCGGGAAAAACGATACTAAAACTGAAGGAGATATTTAGTAGGAATGGACTACCCGAACAGTTGGTTTCGGATAACGGCCCTCCGTTTACTTCGACAGAGTTCCGGGAATACTGTAAAAAAGGGGGATACAGCAAATATTTACGCCGCCTCCTCACCCTAATTCGAATGAGGAAGAAGAGCGTTTTGTCCAGACGTTTAAAATATCTTGTATAAGGGGTTGCGTTCCAATAAAACACTAGAAAACGCAGTATTGGACTTGCTCTTTGAGTACACCCCATGCGGCGACGGGAAAAGCACCGGCAGGAATGCTCATGGGGCGACCATTGCGAACCACCCTGGATATAGTTAGAATGGAGACAAGGAAATTGCCCGCCAAGAGTATTAAGAGCGAATGAAAAGAGCTTATGATCAAGGGAAAAAAGAGCGAACTTTTGTAGTAGGACAGGAGGTATTCATTAGGACTTACACCGGGTCCGGAGACCGATAGACCGGGATTGTGGTTAGAGTCCTAGGGTCAAGTGTGTACGAAGCCCATTTCAGCATGGGAGTGAAGAAAATCCATGCTGACCAGATGAAGGAAAGAGTGATTCCGTGGGAGATGGCAGACGAGGATTTGTTGAGAAGGATGGAAAGTAGGGTCCTAAGAGGAAGGAGGAACGTACCGAAGAGCCGGGGTTGCGACGATCCAAACGTAAGCGGCAGGAAACCGCTAGAATGAGGGATTATAAAGAGAATGGGAAGCGTATGAAGATTGGTACAACAAGGAGGATAGGGTTGCAGAATGAAAACAAAAACAGTGATAGCTTGCAAGAACCTATAAAAGAGGGCGGAAGGAGTATGTACCTCGATTATGTTTTCGCCAGCCCAACTACCTATTCTCGTCGGGGGGGAGGGGGCGGGCGGCTTGAGCCCGCAGGCGAGCCCTCCAATTTTCGTATTCCCGACCAGAAGCAATGGAGCGGTGGCGACGGGGCCGCCCTCGGCACCCGCGGTGGTGCCGGTGGTGTGGGTCCCGTCGGGACCACAAGTGGCGATGGCGAAGAAGCCGAGGCGTCGTCTGCAGTGCCGTGGCAGGGCGCTGTGGGCGGCGCTGAAGGGCATACAACAGGACCTCCGCAGAAGAAGTTACAGCCGATCTTCAAGAAGAGAAGTAAGAAGCCGCAGCCGCCCGTCAAGAAGACGTTCGAGGAGCCACAGTCGATCGGCAAGAAGGCAAGCAAGAAGCCGCAGTCGGTCAGTGCGGCGACGATCGCGGAGCGCGGATCCGGGCCGTGAGGCCATGAGAGGTGACCCTCAGTGAGGGGTGATGTTTGATATGAGTGATAAAAATGTTTGAAATACTGTTGGTGTGAGAAGAACAACAGGGGGAGGAGGAGGTGACAGAAGGTTGAACCTCCTCACCCATAGGGTACGCTCCTGGTATATGTAGTGACCGTAGGGGTCACTAGGGGGAGGTGTAGAGGGGTGTGGTAACGTGGGGAAATGAAGAATCAAGAAGTAGGGGAAATGGTGGACTGATTATTAGAGGGAGTATAAAAAGGATGATAGTGAGCAATAAATCATTCTCCCCTTCGTATCCTGTTCACACACACGAACTAAACAGAGGATGCTGGTATGCTTCCCGCCATCGTGCAAATTTTTATACAGTGATCTCTTGTTCCGATGAAGCTTTTAAATCCTCGTTTGACATTTGTTCAAATAAACGCATTATTTCTGCTTTTGTGTGAAGTATACATGTTGCTCACAAACAACTAAACTTTACATGCTGATGTGCCACGACAACCATTGAACAAGAGCTTAGAACCATTCCCAGGTGTATGGCAACGACGATTTGATCGAAACAATGACCGGATAAAGTGGATCTGCCATAACAAACCTGTCTGGCTGAGCAGTATAACACATTGCGCGAAAGCCCAGGTTTCAAGAAGAGCAAACTTGGAAATTAATGCGAGATGTACTGCCACACTTGTTCGGTTTGGTTCGACAGGCGAGGAAAAGCGATTGAACCGTATCGAAGTATACTTGTGATTCTATTCGGTCTAGAGAGAAACCAGCTCTATGTGTCAAGGGCAACCTCCAGAAGAGCGAATAACTCAGGAAGGATTTTATCGATAACTTCTTTTGTGAACACAAGCGTGAAGGGGTGGCCACTCTAAGTTCACACTAAGCAACAGTTACTGTAATTGGCAGTGCACCGATATAGAAAGAAAAATTCGGATTTGCTCAGCCTAGAACCATCTTTTCCGATATCTCAAGGCTTTGGACCTCTCACATATCGCTACGTGGTCACAGGGCCGCATAAACTGAGAGATTAACTCAGAGAAAAAGCAGTACACAATGATTCCATACGGGCCAGGATGACTATCTTAGCGTCTATTCCATTCCCACGTTCGTTCTATAATGAACCGAAACCTTTTTGTGAGGGGTACAATAAATATCCAGCCCTAGTACTTGAGGTCTTTAACAAGCGCAGACGTGAAAGGTTTACGAGTACACACAGTGGGAAGGGTTGCGTGAGATACGAGGGTGTGTAGCAAATGGTGAAGTTCGTCTCCCTGTGAGCGATAAAGGTCGTGGCTCACCTCGATCACTGGATCGAAAAGTCACGGAGCTCCACTCTAGTGATACTTCCGTTTACAACGTTTACTCTGCTTACAATTACGTTAGTTTGCGCTACGGAAAAGGCGCTCCTCACACAACGTCACGAGTCGAACTTTCTGTAGGTGTCATTGGAGAGGTAGCGAAATTGGAGCATTTGTCGTAAGATTAAAGTTGAATACTCCGGCGTGCTCCGTATTTCATAGCCTGATCAAGACCGATAAGTTGCCTGACGGGAGTGAAAGCTAGTGCCAGTGATTCCAAAATAGGACTCATCAGCTGTGTAGTATGGCTATCAGAACGTATTTCGTGGTTTCCTAATAGAACTGTCAACTTCTCCGATATGTTCCGTCAACAAAGCCAATCCATTTCTGATTTCATTCGTTCATGAAGGCTTCAAGAAAACTACCTCATGGAGTCGTCCGATGTAAGTGCGCATCATATGAACGTGAACGGAAATCAACCCTTTCAAGTGGTTCCAGGAATGCTTGGTGAATATAACACAGAAGTTGTTACGTATGGATTGAGTAAGGTTCGAATTATGGATCTGATAAAGGAATGTCTAAGCCACAATATTTCCAGTGGAGTAGGTAGTACTTCTCTTAGGACAAGGGACCTGCTATGGGCCTCGCAAAGGTCCCAGCTGTATGCTTTATGAGCAGGGAAGGAGGGAAAGGACTTAAAAGACTAGTTATAGCTCGCGCGCCTATAATAAACTGTCGGTACATCGATGACTGCTGGATAATCGCATCAACGACAACGCCGAGCAAGTCGTATACAAAATTAATTTGGCTGACTATCTCTTATCGTCAGCGTCGTCTTCAATTCAAGCTTTGTTTTGGCTGTGAGCCGGCCGTTCACCTCGCCGTAATGAACGCCAAGAAGTTTCATTTTAACAGAGGGAGCTTGGTCGTTCTTTGGTACGGCCATATTAACATTATTCGAATTAGAGACTTGCCTCGAATATTCATAACGATTTTTGGGATCAGACTCTCCAGATCTCTGCATTTTTGAAGAATCTGCCCTCCAGTTTGTGCTCGCAGTGAAATGTTGTCTAAGTACAAGTTTTTGCCTATTTCTGCTGATAGCTCGGCTCCTTGGAAGCGCAAAATGCTAGATGCGCCATATTCATTACGCTGGATGAGGCAGTGGTACTAAATGGTAACCGATTGAAGCGGTACTCTTTTGTTTGACCTCATGATAGTTTCCCTGGTATCTTTTACCCACAAAAAGCTGCACAAGTATGTGGGTGCGTCCTTAAGTCTAATCTGCGTGAACGCGGCCTCAGTACTGCAGAATAACGAAGACTTGCTGAAGCGACTTAAAACCACAATGTCATGAATTTTGTTCACGAGAGATCTCAATGTTAAGGACGGAAGATTCTCCTCTCAATGGTAGGGCCTCATAAGGGCACGGTTCTAAGGAGCTCATTTTTGAAGTTTTAATTGTTGAGTGAGGGATGAATAGCAATTATGTTTGAGTTTCCAGACTCTGAAGAAGGCGATTAAGCCGAAACGTGAGTCGAATAAGAGTTTATTTATTAATCGCCCCGGTAGCAGGTTCTATAAAAGTTTTATGAGATTAATTCAAAGCCGTTTCAAGATTTTCTGAGAGTCGAACTTGGGTACTTATGAAACATGTCCCAACCAATTGTTTTCAACTTGTGAAGGAAGTTTTCTCGCTACGACAGATGATCACTGTGGCGAAGCAGGCCAACTGATTCGGCGCTGCCTTAAACATCACGTCGTCCGTGTACGAAACACTACTGTTGTTCAGAGAGTTCCGTAGAAATGAGGTTGTGATAGGATGATTGTAAGTGTATGTAATCAACTGTGGTATATAAGACACGTGAATTGTTGACAACTGACATTCTTCTTGTCCGTCTTTACTGTTTCGGCTCCTTCTACACTCGTTGCTGCACGTCGTCCAACAATAAATTGTGAAGCGACGTCGGAGTTCCGCAGAAGCATCAAGAAGCTATATCCAATGAGCGCAAGGTAGGCAAACAGACACTCTACCTATATATCTGAGCCACCCTCACCACAGTCCCTAATTTCATGAAGGAAAAATCGACTCTGCATGAAGTATGCGCCCTTACAGCAGGCAGCAGGCGAATAGAAGACATTGAGCTCCATATTCTGAGGATACCGTCTAAATGCAAGAAAAACCTGGTTTTTCTGTGTTGAACAAATGCTTGTCCAAAGCAATCCTGCTCGATTTGGACGACTTGCGCGTGTTGGTCTATTGCGTTCTCCTAACATCATTGCAGCAACGACTGCTAGATCTGCTATCAGACTGCTGTGGTCTGCTGCCACAGTTTTGTTGATTGGTCTCATTTCTTACCAGCCAGGGATTTGCCTATGGGGCTCTTACGTTGATGCAGAATGGTCTTGCTTGCCAGACATATGCTTTGATGATGTTTCTCGCAACTGGGACCATCAGACTTGTTGCATTGATTGGTTGAGTGATTACAGTTGATACAGTTGAAGCATTTTGAAACAGGGAAAAGCAAGTGAAGGCCTTAAAAGCCATTCAAGAGAAATTGATGTCAGTGGAAACATTGGCCCATTGTAACCCAGATGTGCCTGTAGTTTTAGCGCATCAGGATATGGGCTAGGCGCTGTTATTTATCATAAATATAGCGATAATACTGAAAAAGTAATAGCGTATGCGTCGCGGTCGTTGACGAAACAACAGCGAAACTATGCCCAGATAGGAGAAGGAAGCGCTGGAAATCGTATATGGCGTGGAAAAAATCAATCAGTTTTTACAAGGTAGACGGTCTACGCTTTTGAAGGATTATCAGCCATTGGTGCGAATATTTGATCCCTAGTTGGGGCTTCCAGTTATTGCAGCGAAAAGGTTGCATAGGTGGGCACTGAGGCTGATGGTTTACTCATTCGACATAGAATATAGAAAACTGAAAAATTCGTGAACGTGGATTGTTCGTTGAGACTGCCGGACCCTCGTAAATCACCAAGTTTAACAGCGGTGCTGCATGAAGTGCACATATCGCAGATGAGAATGCAGTTTTGGAAGTGTTGCCAATTGCGGTGGAAAAGTGAGCGAGGAACGGTTGCGACCATTTGCGTCATAAGGTGCATATTTGTCGCTATAGGGTGTCTGAGTGGGATAACAGAGTGGTTATTCGAAAGAGATTAGTACCAAGTGTGTCAAAATTTTGCATAACAGCCATTATGGTAGGAACAGAATGATATGTTTGGCAAAAACAAAGATGTGGTTCTCTGGGATGAAGAGCGCTATCGAAAGGATGGCTAAAGAATGCAGTATCTGTGCAGGTTAGGAAGGAATCCTGTCAGAACGCAGTTGCATCCTTGAAAGGAACCGGAGAGGGTTTGGCAACTATTACACATGGATTTTTGTGGCACCTCAAATGGGTTAAAATGGTTACTTTTGGAAGATGCAAATTTGAAATGGCCGGAGGTAATCAGGATGGGTTCAACAACGACTGGAAGAACAGCGGTGAAATAGAAGGAGGTGTTCAGTAGACATGGAGCTTACCACCCGGGGAAGCGGAGAGATTTTTGCAGACATTCAAAAATTCGTTGTATAAATGGCTTCTGCAAGGAAGCCAGAAGAGGTTGCAGTGAGTCTCTTTGAGTACAGCGTAACGCCGCATGTGGCGACGGAGAAGAGTCCCGAAAACTGAGGACAGTCTTTGACATAAAGAAAGCGGGGGTGATTGCGCGGTAAAAAAAAATACAAGGAGGACATGAGAAAATACTATATCCGTGGAAAAAAGGAACGAAAGTGTGGAGTAGGGCAAGAAGTATTAATCAAGAATTATTCAGGCAGTGAACAAAAGTGGATTCTTGACGTAACCACCACGGTGTTGGGCTCCTGCACCTATAAGGTGCATTATGGAGCTGTTCAAAAGAAGGTCCATGCGAATCAGATGAAGCAGCAGGTAATACCTTGGGAAGGTACGGAAGATTATATGCTGGAAAAGGAAAATAAGTCATAGAGGAAAACCCAAGAAGGAGGACTAGAGGGACAGAGGTGACGAAATTGCGCACGTCTGGAAGAAAGCGGAAAGAGACTGAAAGAATGAAGAATTACAGGGAAGAAAAGCGAAGATGAGTAAATCTGATTAGAGTGACAGTGATAAGTATGGTGAACAGGGGTTATCCGAGAGTACTGGGTATAAAAGCCGGTGAAGTTAGTGAAGTTCAATTATATGGTTACCGACAACACCCGAATTGCCAGTGCAGTCGCAGTGGGCCACGGCTAACCAGCTAGTATTTGTGGCCCCGATGGCTTCGATTCGCCCATGGCTGCCATGCCAGCTGCTAACCCTACGCCGTTCCCAAAGAACCAAGTTCACATGGCTCCCTCTCTGCAGCTGGTGGTCTTGTCGCAGCCGCAAGCTGCATGTATCCCGGTGTAGCAGTCGCCGCAAAGCAATGGAGGACGGTCAAGAGGAAGACACCGTGGCCGGCGTGGAAGACCCCCCGCCTCCCGCCGTTGCACCGGGCGTGGTGGGACCTGAGTGTCCGCCATCAACATACCGGTGCCAACGCGGTCTCCTGAGCGTCCGAGATGCCACTATGAAGAACATGTTCGTCGCGAAGATTCCGCGTGATAAAGTATGTGAAAATGTGTCTAATAAATGTGTTTAGCGGTGTGGTTATTGGGTGTATTGTAATGGTGGGAGACGTAGTTGCAGAAGCTGAACTTTTACGGGAAGACGTAGGCAAAAAAAAGCCGAACTCCCCCGGTTGTGTGTCTATTCGGAGTTGAGTGACCAGGTGGTCACTACGAGGGTATGTTAAGGGTAGACCGGTTTAGGTGTAGATGAATGGAAGGATGAACGAGGACGAGGAGTGGAAGAAGTTAACAATAGGATAGGAAGACAATTAAGGATATGAAGATGTTCCTCTTTTATAAGTGTTCCCTGGTGTAGTACTAAATATTCTCAACTCCTCTGTCCTGTTGTCTTAAATCTCCGGGAACTATTGCCTGCGCTGTTAATGACAGAAGATTTGTGAATTACGGGTACCGCGTACCTTCCAAGTCGTCGCGGTTGTTGTGAAACACACGTTGGAGAAACATCGAGACACTCAAAACCCGCCTCGATGAACAGGGACGGGCATTTATTAACTCTCTATAGAGAATCATTTATAACCATCACAAAATGCCTGTTATCAAAAATAATTTGGAATCGTTTGTTGTATAGGATTGTCTACAATGATCTGACTGTTTCTTATGTTTTTTGCATCACTGCAGTATAAACGAGTAATGAACCAAGTAGGGTTCAATGAATCAGTGCCTTCATCTCCTGCCTTCCGTTCCTGTCGTCAGTGCAATAAATATAAGAAGAAGACTCGACTGGCAGCAGTACTACGACAAGTCACACAAGACCCGGTCAAACTACATAGTGCATCGGCCGCCATGCATTCCAGAAAGGAGAAACAAAGACAAGTGCGTAAACCATTGAAAATTCGAGGAGCGGCTTTCTCTCTTTTTCGATATTGAAGATGAGTTTTCGAATCGCAGTTAGACAAGGTTTTCTGACGAGAGCACGAGACCATCACGCTGGGATCCTGGAGACACTACTGGGGATGCAGAAGGTTGAAGAAGCGATGGGCCGGTGCGCCCAAGTAATCGACAGCGCGGACGAGTCTCCTTCAAGTCGGATCTCGTCCGCGCTGTCGATGTTATGCGCTTAAGGAGTCTCTGGGCGGCATCAACGTGAGCCTCTCCTAACTTTAGACGAGTCTCGTCTTCGGCTTACGTTGATGTCGCCCAGAGACTCCTGTTTGAAGCGCATAACAATTTGAGCACGGAGCTGCAAGGAGATTTGGTCGATTCGGAAAACCTAAGAAACACATCTTCGGGGCAGTCTGGAATCACACTTACGCCAATATCAATACCCAAATGCGACGGAGACATTCGAGAGTAGGAGCACTTTTGGCAATGTTTTGAGCGTAGCGTGCATTCCAAGTATATCGGCGACGTGTACAAGATGAGCTATCTCCGCGACGCGTCACAGGGAGCAGCCAAGGAATCAATGAAGCATTTCCAAGTCTCCGGTCACACATGTCCTCTAGCCATCGCCCATCTGAAGAGGAAGTATGGAGAAGCGCAGGCGTTTGTAGATCGACTACTGAGTAAGCTGCAATCGATCGGGTCGGTCAGCGACAATCTCAGAAATCAAGAAACCCTATGCGAGCAACTTACTTTCATTACGTCACAACTGAATCTTCACTGATTCTTATCGATAACACATTGCTGCAGGAGCAACCTCTTGGGAAGTTTTCCGTAGACGCTCAAAAACCGATTCTTTTCAGAAAGCAAAACTCCGAGCGGAAGTGACATGGAACACTATGACCCTCAAACCGCAAAAAAGTTTGTAGAGGCTGAACTGAATATCGTAAGTCAAGTCCAGCGGAACATATTCAGTAGCCAAGGGAAATATGCAAATGACAATATAGAAGGAAAGAGAACTGTGACGAAAGGCAAACCAGAGGAGCTCCAACATTCGAAGCTCTGTTTTTGCTGTACAAAAACATGACATAGTGCGGAAGAACTGCACTGAAGTCGCTACTCTCGAACAGCGTCCCGAGATCATGAGGAAGCAAAAACTGCGCCGTAGTTGCGGCCGAAGAGATCATACACCAGCAACATGCTGCAAAGAAGCTTGTAGAATGTGTGGGATTATTGGACAACTCAACTCAATCTGTTAAACCCTCTTCCCAAACAACCTTTCTCAGACGTCCCAAAACCCATAAAAGCAAGCAACAAAGAGTGCGCAACGCACACCCTTGAAAACGACAAATATCAACACTTTGTATTCCAAACAAAGCTTGAGCTCAAATGAAGATAACTTACTCCACTTCAGCAACCACGAAAACGATATGGTCTTAGCAGGAGAGGCTAAGGTGCACAACCCAAACACGGGAACATTTGAACCTGTTCACGTCATGTTTGATTCGCGGCACACAATGGCACACAATACACATTCATGGTCACAAATATCGACACAATCACCCAGTTACTCCAATGGAATCGCCTCAGCCTCGAGGATGAACAGTTACACTTAGAATATGAACTGCAACTCTCCATAAACTCCAATATGGCAAGCATCTGCCTACAAACTTCACATCAGCAATAAACGCGGAGCCACAAAACATTGGTGCCACAAAACACCTGTAAAATGGGCAGCATCACGAAGGTACACCGTTCTCGTAACGACGTCATCAGAGATGTAGAGCTTCAACTGCCAAATGACGCGCGAGTCGCAGACTAGTAAACTTGATAGTTCCGGTAGAATTTGAAGGTGCGGGTTCTCTAGAAAAATCGAGTCAACTACGACTGCATTCTCGCCCGAGCCCCGATTCAACCTACGTCGGAAAAGGTACCTACACAGCCGTTGTCCTTTCTTCCACGACCGTCACCCTTGCACCCACGCCTTCATCCACTTCCACCATTCTATCACTAATGGTAGCCTCACCCACCCAAATCCATTCCTTAGTCACCAACAAAACCACGACTGTCCCATTCCCATTAAAACCCTTGCACGAGCCGCCTTCTGAAACGTCAACACCGTGAACGAACTCCGTCACACTCCTTTTAAGTACACTGCTATTTTGACATACGGCGAGAAAAGTGAGGCTCATTTACTAACGCCTCATCAGGTTCCCGTCATGGTCCCGTTCCTCTCACCCTCTTATTTGGCCCACTTGGAGTTCAGAGCTTCCCAACTGCCACTACCTAAAATGCGAAGCAACTGGTATATAATTTTGCAATTTTATTTTGTGGATGTGTCATCGATGAGGCTATAAAAATTCAAAACCTGAGGGAGCGTTAGACGCTGGGATAAGCTTGTCAGTCATTAAAGGAGTATCAATAAGGTTGGAGCTTCCTGTTAAATTTCAACACAGAAGTACAACATAAAGCTTAGAGACAGCACCACCTTGCCATACCTTTTCAAACATTGAATCCAGTGGTCAGAGTGGGCACAGCAAACATAATGACCAAGGAGCTCATGATCGGTTGGATTAGGACTGGTTTTTCGAGAGCAGGGATGTCACTAGGAATGCTCCTCATTGCGGAGTCCTGGTCGTCCTTCCTTTAAACCGATACCATCAAGCAAGCCATGTCCAACTATGTGTGACTTGATTTATCATTGCATATGTGAAGTGGTGTGAATCAGTTCTTGATTAGCTATTCTTACAGGATGCAAAGTTGGTCCATAGTATTCCTACAAGTGCTGCGTCAATGGCTGAACTTTGAGATTCTCCTTCTCCTGCTATGAAAAACTTCGTGACGCTTTCAGCTAGAACCACGATGAACGATGAATTCAACATGAAACAAAGAGGCAACATTCTCGAGGTTTTATCACAAGTATATCGAGTAATCTCTTCGAGCACCTCTTTTTTCAATTTTTTTTGGAATCCTCTCGGCAGAAGGCAGAGTATTTTGATGCAAACCGAGGCTCCTGTCTCACTCAGGGCTAATACTTGTCCAACCTTGAGACGATTGGTTGTTTTGCCTTCGGTTGCGAAGACGCAGCAAAAAACACGCAGTTTGTGAACAGCACGTGTGCTTCACACATTTTTTCAGTTTTTTAAACCAATGTTGAGTTCTTCACAGGCGTCTTATACATATTTGGCATCTTTCTCTCAAATGTTTCTTAAAGTCCTGAATGAAATACAGTCATACAATCGTCGTCCTATGTCCGGAACCATTCTGTACTGAGTAGGTGCGACAAGCGTAAATAAAAGAAGTGTTAAAAGGCCTTTGCTTGAGCAAATGTTGGAAAAGGTTTCAAAAGCATAGAATGGAACGAAAGAGCTGGCCTGCATCTTTTGCCTGTGGAGCGAGCACTAGGACCTCACTCTTAATACAGTTACTGTCTTCGTTTCAGAGTCGTTTTGATCCATTCAGACGAAGATATTAACTGTATTAAGCATTGGACAAAGCTGGTACATAACTGTACGGAGCCGGTACATTAATCTGTGGATGGGCTGACCCCATATACTGTATAGGCCACATACGCAGTCGAAAACTATTTTACAATTCTTAATTCAAGCCAAATGCAGGACGCATTGGGAATGATTTACGCCGGAAACATTATCCTTTACCCTCCAGGTTTTTATTACCTCTTCTTCACATTTTCTGGTTGGCACCGACTTCTTCATCTTCATAACGTTAACACAGCGGATCTTCTGCCTCATTATCCTCGGCGGTGCCTTTCCTGATCACGTTACGTCACCTATTCTTTGGGGCTGGTCGCTTTTTTTGAGTCTCGAAATCCGTTGTTCATCTAATCTTGTGATCTGTATCCTTCTCTGCACATGTTAGTACCATCGCAGACGGTGCTTCCTCATCTTTAGTGAGCAAGGGCCATTTGCATGGCCGCCCTGACGTCTTCGTTTCTGATCTGGTGCAACCGCGTTCAACGTAGGCCCATCTGCGCAGGCCCTTCGCGATTTTCACTTACGTACAACGGAGGCGGGATCATACATATAATATCATGGGCATTACCACTGCCCTGCGCGCCTTTGTTTTGAGGGTTCTGCACTGTGAACAGCAGCGAACATTGTTAACCACTTCCCTTTCATCCGAGCGTGTTTGGTCGGGTTAACAGCCTCGTCCCTTTTACCTTCAGCAGCTGGTGCACTTATGTATTGGAAATCCATACCCTTCCGATGAATTCCTCGATGAAGTATACAGTTGGCTTCGTGCACTTCTCGGAGCTGAGGGACCTGGTCTTTTTTACTGAGCCGGAGCTCGTTCTCTGCTACCAGCCTTTGGGAAGCGTGGGAGGGTATGCATATTACGCCTTGGACCTGGTAGCAGAATGTGCACTGTTCTCGACAATCACTGGTTATGAAGATGGTATATGTTGTAGACTTTCTGGCATGAAGCGAAAATGCTCGTTCGAGATCTGCACCAGTTCCCTCAGGGTCTTGGCGAATAAACGGTCACGGTATCCAGGAACCGGGTGAGCCACCTGATTCCGTGCACTCCGGAGTCATCCATCCCTCGCTGGGTCCCCTTCCAGACCAGTTGCCTTCAAAACTTTCATCTTCCTTATTGCTCGACAGACCTCTTTTTTTGTTCATATTGTTATTGTTATAGTTCCAGCCGTCGCCTCTGTCTAGAAGCTGTTCTCACTGTATAATTTTTCGTACAAGAGCCTACTCGGAATATTTTTCCACCTGCGTCTGACCTCACCGACTTCCTAAGAGCTGAACCGTCGCTATGCTTCACCACCCCATTACAATGAGGAATTGGGTAGCCCAGTGCCATAGCTTACCCAGATGAAGACGAAGTTGTCTCTTTTTCGACTATCGAGCTTCTCGTACAAGGCGTCCTTTCCCGTACCCCTTGATCTCGCTATGCAGCTTTGAGTCTCTTGCAACACCCGTAGGCAGCGTTCTTCTGAAGCTCACGTCTTTCGCCAGCACTTAAAGGCGGCCTTTTTCTGCCTTATAACTCGCTGGTCTTCATCATTCCACACTTGATAATCTTCTTGTAATTCACCTCGACTCTACCCGAGCGTTATCCTCGGTTTCGCTCCATGTCTGCTGGATCGGTCCTTCGGGAAGTAGAAGGTCAGCTTCCAGTATCTTCCGTCTAGGATATTCTTTTTCGATTCAGTGCCGCTTATAACACCGGCTCCTCCGCTCCTTTTTCGTCCCCGATTTCTTCGGGAGCTGAATGACTTTGTCTTCTAACAGAGGTCCATGTGGTCTTGCCAGGTCTTCACCAAGAGTACTTTGATGTCCTTTACCATTTGCTGGACGATCTTATACAAGTACGTACTCGACTTCCATTTATTTCCCTCCATTGCTGTCGGCTATCTTCTAAAGCTTCCTTTCCGCAAAGAACATTCTACAGGCTACAAATTCTTTCTGCAGAAAGTTTCAGAAGGTGGGCTGTGGGCAAGTCAAAGATACTGCCTCCTTTCCGTTCCAGGCTCCTACTCCTTTACAACTCGCCGACCTTTCTAGGTCACTCCTTTCACTGCCGGCATGGTCAGGAACTTAGCTGGTGACATTGCCAAGGCTCAGAAAAGAATCTTTTTCGCTTCGCCACACCTGGCTTCGGTGCGTACACGAATATTGTTGGCAACTTCCCACCGGGAGATCCCACGTGAAAAGTCCTTTTTCGAACTAGCTTCCTCGGAAGAGGTCCTCCATTAATCGATAACCCTCGCATACTGTTCACACAGCTTTGGCGGAGATCCAGTGCGCCACTTTCGGGTGACTGCTCACTTTATCACTGGTTTCGTCTGAAACTTTTCATATAATTGGGTGTGATTCGATTTCTCCATCAGAGGATCTGTCAACCTCAGCGCGACGCTGGTATTGATACCATTCTTGAAATTTTTGCTTGAGGTCGCGTTTTTTCTTGGAGAGCAGACGTGTGCCTACGCTCTTAACCATTCGGATATCCTTGCCTTTATCATTGTGGCTCACACCAACTTCCAACTTAGAACAGTTTGCATTGTAAATGTCACTGTGTAAATGTTGTGTGCACTTATGTAGCTTAACAGCTTGGGAGAGTTTTCATTTAGTTCAAGATGAAAATTATGATCATCGTGGAGTTGATGACAAGACAAAGTGTAGAAGTGCACTACACTTTGTCCTGTCCGCTGGCGTTGAGGGACAGCAAGGCTGAAAGTTCGTAGGATAAATTTGTTTTGGACGAAACTTGTAAGAAGTCATTACCATTCCCAGCCAATTTGGGAGTTTAGAATACGCCCTCCGCATTCTTTCAGCCTAAGCTATATGCTCCCCTTCTTTGGAACTTGATACATCAATGACAAGAACATGACGTGGGTGGGTGGAGTGGTATTGCACCCCAAGCAATCGTTTTTGCCAGGGTTCGCAGTCTGGTCCCTATGACCGGCGGGTTCACGTGCTGAACCTTCGTTTCTCTCAATCTAACATCCTACCTAAGCAAAAAATGAAAACCGAATGCGAAAGTAAGTTTTCTAGTTTTCAATTTAAACTTACCCAACAAAAAATAACCAGTAGCGAGAGAGTTCCGGTCTGGAAGAGCATTTTAGTTTAAAATAAGAGTCGCCGATCAGAGGGTTGCCAACAGGGAAGGGTAGCTAGGTAACCTAATAGATTTCATTTTGAAAGAGGGCGATTCAAATGACAAACTCGATTATGCATCTTTTCTGACAGCTCATCGAAAAACCTATTCAGAGTGGTCTTTCGTCCTGTCAGACTCTTTTGGAAGCTCACCCAATAAGACAGAAAAAACTGTCTGGTGTGCTTGGCTTTTGAATGGCGTTTTGCAGAGCGATTGGTGGATTCTGGAGTCGTGGAAGTCGTCTCATACTAATGTCTTCTAAAGGTTGTGGAAAGTTATTTCATAAATGATAACATTTGTTTTAAAATGACGGTGTGGTTTTGTTCAGAGTTGAAATGAGTACCAGGAAAAACGAACATTATCCGTCCTTTAATAGTAGCTAGATTCAGCTCTGCCTATCAACGTTCCTCTGCACCTGTTCGTCCTGATCATTCCCGGTGCTACCTAAAGAGCTGGCGGCGTCTGTGAAATTTGCTGTGGGACCGCAATACTGTAACCCGCGCTCATGTGCTTGGTTGCAGCTGACTTAAATTTTGTTAAATATCTATTTAGTTCTCGCATTTCCTTATTTGCTTTCATTGCCTCATCATTGTTTGCAGTTTTGAGAAAGGAATAATAGTACAAGAACAATGCAATACTAACAATAATACAAAATCAACAATAAGAAACAGTGCAAAAAAAGCATGGCTTCTTTCGCAGTGTGTTTCTTATTGGATTTCATCTTCATCTCTTTGCAAAAAGCATCTTATCTTCATTTCTCATCATCTAGGAATGATAAAGCAAAACAATAGTTTTGAAATTTGGCGAGGAAATATGGGAGAACCTAATGAATGATATTGCCATGCTTTTTTTGTAGTGTTTCTTGTTGTAGTTTTTGTATTATTGCTTGTGTTGCATTGTTCTTGTATTCCTTTCTCAAAACTGCAAACAATGAGAAAAGCAAACAAGAAACTGTGACAGCTAAACAAATACTTAACAAAATTTAGGCCAGCTGCAACTAAGCACATGAGCGCGAGTTACGGTATTGCGGTCCCACAGCGAATTTCGCAGACGCCGCCAGTTTTTTAGGTAGCACCATCATTCCCTGAGAACTTTTTTTCAATCGAGCTTTCAAGCTCTGAGCAATAAGATGGTTGACGTTCCGTGAAGCCAACCCGTAGACTGTTCTTGATCGCTTTATGAGAAATCACAAAAATCTTTTTCAATAGCTTTGCGGTGAATGAGGTGTCTCATGAATAGGATTTATTCGTATCCATCTATATTCATTGAAGGCAAATCTTTCCATTCTGTGGAAATCTGTTGCAAACACAGAAATACACTGCTAGAATCAATTGATATTCATAAATTTTCAACAATTACCCGTATCTGTCATAGGATATATACATACCATAATAATTTGGTAGAAATCGACAGCACCATATGCTTATTCAAAGAACTACTCAATTACTACCTAGTTTATAATCGCAAGTAGGACAAACACATAGAATATCGGGGAAGAGTACTGAGCTTGAGTGTGAAGCCGCTACAGTAATCAGAAGTATTTTCATCTAACTGATCTCCAGTTCGCAAGACTTGTCAGTCTTTTGTCGTTTGGCAGACGTATCCATTGCGGTCGATACGCTGTCGAAGTTCTTCTACCGTTCCACTCGACGTTATTCCGTTCAACGACGAAAGCGTTGTAGATGCCGCTGAAAATGAGTTTTAAGCAAGATTTTCCGACGCAGTAATTTGTAAGTTACTGGTAGACTATTGAAGTCAGTTAATACTTGAATATAAGAGTCATAAGTGACTAAGCCTCTGGTAAATTCGAAAGACTAACTTTCAGTGGCCTAATTTGGCAGAATTAAGAGGCACTTCCACACCACTAAGATTTTTTGGCCGGCTCTGATGCTTATTTATATAAAATTTTCTTTCTGAGTCTCTCGAAGGCTTAATCGGGCCGTGTTTCAGGAAAGTGGTTTCGCATGTGGGACTACTTCGTGGAAAGAGTGTACTAAAAAGAGAGAAAGGGTCCCCATGGTTCCCTATTTTTCTGAATGCAAACTATCACCACAAATTATGTAGGCCTTCCCATGTTCTTTTCCACTGTCCCAGATGTCGCTCCCAACTGATATTCAGGCAGGTGAGCTATATGAATTGCGGGAATGTTCGACAATTTTGCTTTTTTGTTCGAATTTTTTATTTGATTTTTCTAACTTTCAAAACGAATGAAAAAATGTGTTTTACTAACCGATTTTCCTCATTGGGTTGTTTGCCAACTGTTCCCATTGTGTCTTCAAATGAGATACGGTACCATGGACATCTACGTTTTGTACAGAAGAAATTACGTGGGGCTCGAGGATACTGACGATCTAAAAACGGCAACTCCATCGAAAAGATTTTTTAGTGAGAGTTTTAACAGGAAATAAAACATATTAAATCTGACCTGCGAAAAATCAGGTCTCGCAGCAGGGTCCGGATGCCACGCCATCGGAAGCAGTCGAAGTATGGGCTCGGGAAATTGCACTGTGGGCTCATCTGGTAGAGGAGGTCGAGCTAAATCGACTCGATATCAATTACAAAATAGAAACACCAAGATAAAAATGACTGCTTAGTAAGCTTGACAAAGCAAAATAGGTTAAAAGAACACTTTTGTGCTTTTATGGAATTTTTCATATCTGGGCTGTTGCTTTCACCGGTGATCTAAAAGAAAATTCGCTCAAAATTGCGCCCATCTTCATCATTGGGAATGAAGTGCGCTTTCAAATGTCGCAGAGACCTCGAGTCAATATCGGATACGTGGCGCATACCGGGAACGATCGGCCAGATAGAGACTGTTCGTCTGTTGCGCCCTACTGCCCATCTCCTTGTGAAAACTACAAGAATTGCCTACCTCGTTTGTATGCCATTTCTGCGGCTGCAGCTGCTGGCTTTAGATGTGAAAATGGAAGCTCGGCAGAATGTACTTCCCATACCACCAAAGCGAAGCTGGAATTGAAACAAATTACTCAAACGATCCATAGGGTCAGTTTTGGTCTCCTCCACGACCGCGACGAGGAAGAAGTGGCATTGACGACCGACAAATTAGTTATCGGGTTTCAGTCTGCCGACAAAATAGTAAGCTTTTTCGGAGTCAACTGTTTCATGGTTGGGTTACACTTATGCGTGTGCGGTAACTTGGGAAATTTAGCTTATCCCCAACGGCTCGATTTACATAAGCCATAAATCGATCATCCATCTCTGCCACTTCTTTTTTAGTTGTGAGTTAAACGAGTCAAACTCACCTGAAGACGTCCACTCGACGATCATATCGTCCCGATTGGGAAAACACTTCCGGTGCCATCCAGCGGAGATTCTGGAGATAAAACATGGTACTTAAGGGACATTTTATCACAGTAGTCAATCTGAAATCTAAGAAAAGAAGTCTCATGGGTAGTGGGTATGTTAACAGTGAAATATGAAGGTACGAGTGATCAATGGTCCGTCGCTAAGAAGAATTCAACGGAAAAACGCAAAGCAGGGCTTTAGCTTCTGAGGTGGCCTTTCATAACGGCTGCGCTTACTGCTTTTCATGGGATAACTTTTTTCGTTATGCTCCCCCACATCAATCGAATTCACTGCCTCCCAGCGGTCATAATGAAATTACTTACTCCTGGTTGTTTAGTCATGTTGTCGTCATCGGTCTGGCACATGAAACGGCTTTCTCCAAAATCCGCAACGACAGCTCGGCCATCAAGATGAATAAGAATGTTGTGGCTGTTCAAATCCCTTAAAAACGGTCATCAGACACGAAAAACTAATCGTTCCAAGGGTTTAGCAGATATGGAGGCTGTAACTCAAAAATCACTTGAGAAATATACGAAAATTAAGCTGTGAAGGCTTCACTTATTCTTTTTAAAGAGGTCTGTTTACCAATTTTTCTTATTGTCTCTCACAACAACACCGCCATCTTTGACCCTATCGCTTTTACGATGAGGCTGAATTGTAATTTGTTCAAAGCGAATACGGCTTCCATCAAAAGATGACCTCGTCCTCCATGTATCCACCCACTCTCAGAGCCTTCCTTGGCATTTCACTTACCGATGGATCACAGGTTTCGCGGCACTTTCATGAAGGTAACGCATTCCTTGAGCGACGTCAAGTGAAATTCGCAAGCGAAGTTGGGATTCCAGGACTCTGAAATGCATTTTTCAATTGGGGAGGGGAGCATGATGGGTGATGTTTCTACTTAAAACGGACCGTTTCTGCTCATGTAGAAGGGAAAATAATGACCCATTGCTGACGAATTCAGTGATGATTGCAAATTGCTGAAATAGTTAAGTGTGGTGGTTGAAGTGCAGTATTGGAGCTTACGGGACTCACGCTAGGATCGTCCAGTACAGCACCGACGAAGGAGACCACATTTGGGTGAGCAAGTTTTGAAAGGATTGACACTTCACGACACAACATCTCCACTTCTGATTTACAACCGTACACAGCTGCTCGATACCTTGAAGAGGAGATATCTCCTTCATTCAGAAGATCAGGGTTCAATTCAATCGAAGAAAAGCAAAGAAAGCTTGGCAGAGGTCCACACAGTTGAAGCAGAAAGAGATAAGTACAAAGAATTGAGTTCAAAGTGAGTTCGAGGAGCAGTTCGGGTACGACCTTATGTTATTTTGGCATACGTAAGCCCGAAAGCATTCTCTGGCCTTACATGATCGTATAAATAAATAAATCTACTCAGAGTGGGTCTTACTCGAAAATCTACTTGAAATTCTAGCTTCGTTCATTGTCTTACCTTTTGATGGCAACGATTTTCCCACGGTAACTTCCTTTGTAGACTTTACCGAATGAGCCACTTCCGATGGCTTCCTTAACGTGTAGTTGGTTGAGAAGGTAATAAGGAGCGGAAATGAACCAAGGAAGTGTTCGGGAGGTTACCTGGAAGTCAATGTCAGCTAGAGACAGATGAAATATCGGTGGAAGTGCTGATCGAAGTTGTAGAACTTCCGCTTTTTCTTTGGTCATTGACCGTAGTCGACCCATCGGTGAAGGGAGTGGTGTGTAGGAGGAATCTCCAGAACTGAACGGATAAATGAAGTGAGAAGCTTGCTTCGACTCTTGCCTTCAGGTTGGTAAGGAAGGGTGCCGAACGGAGGAAACCTAAGTCTAGGAAACTCTCCAGGGTTCATTCATTCTTTCGTCATTCAGCAGTGACCAGATCGTCAGATAGGAATTATGACGGTGGTGTGCGGAATATGACAGTAACATATCGGAGTTTTCGGATAGCTAGCGTAAAAATCAAATAACATGGTATGATGTGTATCTATCGGACTCTGGTGGTGAAGAGTTTACTTAACTGGTATGACTAGGATTCTTCGAATCCAGCCCAAAATAGGAACCGACCCACCCTTAAATCTTAAAAGCGTTGACTTAGCTGTAATCATAATCTTTGCTAAGTACTGCTAAAACATTAACCGGGTACAATTTTCATGTACGACTTCTTCTGGTAAAAGATTGAATACGTCCCTTTCCCTTCTTTCACAAACCCCTCGGTGAAGAATTTTTACTGCGCTTTTGCTAATACAGGTGCAAAAAAGAGCTGTTAAGTAGTCTAGCTACTTCCGTTCCATTTTTTTTTAGCAAGAACGGTAAACGACAGGAAACTAGTCGGAGGGTAATACGGTGTGCAAATGAAAAGTAGTGTTAGGAGTAGAGCTTCCCGAATGTGACCTCAAGACAGTCTTGTGGTTAGGGCAAGTGAGTCACCTCACAGCTTATTAAGTGCAACCCGACCCTGACCAGAACCTCCTTTTCCTCTTTCTTTTTATCTACAAGTTGGATGGCAAAAAGGTAATTGGTAAAGCTCGGGTAATTGTTGAGTTCCGTGAGCCGTGCGATCACCCTTTATTCGACGCTCTTTATTTAATCCTCTCATGTGTACTACTACCATGAACGTACCTGTACTCACTGCATACATCGGCATCAGGTCGTTTGTTGGCATACTGTTTCAGCAGAGCCACAATACGGTCATGACCTTTTTCGTAAGCCCATATCACCGGTGTCTGCTGATCCTGCAACGTCACAAACTTTTTCGATCGATTTCAACCCTATCATAAACGCGCCCTCCTTGCTGTTCCCTTTTCCGCTCCTACCCGAACGCCTATCTAGGAGTTTTCCAGAACTATTTGTGTGAACCTACCCTAGCACTAGCTACATCTCTATGAAAGGTTTCCCCAGAGTCCTACTTGTAAAAGATAAAATTCTAAAAGAATCCGCTTGGATAGATTACGGAAAATCTATAGGGAAGAATCATCTTTGAACAATTTCGGGGTCATTCTTTGATTCCCTGTCAGTGAAGGATTTGTTTCAAAAGTAGTCTTATCGGAGTCCTACTTGGTAGGGGGAAGATCGTAGCCAAGAAAGGATTTGCATATGATAAATTCGAAGAATTCCACTCCTCAGTATGAACCCATCAACTCTCCACTTCTCCCGGACGGCACGCTTGATTTTGATTAGGAATATTTCGCATAAACGGGATCCGGTTAAAAATTCGAACTTCAAGCAATACGTGCAGTAAAAGCTGCCCCTGCTTCAATTATGATAGAAGGAAAGTATTCTGGACCAGAACGAACCTCAACGGAAACGACCGAATCCCGCGACGATATCCCTGATAGCGTCTCTGGGCGATTCAGGGCCATGATTGCTGCCGCAAACGTCGACTGCGCTAAAATATTCGTTGGGCTATAAGCAGAGGTCAGATGGCCACGACTACGTCACTCACGTGTCCTCTGAACCGCTGCGGGTCTTTCGTTTGTACGAGCTGCAAGCGATTGATCGGCACCGTTTTCGAGAAGATACTGTACAATCTGTAGATGACCATGGTAGCATGCCGAGTGGAGAGCTGCAAGTGTTAAATGGATGGACCGTTGATTTTCAAATTGACCGTGCGTTCACGGTGGTGGTTTTTTGATATCACGAGGTTTTCAGGTAGTTGGATCAGCAAAGCAACCGATTCCTTTGCCTTTGCAAAGTACAAGAATAACACCACCGTAAACAACTGGGCCGTGGTTAAAACTAGAGAAAATTCGGAGCTCATTCGAACTGGCGTTTTTTTCTTGACTCGCAGGAAAGGAATGAGCATCCAAGGAATGCGATGGTGTGACAAAATATATAGTTCGTAGGAGTGAAAGATCAAAACGGATCGGGTTTGATCGCTGAGACTACTTTTTTCCCTCCTCTAAGTACGCTTACCTGTATGGCCATCTTGTCCTTGGTAGTTAGGATCAACTCCAGGTTGTTTCATCAGATATGCGATCAGCTCGATAGATTTACCACCCGTACAAGCTGCATGCAGTGGAGTCTCAGAGAATACGTTTTCCTGCAATCAAAATTCCATCAGTTTTGATTGGATTGGCCTCCAATAACGACTTGACTGTCCATTTCAACAATGTGTCCCTTTCGGGAAGCAAGAATTCTTTTGAACAACATGCAGTTCTCACAAATTTGCAGGCTCAATATTGGCAACCCAATTCAGAGATAAGACAAATGAAATGTTAAAGTGCCAAGAAAAACCTTACCGACACCATCAGATGTGATCCGGCCGCAGCTTCGATTAGCGCTTTGGTAGCATCCAGTCGCCCACCATAGCAGGCGAGATGAAGTGGAGTGTCACCATAGACGTTACGTGTGGCTACAGTCTGAACACCATGGTGATACATTTCAAGGAAAGTACTTAGTGTATCATTGATTAGCTAAACAACTGCTATATTGAATTCTGAAGTTCTTTCAGCCTTGAACTACCCCTCTTTGGATGCACCCTACATTCGACCTCCACTCAGAACCGTCGTGGCTTTTTGAATGCATTTATGGCTTATACAATGACTTTCGGAAAGCCAATGTATAAGCCAGTGCTTTAGTTTTCCCAGACTAGTCCGGGAGGATGGCTTACCTCAGAGGGACAGAAGATTTTGTTCCCCTGGGCGAGTTTTGTTTCAGGATTTCCCAGACCATGCGCGCGATGATGTGCCGCTTGCCGAGACACATACTTCGCAGTCACTGTCTGCCAGCTAAATTTTGAGCGTGTCTCTCTCCCTCCCAGTCGGTTGGTCGGTCGTGTCAGCCTTATAAAAGACTCGTGGGAGTGAGTCAGTTGGGAGACATTAATCTTCGAAGTGGCTTCTCACTTTTTTTAGGAGAGGTCCAAGCAGGCGGAGAATGTGAATGATGTCTCGCCCTCAAGACGAGTCCCGTGTGCATGTTACCAGGGTGGTCGTGATGAATTATCAGAAGTTTAGAGGGGAACGGAGCTATTCGCAAAAAGAGTAAGTGTCGTTGTTGTTTCACTTAGCCTCCGAGATTGTTAGTCACCTTTATTAACGGCTAACGTTTCGGCAGAATCGGTCAAACTTTCATTTCCCGGAAAGTGTCGAGCTGGAGAGATAGGGCGACATCTCATGAATCTCGACGAAATTTTTGTGATGGAGCTGTTGCATTTTGATAGTATGCGCCGCGTTCTTTTCCGCTTGTGGCATTTTCTTGGGGAATGGACAGGTAAGTAAAGAATTTGTCTCCTCACGCAAGGGTCGGGTTGAATAGGTTATTTGATACGACACGGATAGTCCCCACTTGTTCATGCTGGATCATGGGAGGGCCGTGATCGTTGTGCGTGCGAATCCTTTACTTTTTGGGTTTCTCATGGAGAAAATTTCTACTCACGTGGTGTGGTATCGCTGACCTTTGATATGAGATTTGTCAATTTAAAAACGCCAACAGTACCTCTGACAAGTTCTTGCTGTTCTTAAGCAGAATGTTCAGCACAGCCATGTGACCGGTCTTGGCAGCGAAATGTAGCGGTAGATTTCCTTCGTCATCGGCCAGTTGAGCTGAAATTTCAGGCATACTATCGTGAATATCTGGGCCAAGTGACGCTAGAAAAAGTGACCGATGAAAGGTGAAATCGTTTTGAGAAAGATAAATGTCAATCTGATAGTGAACTTTCATCAGAACTCAAAATGATCATTATTCACCAGTTCTTTTCTGCCACCCATCTGTTAGAAAGAAGCGATAAGTAATGGACCAGTTTAATAATGGAGAGCTGATGAATAAGTGGCTGACGACAAAAAAAAATCAAGTGCTAATGATATAGTGGGACTTACGATCGGCTCCGGCCTCGAGAAGAAGCGAGGCAATGGCGGAAAGTCCTCGACTAGCGGCCAAATGTAACGGACGATCTTTTACTCCACCACATACGTTCCCATCAGCACCACAATTTAACAGACATCGTACCACCTTAAAAATTTAAGCTTTGATATTCAAAACAGAAAATACCATATGTGAAATGATATTCCGTCCATTCGGGCGGAGATGGTGCAGTGACAAGTGGCGCAGTGTCACATGCACTATACTGAGTTCCAATCTCGGATCTTTACCTACATAAGGCAACTAAGCCCTCTATCCCTCCGGGGTCGATAATTTGGCACCAGACTCGTCTGGGAAGAGACGTGCACTTACTCGTCCAAAATCGGATGACCACTCATAGTCATTGTACAGACTACGTACGCATTCAAACGCCACTACGATTCTGTTTGAATCAAATGCTGAGGCGCATCCCAAAGCGGAATCGATCAACGCCAGACGGCTATATCTTAAGACTTTACTCTCAATATTTGCAAAGTTCTTCTCAATATTTGCAAAGTTCTTGAAGAAGAAAGTTTACTGGCTTCATGGCGGACGTCTTGCATTCGGATATCATTGTGAACCTAGTGGGAATTACTACTTCACCTACATCTACAGTACTTTTGGGAGTTTCTCGAGGCAGATGACAGTCTTTTGTCTTGTTTCTAGACGAATGGATTTACGACCAGAAGTTTGAAAGACTTGGCCATGGGTGAAATTCAATATAGATTGCATCTGATCCGATATTTGATCCTGGGATCATGCGTTCACAACGGCAGTATCCGTTACTGCTTCACCTTCTTTCTACATTTCCGTCAGCTGTCTCGGCAGCAAACAGTTTGTTGCTAAAAATGGCTCCACTGCAGAACTAAAGACTGATTGATGGGTCTTTTCGAGCTGTTCGAAATGGTTGAGTAACTTCAGCAGATGCCATTAGGAGAACAAAAAGTACCGTAACCATACCTGCTCGTTGGCGAAATACGTAGCACAGTGTAGAGCAGTGAAAAGCACGAAGTCATTGGCTTCAAGGGAAGCTCCATCTGTGACCAAAGCCTGAAATTGAGTTTTCGCAAGGATCCAAGGAATCTACGTACAATTAGGCGTCTCGAGCGAAAAGAGATCTGAAAGATTCTTTGCTAGGTATCCTCCTTCTTCGTAAGTCAAAAGGACTTCATCCTAACCAGTGGGGTTAATCAACTTCGTGAGAAAACGCTAAGAAAAAACTCTATAAAAATTGAACAAATAAAAGTAAATATAGAAGTTTATACATAGAAAATAAATATGCATGAAAATTCATCTCGAAGGTGCCTTCGTACCATAAGTTATGTAGTTCGGTGTTGGCTCACTCAATCTGGCAAACGGAAGTATGCGATAAGTTCCGATAAGAAATTATCCAAATTCCATCAATAGAACTCGTGCTGAGCAAAGAAAGTAACACCCACTTAACCGTAATTTTTAAAAGATGATGGTTCCTAGAATGTCAGTTCTCTACTACGTCACTCCGTCAGTCCGTCAATGCCACTTATATTTCACCTAAATATGGCTGGGAAAACAACGAAAGTAGGTTTCGTCGAAGGCTTGTCTGACTTCTATCTCACATCACTTACTCTATCTCAACATTTTCCCCGTCAGATGGCCCCAAAAAAGGTTCCCATACCCTTATTTGGTATGTACCCGACGTGAGTCAGGAGGATGATGGTATTTCTACCCTATTTCCCGCTGCAAGCGGCGGTGCTTTTGCTACAGTCACCGTAATCTTCCAAAATGGCATCTGTGGGCGATCGAAGCCCCTCTTTCCAACACTGGTATTGGTCAGCAATCAATTGAGCATAAGGGTGGTTTCTTGAAAGAAATATGCGGGGAACGAATCGATAACAGAATCTCCAAACGATGAGTCAGACGGCCTTATCGATTGCTGGCAAAACGCCAAAAATGATAAGCTTCCATGGGAGGAGCATCTGAGGATGCCACGTGACTTATATTCCGATTACAATACTGATTCATATAAATATCACAAAAAAAATTTAAAAAGTAGTAGTTTTGTTCGAAATTTTCGATTGGATTCCAGGTGTCTATATGTTTTGTGAAGGTTTAAACTTCAATGAGGGTTTAAATAGGGAACATCGAAGTGAAAAAATTGCAACAATAAAAAAATTGAAATAAAATCATAATCAGCAATCTACTATGGATGACTGTAGCTCGTACCTGTGCTATTGACGAGCTTCCGATCATAGCAGCCAGGTGAAGCGGGGGTAGCTGATGTCGTCCTCCCAAACAAGGATCTGCTCCACATTCCAGCAAACTTTTCACCAACGCTAGATCACCCTGAAATTGTCTTACGATCTGCTGTAAACCCGCATGCAGTTTCCTGGGACTACGGAAATAACTGGGCATTCATTTCGCTACTAGTAGGTATCTCTAAGTTTCATACTTCTTTTTAGGCCGAAAACGGGTCTGGTAGGCTACCACGGTGGAGGAGTGAGCTTCGAACGGGACTCAAACCAGAACCTCTGGTTCACGGACCCTCTACACTCATCCATCAAACAACATATGGAGTGAGGCTTCACACGCTTCTCTCCCAATCCTTGGATTCACGTAGGGCTAAGATAGAGACGCGGAATTTTTAGGCTAAGGAATGTGCGGTTTTGTTTATATTGAAGCGCTAAAACTTACCCTGTAGACGGCAACATGTAAAGCTGAGAATCCATTATTCGACAGATGGGATAATAGGTTTTTTTTCTTGGTGGCATCATCTCCACATGCACCTAGTAGAGCTGTGAGTTTATCGACTTGCTGAAAGTTCTGGAATAATCCTATTTGCTGCATATCATAGTAGTTGACAGAAACTTCAAGACAATCGAACTTACCGACTCACCCTGCCCTGCACAGATCACATGGAGGAGTGATAGTTGTTGTGACGTGCGGCATTCAATGGATTCCGGCGTTAGAAGTCGTACGAACTCCTCCGCTGTTCCTTCACTAAACATTCAGTTGACTGAAGAGATGAAAAACCCTTTTTCAGGTTCTCTTTATGTATATTTCCGTCTATCGGACGGTGTGCGATCTTAGGTACGATCGCGAACGTTTCTCAGTGCGGCCTAGAAGTTTGTCTATGGCTTGCTAACGTGTCGCTCGCACACTCACCAAGCCCTCTATGGCAGGGTATGGGCCTAGCCCCCCTATCCCCTTCGCCCTGTGCTGTCTCAGCCGGCAAAGGTACCTTTCTGAAGAGAATTCTTGTACTAGAGGCTCGATATTTTATCACTCCTAGACTTCCCTCCAGCACGCAAAGACTTCCTTCCCTCCAAGTATGGAATAAGTTGTTATTTGTGTTGGATATCCTTTTTAAGTTCGAAATTCAGGGTGGGCGGTTGTGGAAGAGCTCAAGCTCGTAGCGAAAACTGAAAATGCTGTAGGATTGATCTTCTGGTAACGCAAAAGTCCCAGATTCAACTTAGAAATATTCATAGTCGTTCCGTGCGTTACAGTAATCGTGACCCTTTCTAAAAGGTCAGTAAATCTGACACAGGTTTGTGAGCCTATCGAGTGTTGCCCGTGCATTTATTTCCAATGTATGTATTATATTTTTTTCGACAAGCACGTGACTCTTTAGTGGCTCCCTCTCGAAAGTGCCCTTTTGATGTATGGTTGAGTTGAGCAGGTCAGGTGCAGAAAGAAAGGAAGAAAGAGCAGAAATGAGAAGCCGGGGAAGGGGCGGAGAGTGTCTTACGCACATTCTACATAGGTGGCTTCAGAAACACGGCTTTCATCAGGAGTCACAGCAACGATTTTGTGAGTCATTAAACCGAAATAGATTCCATGGGTGGTGGTCACTAATAGCTGGTATTTATTCTTTCAGCAAATTAGTCCCCTTCTGGTAGGATCTGATCTTGGATTTAGCAGCTTTAGTGATGCTCGTAATAACACCACCTTCTGTTACTGCTTGTGATCGGCCAGCAACTCTCAAGACAACCAGTCGTTGAAGGTTATTTTAGTGACACACTGATAGACACTTCACGACAGAAAGCGATCCATGGGTGGTCTTCACTCTCCAGTGTACATATGAATGATTGAGGGTGTGGGTGGAATCTGCCGAATGCACTTGGTCATTAGCAAAGTGAAAGGTCAGGTCAGTGAGTCATAAGCTCCTTGGAAAACAAGAAGCAATGGAGCAACCCTCAAATTCCAGAACGCCGATGTTCTGGTGGATGCTCAGGAATTCTTGGAAAAGAGAAAATGAAAACATAGTACATCAAAGAGCTCCCATTGTGTGTTCTACTTTTGAAAAACCCTCAGTTTTACCTTTCCAATGTACGTACCATGTTTTGCTACAAATTTGTAGGCTTTGAGGACACAATTGAAAGTTCCATATTCTATTCTGTTCCATATTCTATTCTGTTCTACAAAGATTTTTCCTACAAAATTGTGATCAGTTCATTGAAAACAGTTAGGGTCACACTAGCTGGCCTGAAGAGAGGGCCTTATGCTCTCAGTAGGATTAGGGTTGGGGTAGGTAGCATCAAGGAGGAGCTTGTAATAGGTTTACCCGCACAACTCAAACTATGGAAAAGTAGACAGAGATGGACAGGGTTCTTAATAGTCTTTGTCCGTTACGAGCAGCAATTTGACAAGACCTGGCTCTTTCTCAAAGTTCTGAAATCAGTAATCTGATCCATCGCCTCCCTTGCTACCGTTCATAAGATTCGTTCTGGTCATTGTTCGAGGAAACCACTTCGAGTACTGTTCTTGCCCTGGTACTCCTCTAGCAAACCTCTCTTCCATCCTAGTCCTGAATTACACAAGTTTGAAGTGCTTCGGCAAATCAGCATGGGTTAATATTGTGGATTACAAGCTTTTGACCAAACCAGCCTTAGCTCCCTATGCTTTTGACCAAGAATCGACAAGAATCATCCCATAATGCTATAAAAAATAGTTCAACTTGAATTCAAAAGACTACAGGTTATATGATTGGTGTGGAGAGAATAGAGCACTCCCGTTCTGGCAGTGATTACAACTGGGATTAAAAAAATGAGATCGGGTCTCGGATCGAAATAAAAATGAGTAGTGTGTAGGAAATTAAGGAACTCACAAAGCAGCTATTTGCAATGGTGTCCAAGTGGAATTCCTTGCTTTGATGTCGTCGTTCAATCGACTTCTCACCACAGCATAGCCTTCACTGATTTTCTTTTTCAACTCATCTGAAATTCATCCAACTCATGGTAATAGAACAGGTACGATTCATTTGTCTTAAACATCACTTTCTATGTCGTGTCACCTTTATGTGGAAGAGTTACTGGTAAGAGAAAACTATGTTCGATAAGGCGTCGCTTAGTTCTGAAGCCACATCGTCATTGTGTAGGGTCGTCTTCACCTGCTAAGTGAAGGTGAGGCTACCTTCCTTAGCACCAGCAGCAGGGTGGAGAAAGTAATATGGCCTTCGGGAGGCATCTAGCCAAATGTGGGCTTGCTCAGGACTAGTCGATCTAAGAGGCGACTCGAGATAAAAAATTATTTGCGCCCCATTCATAAGAATTCTCAATCAGAAGCTCCTGAGAGCCTTAGGCCTTCCAGACTGAGCCAATAAATGCCTATAAACGTTACGATTTGAGTAAAAGTATGTTCAGACAAAAAAGGCCTGTGTACCGGAAAATGGGAATATTGGAATATTCTAGAAACTGGAAATACGATGTAATTTTTGAGTCACTACAATTTCAGAGAATTATTAACTTTATTTATTGATTATTTTTTATTTATGACGGTTATTTTATTGATTTTCCGCGGAAGACGCAAATATCTGCCGAGCTCAATGCAAAGAAAAAAATCTTACAGTCAACTAGCTCATCTTACATGTTGCAATGATATCGAGCAAACCCTGAGACTAATTAAAAATTAAATCAATAAAAAATCAGGCCAGGTAGAAATTATTATAAAAATTGTGCTGCTCGGTAGCTTTCAACATTTCTTAGAAAAAATGGGTGACAGGATTGAGTTAGTTCTTTTGGGTATAATGAAGCTTGAGTGATAAAGCCTGCTAGAAGAGAAGAGAAACAAATTGCTTAAAATAACTTGGTCCTATTATAAGCAAAAGAAACCGGAAAAAATCAGAATATCAGATTGTTCAGAGGGAAAAATCGATCGCTCCCAGAGCAATGACTTTATAAGCTTACCTGAGCACGATGTTGGCGGTCTGGATTTATAGTTGCCCATTGAACGAATTCATCGACGGTATTCACATTTCATATGGGGATTCCTAGACGTTTCCAGACCACCGGCAAATGTGAGTTTAGATATGTATGTGTGTGGTCTGCAAAAAAAAATAAATGAAAACAAATCAATTCAATCAATATCGGCATGAACGAGAGTCATCTCAAGCCATTTTTTTCGATCGATAAAACAAGCTAATCAAGCTTCACCACTAACACCTTCTTCACTTTGAAAACATTAATTTCTATCAAGCAACTGCCAGAAGCTGATCGTTCGGGGAATTTCCCACACCATCTTCTGCTTCGGGGAACATGGAGGCTAATTACAACCGTTTTGGATTGCTTTTTGGTATAAAAGCGCCTAACAACACCTCTGCTATCAGTCAAGGGCCTTTTCCACAGAACCTAAAAGTACCTCGTAGGTATTATATCTACTGCCTTCAATGTGGGGAAATAACACATTTCTTTCGCTTTTTTCCAAAAAGAGGAAACGTTTGAACGTAAAAAAGCCGCTTTAACAATTAAAAGGATCATAATGAGGAAATAATCTTTTATAGGAAAAACTTCGCCCTGCTTCGAACTTGAGCGTACTGAAAAAGACGATGAGACATCCTAAAGACCCTACTTTCTGCTTATAAAGTTTGTTTATGTTTACACGTTTTTCTAAATCTTCCAAAAAAGAGCTTTTTCTAGATATTTGGTTAGTAAAGAAAGGTGAGTTATGAGCAAATCTAGCAATAAAAACGGAACATGATAACTGTGACAGCTGTGACAGAGAGAGAGAGTCATTACAATCCAGGCAAAGCTGTCCCTCTTAAGTAATCACTGAGTAGTAACAGGCAAAGGATCCATCAAATGAGGAAAATCGATCGATCCCCAACTAGGTTTGGACTTGTTTTCTTTGAAAATTTACTGCTACTACGAAAAATTATGCAAGATATAGATATGATGATAGATATAAAATACATACGTAAAGTATACACATATGTATACACAGATGTGGAAAAACTAAGCACGAAGATGACTTTTCATGACCAGTTACTGCAAAGTAAATACCTCCATGGAGCAAGACATTACATAGGAACAAATGGAACTGTATAATTAATTTGAGTCATAATTATTGCTACATTTATCTTAAATATGCACATATGCTAGTCACCCCCTTTTTATCGGACTCATCACTGAGTTCTGTACATTAATACGATAGAAATACTTTCATGTACTTCATAAACTTGAGTTCCCTAAGTAAGAATAATAAATAATTGAATATTTTCCTGTTAACAAATTGGGAATTCTGTGCAGCGCCTTTTCACTCAGAAAAGAAAATCTATTTCAATCTGAATTCTCCCCTGATGGAGTTGGAAAATACATTTGGGCAAGAGCTGTCTTCAGAATCCTCGTAATCGTCGACATTAAAAGGGCTAAAGATAGAAAGTATTTGGGTTCTTCTCATTTCACGTGGTTAACATTTGATGCTCAAGGTGAGCTTCCGAGCTATTTTCATAAATTCAAAAGCTATCCGGCTTTTCGTCTACATTTTCACGTTTTTCAGTCTCTTTTTGCTTAATTTGGAAAATTGGATCTTAATTTTGATTTACTATTTACCATCCTAGAGAGTCGAATGTTCCGAAAAACATTGCAACAGTTCCTGGTTCTTCTTGAGGTATAAACATAAATGAAATTAATAAATGGATCCAAATGAAATGAGCATCCTACTTAGGGGATCTTGAAAGTCTAACAACTCACAAGGGCACGACAAATAGCACGATCAACAAAGTAAACATGAAAAAATGGGGCGACGAATCGAAGGTGATCAAGCTAGGGAAATATCCCAGAAAATCAAAAACTGTGTGTGTATCGTCGGTAGGTGCAAATGGATGGGAAGACGATTGCAGGACTGGATAGTTGTGTGGTGGTCGTCGATTGCCTGACGTCTCTACGCCGACCGGGCTGCCGTCCGTCTCGTGTACACCCCGTGTCTCTGGCTTCTCCTCACAAGCCCCCGTTATCACCTCAACATTTCGGTGGCGTCTCTTCATTGATGTGTACTCTACTTTTCGTCTGATTTTCCGTTTGCTCACCGCCCATTACAGCACATTGGGACCGTCTCAAACGGCCAGACAACCGCATTGTGGGGTTCAGATCGTGAGGAAACGCTTTGAACCTGTAGAAGAAACTCGGCGAACGTCGTATATCATAAAGTGCAAAGAAAAATCACTTGTAGAGGAATCTACCTTTGAATTTCTTCTCAGTATTGGGGGAAGTACCAGTAGAACGAAGGAAGACCAACCGGCGACATCTCTAGGGACCAATATTAGCTAAAAGGGTTATATATTGACGCAGAACTGTACTTTAGTGGCGGAGAGGACGAGTACACAGCGAAGATTCCAAAATACTTCGTCTTGCTTGAATTTCTTCGTTTCTAGAATGGTACGAGATTATGGCGCTCGAAGGGGTGTATGGACGAGATTTCATTCACGCTCGGGACAATAAGCTTTTCGCATAAGCGCGCCCCACTCCACATTGTGAGAAAGAGTCGCGGCAGCTTTAAAAGGCCATATGACACGCCCTCTTTTTCAAGCTTTTGTTTTCATGGGATGTTTGAGACGATGTTTATGTCCCTGATAAGCCCTATCTGGGCCGCTTTCCAGCAAGGTTACACGCTGGTCAATCCCGTTACTTTCGCTGATCCACCTGACGGTGATGATGCTCAAAAACCGGTGTAAAATCGTCTTCAGTCCATGAAGTGTGTCCTTTTGAGTGTTTGCACCACTTCTGAAGACGCCAATCGGGCTCTTATCAGTGATTCACAGACACGCACACACAGCATTCATGCCCACACGTAGGCAAGTACATGCTTTTGCTCTCTCCCTATGATATCTGCACAAAGGGCATGCTGTAATAGAGGTTTTTGAAAAATGAACCCTTTTGCTTGATGCTAAACATTCTGCTAATATCCTGCAAGTTGAACCCTGATCAAAATTACCTGAGTCGTTTACAGACTACTCCTTGTCTTTTGACTTGTAGTACTGGCGCTCTGACCCTAAACTTCTTCATCGTGTAGCCTCGGGAAGAGTTCCTACGAAAAGCTTCCGCCAAGGTGCAGAGGAAATGCGCTAGGGGATGGTTTCGACTTTATCCTCCCAATCATTAGTCAGACGAAATAAAAAGGTGAGCCTAGACCTGGCACGATCCATGGACTGAACCACATTCGTGCCAAGGAGCCATCCTTTTATTTCTGGATTTTTCGGCTAGGAGCTGCAAGGATAAAGTCACTGCCTGAATCCATCCATCAGCGTACGCTAGTTTGAATGCTCCGAATGAGCACTTTATTGCCCTAAAGCTCTTGATAATCATTTTCGGATAGCGCATCTGGAAGGAATTAGTCAGCGCCTCATCAGGTCAGCTGATCTTTCGCACTTTATTCAGTGCCCTCTCTAAGGGTGGTCTTTGGCAAGCTATAGCAGAGATTGGAAAAAATGTTATCTACGGAGTTTTTTTTTGAACAGGGCTTTATATTACAAAAGGAGGAGAGTTTTTTCTCGTGAAGCTGTAGGAGTGACTTTTTGTCGACAGGTCTCTGTGGCATCCTTAATTCGCTTTCATCTTTATAAGTTTCTTCCTCCCAATTACGTGTGAGATCTGTGGTTGGGAACGGCCGAAAAATAAGGATAATGTGAAGGCTACGGCCCTTTCTACGTTCCCTCAAAATCCATGTTTTTTCATACTACACATAAGCTACTGCGGACCTATGGGCCAAACATGGATGCCCCGTCTCGTACGCCAATCCTGTTCTCCTAGCTTCCTAGATTCCGTATAAATGAGTTCGGATACAGCTTTATTTCTCACCAAACGAAAGGTCAAAGTTGTCCGCTATGAGTTCCTTTCTTCAGGTACCTTTAGTCGATCAACTTACCTACGGTTTAACAAAATATTGTTGGTCTGTTCCTGCTTTAGGCTACTGTAGCCAATTGTCTGCCAATGTTTCTGCAGCGCAAGCAAAACATTAGTCATTGATGTGATGAACAGGAAAAATGTTCATCAAGAAAAGTTTAAGCCCATCTGCTGCGAATTTTCGCTGCAGAATTTGACAGAAATATTCATTCCATTGTAAACGTTACTTCAGTAACATATGCCGGTGGTTCGTATGCGTGGAACTCCTGACGCGATATAAGTTTATTGGGTATATTACCCTATATACAAGCAGACCACAAGAAGGAGAACGACTGAATCTCCGAGCCATCCACCGTCCTTATATACGGTGGATTATGGGCGGGGAGATGACAATGATAAGCTATGATTACATTCCACAGTACCGATCAGCCGTTAAGCTCAGCTTACAAGATGAGTCATCCACAATCAATACAATATACATATAAAATAATCACAACCAATAATCAACCATGCTAAAAACATACAAATACTAAGAACTATCATAGAGAGTATTCTCTATACTCCCGGCCGAGACGAGTAGGTTCGACCACTGTTGTACGGGCACTTCACTTGTGCTGGTGGTCCATCGATCTTGTCGAACTGCGTCGCTTCTCCTGTCCTCGGCTTGCGTCCTGGTCTCTCCTGGTGCTGCGAGAATCGCTACTCCTTCTGGCTCCCTCCGAATGTTCCCGAGTTCTCGAGTGGCTCGGGCTTCTCTTGCGGCTGCGCTTGATCTCTTCTCGCTCAAGTCGACGCTCCAGGTCCTGCATCTCTCGTTCCACCCGGTCCTCCCTTGCTTGAAGGCGTGATCGTCGCTGTTTCAGGTCATCGATCGTTCTTGTTGATCCGCTCTTTCCTTTACATTCCTCTCGTTCCCTTTCGATTGACTGGTTTACTTCCAGCATCGCATCCCTGACCTCTTTCAGCTCTCGTTCAGTCTTACTCATCTGTCGTAGAATCCTCTCCATTTCAGGAGAGGGCTCCCTCGCGGCGCGTGATTGTGGGTCTTCGTCGACAACATTCTGGGAATTCAGCTCCTTGAGACTTGTCTTCAGTTCGTCCATGTCTTTGTGAAGCTGCGGGAGGTTCAGTGCGTCTACTTTAGCTTGCATTCCTTGAACTGCGATCTGAAGCTTTCTCCATCGAGTTTGTTCCACCGACGACTGTTCCTTCAATGCAGAAGCAGTAGCGGTGCCCTTCATCATTTGTTCTACTCGATCGAGGCGATTCGTGATCGTGTCCATTTTCAGCAGCACCGTGTCGATTTTGGCTTCGATTGCTTTTTGTGCAATTTCGCTCCGCAGTTTATGAGTTTGTAGCAACTGTTCGAAACGCTTGAGGTACTTTATACTTTCTTCTGATGAAGCGACGGTAACGGCAGGAGCCAGCTGGTCGACTTTGGATGCTGCTAATCGCAAAATCCGACTTCCTTGTTGAAGAAATTCCTTCAGCATTGTTCCAGAAGCGCGACCTTTCTTGGGGGGAAGACCTTGTTCATCCGATGACGACGACGAGGACGACGATGACGTGTCCCTCTTGCCCTTGGGCGTGGAGGTAGGTTTGGCAGTGGCCGTCGCCGCTGGCTTTGCTGCAGGAATCGGCCGTTTCGGCGGCACTGTAGGTTTCGATGGCGGTGATGGTCCTGGCACAGGTGGTGCAGTGGCACTGGTGTTCGTCTCAGCAGTGGCAGATTGCGTCTTTTTCGGTTCGTTCATGGCTAAATATGCGAAACTAAGTAAGAAAGCGGAAAGGATTGATAATTCCATGCGACAGATTAAATCTTGGAGTAGGTGTAGATGAGGTTCAGAGGAGTTTATCGGGTCCTTTGCTGGGCTTCCAAAATCTCACGAATATGAGTTTCCATGCAAATTTGATCACAAGAAGTATCATGAATACTATTCCCCCTGCAAGCTTGAGCATCATGCGTCCGATCTGAGCTATGATGGTGAACCCGCAGGACCACAGCAGTATGTATCCAAGTACCAATGCGAGTGCAAGTATGATGAGGACGATGATGACGGTCTTATACCAGTGAAGGATTACGTCGAAAATGTGTCCAAAATCTGGAAATATCAGCTCATCATACACGTTGCTTTCGCTGTTGATGACCTTCATTGCTGATCCGTGGATCGTCCGGACCCACTGCAAAACTCCGGTGATTTCGAAGGCTGTTTCAGTGGTGCCACATGAAACCGTGCAATTTTTCTTCACTCTCGCTGACGAGTGAGTGAATCGCAAAGTTGAAGTCGATCCTGTTCCTTGACACGGAATAGTGAAGGACTGCTCTTCGCATATTACCGTAGCCATGGTCTGATTGCCATTAGTCGTGCACGTTACCTCTGCGCTTGCTCCCTGTGGACAATGATAACATCCTTTCGCGATGGAATTGGGAACAGTGCAGATGGAGTCCGTTACCATCTTGATGGTGTTGTCGAACTCTTCCTTCAGATGTATTAAGAGTTCCGTTGTAGTAAATGAAGGAATCCGAGCCACTACTGAGGCTGCATCATGTTCCTCTGTTGCGAATGTTATCCAAGGGCGACGTATTGGGAAGCGATTTTCGATTTCTTTTGTGAAGACCCTTGTGAGGTTGAAATCGGTACATACACAGGTCACTTTGTTCTCTGCCGGTTCGCATCTACAGTTTGTGGTGACGGTGCAGTTGAGCAACCTAGCGTGTTCTTCTGAGTCACAAAGCAGTTGTGGTGTTTCCTTGTGGTTCCAAAGAGCCATTTGTGAACCGTCGGAGATGAAGGATGAAGCTAACATCGGAGTTGGCGGAAAGGAGAGGCTGGTAAGAGTGATACGCATCTTGTTGTAATTGATCGGTACGGTCGGTTGAACTCTTACAAGTCGCTTATTGATCGTCTCGGTGCGCTTGGAGATGGTCGTGATCTCTAACTCGACTTCTTCTTTCCACTGAGAACACTTGAAAATTTCGTATATCTTCTCGTCCTGAGGCACGTGGAAGATCCTGTAGAATAGGCATCCGCTACTTAAAGCAAGGCATCCACATCCGATACCTCCACAGCTTTCCACGCACATGGTCATGCCAGGGAATTGATTACCTTGAACAAGTTCCGGAAGAAGTGAGGATGTGTTGATGGATGCGCATTTATCATCAACGCATGACCCAACGTGAGCGCATCGCTTGGAGTCTACCACCTTTTGGAAAGTATTTCGAGTGAATACGATTGTCTCTTTGACGCATGTAAGGTGGAGTCCTCTCCATTGGATTCGTATCTCCTTTTCCATTGCTTGACGGTTTCTGAGCCGGATGCACGCTTCCTGATTGAATGTATTGAGTTTCATGATTTCTGTAGTTTCAAGAGTGCATCGCTTGACCCCATTCAGGCCGAAAGTGCAGATGGAGTCACGGTAAAAGAAAACGTCGATATCCTGACAAGACAACGTAAGCGAAGAAAGGAGGATGACAGAAATGACGGTTAGAAGAGGCGTGTTCAGAAATTCCTGTACATCGTATCTTTGATCCAGTCGTCTGCGGTGGAATAGTAATTTGCGGCAGAGTAGCCATACTGAGCGTGCAGTAAACTTGATGAAATAGCACATTCCTCTACCGAAGAGACGGCACGGTTTGCCTATCACTACGGGTACGTAGCACAGTGCATACCCCAGTGCTATCCCGATGTATATGATGAAGGCGATTGCCGTGATTGCCGCTCGTGGGGAACACTCCGGGTTGAATATGTTAGCGGTGCAAATCCAACAACGGACATTTTCGCAAAACGAGGCAGGTGGGCAGGAAGCTTCCAGTAGGCTGAGACTTTGTCCTTCGAAAAGTTTCAACTGGACATGATGTTCGTGTAGAAGTACTTCCGGTGGAAAGTGTATCGTTTCATTCCCGCGGGGATTGTCTTTTACGTAACAGTTCCCTTCCACACAGAGTTCATACCTCTCGACGTCATTAGTGGTAATGGTCCACTCCTCCGGGGATGCAGGACATATGTCCAACTACATTGGCTGCCGATGCAACGTTTGAAGCCAGCATAAGGGCTGTGACGCAAGCTAGCAGAACTTTTGCTGGAGCATTCACCACAGTCGAGGACTGGACAGTCTCGCAATGAGTCGCATTTTCATTGTAGTTCACCCGTTTTCGAGGTCGCAGCTCATATCGAGGTGCTGATTCTGGTTTGCCTGGGCTTTCTGGCTTGTTGACCGGAGGCGGAGGCTCGTTATCGCTATCTTCCAATTCAAGTGGAAAGAGAAGATTGACTGGTCTTCTAACGATGTGTCCGCTTGGTAACTTCAATTGTACTTCTCTGATCTTCTCGCTGTTGGAGCTAGGTATGCTAATGATTCTTCCTAGCTTCCACGAATTTCTTGGAAGAGCGGGGTCTGAGATCAACACAACTTGACCAGGCGAAGGGTGAGTGGCTGAGCTCCGTTTATTGTCCATAGAAATCTTATGAGCTTCTCGCAGACTGCTGAGGTACTGTTGACTCCACACCTTCCAGTATCGTTCTGTCAATTGATGGCTTGAGTTGAGAGCTTTTTCAGCTTGTTTGCGCGTCCTTAATTGAATTTCTTCATCCGGAGTGTGGTAAGTGTCATCTTCAGACTTATCTTGGATCGATTCGAATGGGTAGGATACGACCATATCCCTTTGAATGAAATCTATTGGTCGGAGAATTGGGGTGTCTTCCCACTGCTCTTCCTGATACGTCAAAGGCCGATTATTGAGGGTTCCTTCCACTTCGACTAAGAGTGTCTCTAGTGTTTCCACAGACACCACTTCACGTTGCATGACTTTGTATAGAGAATGCTTCACAGACTTGATCAAGCGTTCATAAAAAGCTCCCTGCCACGGAGCGTACGGTGTAATTGTCTTCCAAGCAATTCCCTTCTCTGCCATTGTACTTGCAACTGTGGTATCATTTATCAAAGGCAGGACAGCATCGCGGAGTATCTGTTCGCCTAACAGAAACGATGGGCCGTTGTCCGAAGTGATGCTCGTAGGAACACCTCTTCTCGCGAAGAACCTACGCAGTGCATTCAGCAGTTGATTCGTTGACATGTCTGGTACGAGCTCCAGGTGTAGCAGACGCGTGACCATACATGTGATGATTATTCCGTAGACTTTGGTCTGCGCATGATTTTGCTTGGCTATGATTGGACCAAAATAGTCTATTCCTACGTGTTTGAAAGGGCGAGATCGCTGTACACGCCGCTCTGGTAGATCTTCCATTTCAGGATATTTGAACGGCAGGCCGTTCAGTCTTTGGCAAGGAACACACAGTCGTATCACCTGCTTCACCAGCTGACGCAGTTTCGGTATCCAGAAGCGTTGTCTGACATTGGCAATCGTCTGCGCTGTGCTGCAGTGATAAGGAAGATGCGCATCCTGTATGATTGCTCTCGCAAGGTTCGTCTTGGTGGCAATTAACATCGGATGCTTTGTGTCGAAAGCTATATGAGCATTCCCTAATCGCCCTTGACATCGTAGGATTCCAAATTCATCTCGTCGTACGTTAAGCTGTTTCAGTGCCTTCAGTTGTTCTTTCGTGAAATGAGTGCTTTGGTGATGGCGAACGAGCACCCGTTGAGCCATCTCGTTCTCGTCGACTGTTATGAACGCATCAGTTGACATTTGGCGAAGTTCTGGGATGCTTGCCTCGAGGCGCTTTCTCAGCTCCGTGTTCACCTTTTGCGATAGTCGATGGATGAAGCGTAGTACATACGCCAAAGTTCTCTTTGCGGAAGGCAGATGATTGTGTCGGGTCCAATCCAAAAGTTCCGATGAGGAGCTTGTAGCTGTTGCGATCGAGCATGATTGTTCAGCTGGTAAGACGAACATTCGATATTCCTTGGACCATACTGATGGATGCTTCAGGAACTCTGGTCCTTGCCACCACATGTGCCCTTCAAACTCTGTCTTTGTTAGTCCTCTTGTTCCGCAGTCTGATGGATTGTCGGTTGTACTTACGTATCCGAACAGAACCGTGGTTCTGAGCTCCTCACAAATTCTTCTTATTTCAGCAACTCTGTTCTTTACAAGAACTCCGACCGATTGTTCCAACGTCGGTGTTCTAATCCAGCTGAGAGCTATTTCTGAGTCGGAGAAGACGCATACTTGTTCAATTCTGACTCGATGACCGATTGCCTCACAAAGTGAGTACGCTAGCCTCATCGCCATGGTAAGAGCGTTGAGCTCCAATTTCGGAATAGTTGGCTTGTCCTTGATGGATGGAAGTTTGGACTTTCCAGCGATAATGTGGCTGTCTGATCCGGAGACGAGGTATGCGCAGGCTGCCATTCCGTGTGAACTAGCGTCAGCAAAAAGAACAAGGCTCACATTAGTGTCGATGTGAGCAACTTCCCTCGGAAGCGATATCTCAAAGCCATCTGCTCCTTCCACAATGTTCTGCCATTCTTGCTGGTGTTCGACTGACAGCGGAGTGTCCCAGTCGTAGCCATGTTTCCAAAGCTGCTGCAGAAAGTGCTTTCCTCGAAGGGTTAGAGGTGTCAGCAGCCCTAATGGATCATAAACAGAGGCTGCTTGTTCCGAGATCGACCTTTTTGTTAACTTTCCAGAAGTAGGTCGATAGCGACATGTCAGAAGAAGCTCGTCTTTTTCGGATTGCCACCGTATACCAAGGACCTTTTGAAGAGTGTTAGCGCTCAGGTCCGCTGGTGCAATACGTGCATTGAGGGTTTCATCGTTTGAACGAAACTCTCGTAGATTCATTCGAAGATCGTTGAACAGCTGCTTTGAATCCGTGTAGAATTGCAGTGCCTCTTCTTCGGATGACGTCGTTACAATGATATTATCCACATAGGTGTTACTCGCTACTTCTCTTGCCAGTTTGGGATTCACCGAGCATGTGTCCAGGTGATGCTTAATTGTACCGGCCAAGAGAAACGGTGAACAATTGAGTCCAAAGGTCACTCGTGTGAACCTGTAGATGACCGTATTGCCTGGAGTCAACGGTTGATTGATATCGCGTAGCCAGATGAACCGCGTGGCATCCCTGTCTTCGCAGCGCAAATGGACTTGCAAGAATGCTTTCTCGACATCACTAACGATGGCGAAACGTCCAAGTCGAAAGCGAAGAAGAATGTCGCAGATTTTCGGCAGTATGACCGGTCCTGGATGGAGGACATCGTTGAGAGATGGTTCTCCTTTCAGATGAGCAGAGGCGTCAAAAACCACTCTGAGTTTAGTGGTCTCCTTCTGAGGGGTGAGAACAGCATGGTGCGCGAGATAGTGCACGACTGATGCTTCAGTGTGGCTGTCCTCGTCTACTTCCTCAATGATACCCTGCTCGTGCTGACTCGCGATCGTATCGTGATATTGTTGTAAGATGAGAGGATCTTTTGCGAGCTTTGCAAGTGTAGCCTGAAGTCTTCGTAGAGCAAGTCCTTTGTTGTCTGGGAGTGCTTCGGCATTGTCTTTCCAAGGTAGCCCTACATAGTAGCCATCCTGTCTTTTTTCGATCGTCTGCTCAAATGTCTTCCAAACTTGTGCGTCCACGTTCTTGCGTTCTTCGACACTTGGACCAGTGAACTCATGAACACCTGTCGACTCAAATGTGCAGAATTGTTCCCAAGTTTGCAGGTCTTCAACGTCTTCAATCGAACCTGTCGTGCTTGTTTTGACTTCTGCGTCGGAGTGCGGCTGTTCCGTGAGATTCGCATCTGGAGGGGCCTCGTATCCAGACACGAGATATCCTAATTTCGAAGGAATGAGTGTCAGTCCTGAAGGCAAGGTCTTCTGTCTCGCGAAGCCTCCTTCAAGAAACGTATACAGGTCCGCACATCCAAGTAGCACTTGGGGTTTGAGCTCCATGGTATCCGCATTTATCGACAGACGGATATTGTTATCACTCAGAAATCGTCTGTCCTCTTCGCTGAGGCTACGTCGCAGTATTGGCTCTGTCACAGTCCCGATTTTCGTGACTGTTATTCTGTGAGATTTCCCATGAGAATCCCACATTTGTACCTGGGTTATTCCGCATGTTTCCTGCAGAGGCTGCTTAGAGCCGAATGTGTTGATAGTCAACTTGGTTGAACTGATATTTCGCAACTGCAAGTGGTCCGCTAGCTCTGTACAGATGAAGGAGCGATCGGCTCCAGTGTCGAGCAGTACATGAATAGCTTCCAGAGCTTGGTCCTTTGGGTTCAGGACGTGCGCTTGTCCCACGAGAATGTGGACGTCAGCTACGCTTCGCTGGAGGTTGACGAAGGCGGCTGTGTTTGGCACCTCATCGGATGGTTGGGGCTCTGATACCACAGTGTTCATCTTGGATGTATTCAGAGATTTCTGCACCGACCGTTTGGAAGTGGCTCTATTCGATGTCTGATGTGGCTTTTTGGATTCGTGAGCTGCAGCTCTAATTTTCGTCGCAGAAGGGAGTTGTTGGCAAAGGGAGGTGTGATGGCCGTGGTTGTTACATATTCTGCATGCTCCTCCTTTGCATTGCACTGCCCAATGTTCTGCAGAGCCGCAGTTGAGACACAGGTTTCGTTTCCGCATGAAGGACATCCTTTCTTCTCGTGTTGCCACTTCGGTGCAGTCCTTTGCTGCATGATCGCCTTTACCGCAGTAGAAGCAGGAGTGTTGACGTTCCGGAGCTGAGGAGATTTTCCGCCCAGTCCGGGGATACCTTCTGTCTCCTGCTGGCTCATGTACCGGCTGCTGCTCTCTCCCTTTCCCAACCCGGGTGACGATCTTGAGCTCCGTCCGGATATACTCTTTCGCACAGCTGAGGAGCATGTTGGTGTCCCAGTTGTCGTTTGGTGACCGCTGTTCCTTAGCGCGTAATACGTGGCGTTGTATTCCTTCTGTAAACTTTCCGAGAAGTTGATCTTGCAAAAAGCAGTTGTCAACGTTCTCTCCTTTTAGTTGAAGCTGCGATACGATTGACGACAACTCTTCCAAAAGTTTCTCTTGGTGTTCCAACCGATCGCTTTGTGCTCGCGCCTTTTGTAGTCTGCGTATCATGTGGTCCACAAGAGCCTGTGTGTTTCCGTATTTTTCCTTCAAATGGGCGACGACTAATGGGTAAGTGCGACCAGAAACCTCGAACTGCTTGACGGTTTCTTTAGCCTCGCCTTGAAGTGCGTCAAGGAGGTAATTCATCTTGTACAAATCGTCCATTTCTCGAGAATCCACAGAGTGCTTGAAAGCCCCCCAGAAGGTATCCCATTCCCAGATGCGTCCGCTGAACTTGGGAATAGGAATCGGCGCCAAATTTGTCTGAGGTGCTTCTGAGAAGCTAGTGAGAGTCTCCATTTCATCGAGTTCCTCTAGGCGGTGCTTCAGGGAGGTCAGCATTGTCTGTCCATAATCCAAAACAGTTGCGGCTGTTTCGACGTTTGAATTGACCCTTTTGAGGATCTCCTCCAACGATGGAGTATCAGCTGCCAAACTGTCAGCAGCATTGCTATAGCGTCCCAAAGCGTCGTCAACACTGAGCGTTTCCGATTCCAGAATGGCCTTCACCTTTCTGATCTTCGCACGCTCCGTTCTCATATAGATCCTTCTCTCGTACTCGTCCGATGGAGGTTGCAGAACTGCTTGTGCCCAATCCTTGTTAGCCTCCAATGCATTATTGAGCCTATTCAGCGCTTTCGTTAGTAGCCCCTGCCTCGTGGACAGCGTAGTAGCCATGTTAGTCGTGTTAGTGCGTCACTTCACTCTGTTAGTGGTGCGTTCACTCGGTTAGTAGTGCAGGACGCGGACTGTCAGCATGCACGGGCAGGACTGTGTGTGAGAGATCGTGTGTGTACTCACTTCCCCTTTTTTCCGGACTCCTCAGAGACTCCCGGCCGATGCACCATATGCCGGTGGTTCGTATGCGTGGAACTCCTGACGCGATATAAGTTTATTGGGTATATTACCCTATATACAAGCAGACCACAAGAAGGAGAACGACTGAATCTCCGAGCCATCCACCGTCCTTATATACGGTGGATTATGGGCGGGGAGATGACAATGATAAGCTATGATTACATTCCACAGTACCGATCAGCCGTTAAGCTCAGCTTACAAGATGAGTCATCCACAATCAATACAATATACATATAAAATAATCACAACCAATAATCAACCATGCTAAAAACATACAAATACTAAGAACTATCATAGAGAGTATTCTCTATACTGTGTAATGTTTGCAAAATCATTTCTGTTAAAAATGTGGAACTAATTTCCCGTTGAATGAAGTGGTAAAGTTTTGACTCCAGTCAATCCCAGTCATTTGGGTGGAACTGATAAAGATCCCATCATCGGATCGCCACCGCGTTCAACTTTTCCTCCGAAAGGGGCGAAAATCTCCGGAATGGGCAAAAATCGATCGGAATTCGATCCTCGAACCATGCGTTGTGACAATAACCGTTAAAAACCTCGTCCCAACTTCCCGTACTTCGCTGAAAATAATATCCTATCTCATGTGCATCCGTTCAATTCTTGGGTGTATGAATCGTTTTCGTGGAGCCAGTGAGTTGTTTATTTGGCATCAATCAATAATTCCAGATACGCCATGCATACGCCAAGCCTTGAAAAGGTTAGATGTCAAAAGTCTAAATTTTTCATGTCGCGACTGCCTTCTAGGACTTTTGGTATCGCCCATATCGTTCATCCTGTTGGAAAGGAACTTTCTCAGCGTTTATTCTGATGACTGCTTTGACTACGGTACAAATAGTGTGTAGCGGTGCTGCAGTGACACAGCACCTGCTAACATTCATGAATTTGGATCACTCTATTCGGCACGGCGGTATACGCCTTTATGTGCCATCATAGCATTCCGACTCTATGTTGAGTCAATTACTCGGTTTCTTTCTTCATCTACACTTTTCAAATCCAAAAGGGGATTATTGTCCAAGCTCTCTAGCATTTATTTACTAGTCTTTCTTGAATTATAATAATCCAGACACCTCGTTTAAAACCTCTACTGTGAGACCTTGAAAAAATTTGAGGGAAATTCTGGCGTGCGGTACGGAAGTGTTCCATGCTGATATCACTATTCGTACGTGCTATGCTGGACACAGATTTGTAACCTCGGTGTGATTGAGAACTTGATAGCTCAATCGGTCTCAGTAGTTTAATCCATGAAACTATGAAATAGTGTGTAGCGGTACTGCAATGGCTGCTTTCAGACTTCAACGTCCGTCCGTCCGTTCGACGCGTGCCGCGACCGCGGTTTTAGAAGGGTTTTGACAACGCCCAATGCCGATCAGACGCTGTCAACACCTTTCTAGAACCGCCATCGCGCACGCGTTGAACGGACGGACGGACAGACGGACGTCGAAGTCTGGAAGCAGCCAATGACACTTCCAGCTGTTGATAATGAATATGGATTTGGATCACTTTTGCCACGGGATCCTGCCTACCTAGGCACCGAGGTGGGCTCTGGCACCCTTGCGTCATCTACCCCTACAAGAAACTAAGTTACGGCTACGAGTTGTATTTCGCTTATGCGAGAGGTGCTTGGTGAAAAAGGTTAATAATCCTATCGCTCGAAATTTCAAGGATTATTGTATGAGACGTGAACCGCGCCAGGAAGCCGTGTGTGAAAGATACTATCTATTTCACTTTGTCTATCTATTTATTTACTCCACTGGGTGCGCCGCAACTAGCAAATAAACCACAAACTGTACAAAGTTAGATTATGATGGAAGAGAGGACAACATCGCTGGTGTTTATCAATTTTCACGAGCTGCAGTGATAGGGAGAGCAACGAAGATGTCCTTATAGCCATTAACCCCTTGACGATCATGCGGATTTCGATCTGACGCGCCCTTGGGACCACGCTCCCCTCCTTTCGCGCGCGATTGGCACCCACCAGTGGGTGGCACCGTCCGAGGAGAAATTTCTTTCACTGGCTTACTGAATTGAGCAATTGGTAAGAAACAAGAAAGTGTGGTGGCTCCCCAAATTGGGTGCCAATGTCCCATGCGCCAGTCATAGTGGCACCCACCGATGGGTGCCATTTTCATCAAAGGGTTAACACCAGTTGGCTGTGATGCCTCATTCTTTAGGGAGCCAGGGGCAAAACCGAAGTTCCGGCACACGGGTATGCCAACTTCCCTCGTGAAACCGACTTGTAAGCTACTGGCTCAGTGGCAAAAAAGAGCGACTGAGCCAAAAATTTCACTAAATTAGAAGCATCGAAATATGCAGACTTCAGCCTTGCCTTAGCAATAGCAGCGGTGGCGACGAACTGTAATTTCAAGGTCACTAAGAAATTCAACGAAATATCAAGAACTATTACAAATCAAACAGAGAAATTGAAAAGAAGAGAAAGCTCTCTGGACCATCGTACAAATGAGATGTCATACGCATACGCTATCTGTTTATGGATGGCTATCCATCAGGTGTTCGATTCGGAAAAAATTTTTAGTCGTACCATATAGTTTCACTAGCGACGAGAGCTTTCATAGAGGCATTTTCACATTCCCAGCAAAACTTTTGAAGCGTTTCACACTTTCTCTGCATTTCAGCGCTACGATATAATAATCCCAATAATGGTGATAGGAATCCCAACAGTGGCAAGTCTGTTAACAGAGACAGTGAATGTGTTACTTTTCGAAACAGTTAGGGGCTCTTATCCATGTAAGCCAAGTTTTATTTGTTTCGGCCACATAGTCACTTTTTCTGGGTTATTTGGCGAAAGGTTCCTAGAAAGTAGAGAGGCTGGCGCTAAAGATTAAGCACTTTTAAAATTGAAGCACCGAGTCTCACTCTGCTTCCGCTTTACGTGATTGCTTATCATGATTGGGGAAGCTTTAGAGAACAACTCATTCATTCCTTACGCCTTCAATTACGGTGCGATTTCATTATTTCTTTTGATTACAATATCCGAACGTTGTTTCCCTAGTGGCTGCTTCCATAGTCAACGATTCGACTCGCGAGCGCGCAGGCGAGCGATTAGGGGTGGAGCTTGCCCTTTGTTCATAAGTGAATCTTGATACCGCCGGACGAGTAGTCCATCGGTCGCTCGCGGGCCGAGTCGTGGACTATGAAAGCAGCCAGTGAGAAGCAGTCTCGGTTGACTCTGTTTTCCTTTGAACATATCTCGTTTAATATTTTCTGTATCCATTCACGAATTATATGCAGATTATTTATAATATAGATCATCAGGATTTTCACTCTGCGATACTCGTAAAGTCATGAATCTAATAAATACTTCACACTTGCTTGTACCAACAATAAAAATATGCAACATTTTCAACGAATCTTCACAACAACCAAGTCCTAGTCATAGCAAAGTAACAATAGACTATCTCTCAATCAGGGAGCTTCGAAAGTTCCTCGTGATTCACATCATAGTCATTAAATTTCTTATCTAACCACCTCCATCTGCCGAGAAACCCTACATCATAAATGTTATTGAAAAATTCGATCACTGTCCAGTCTTTGAGGTTTGGGTCCTGTGATTCATATATCCTAACCTAAAGCAAGAAATAATAATAAACAACACGGTTTTGTTCGGGCGAACAGGATGTCTCAATGCTCATGAAAATTATCTTCTTTAGTACATTTGACAATCCTGGTGCTTTTTAGCTACTGAACATGTCCACACTATCTCAATGAAGGGACACCTTCGGCGGTGACACTCTAGGATTGTTAGGATTTCTCATGGTGCTAGTTTCGGTGCATGATCGAGAGGCTGCATCCGTTTATTTCAACGCTCATTCACTCATAATGGAAATCGGTACCGCGTAAAAAACAAGCGTTGTTTCATTACAAGTAAGATCGCCCGGGTGCACCGACCTCTCCTCCCTCTTGCGTTAAAGTTGACTCGCTGCATGCACCCTCCCAAGTTTGGAAACCCTGGTCCAATGAAACAAGAATTATTGACTCAGAGGAACACACACACACGTTGCCACGCTTCGTGCGCTAGATTCGTCTTTTTTTTATTCCTACTCGACTGCGTGCAGCCTACGCTCATTTCACGCAGAAGCCGCCACCTGTACCCCCCTATGCCTCCGCAGGCTGCATCCAGCTCAGTCGCAGCCCCAGGTCCCAATTAGCAATTTTTGTGTACGTCCTGCCTTCTGTGGGCCGAGTCAGGCCATGTCATTCCATCAGCATTCCTGCCGACTTTATTCATAGCAAATTTGAGCTCCAGGTCCAGGAAAACAGGAACTATGACTCCCGCGACCTCTTTAGCTTTGGAAACTATGGTGGCAAAAGGAAATAATAAGTAAGGAGCGAAAAAACTCACAGAACTGTCATGTGGAGACCGCACAAGTAACGAAAAAAACCAAAAATTGTAGTAATGTAGGCGATGCTGACTCAAAAGTAACGATCGCTTAGCTAATTCGGCATCTGTAGTAGTATTTAGTAAATAAGACGTCAGCTAAAATTAAAGACCACTTGCCTGTTTCTTTATTATGTATTGAAGCTGGTAACAAAGTCATCCTTTGACGTAATTCCCGTAATTCATTCATTGTTGCCAGCTCACCAGTATTTGCGATGTAAGCATACACAAGAGCACCCAAGCCAGTAAAGTATACACCTGAACCACATCATGTAGAAACAGACAAAATCTCGGGTCCGGAATCTCTCCCCGAAAACGGCGTCGCGCAGAATGCGATGGAAGATTGGAACGCGCAATTTGTGAGGTAGGGAGTTCTTTCATTATTGAATTGGCTGGCCGCTCTCTTCAATTCCAATGCAGTTTTGATCGTCGCTACTATAGGAGGAGTCATTCTATTAAGTTGATGCATAATTACTGCGGGTTTTTTCGCGGCTTTTTTTCTCTCGATAGAATTTGAATATTGAGTTCGGGTTTTTCTAGAAATGATCTACTTGATTTCCTCTACAATAATATACTCAAAAAACCATCCGCGTATTCGCAAAATTAGGCTTAACTACTTCGAGAAAGATTGTAAGGTGGCACAGTCATTCCGCGATCTCAGTGACTTTTCAGCGATCGTTCATTAGGTGATCTAGTGAAAGTACACATGATTTCCTGGCGGTCAAACACGATTATTTTGATATTTTCTATTTCCCGTGCATTTTACCTGCCTCTATATATAGGGTTTATGCATAAATATTGCGGATTTTTTCCAGCAAACTTTACCTAAAGAAACTATAGAAATACTAAGCAAAGACATATTCAAATAAATACTCCGGAACTTATTCACCATCTACGTCAAGCACTGCTCCCCATTGATTAGTTAGTCGGATCCCCAAAGCGAAGAAGTTTTGATCCTTAGGGGCGATCCACGCCTTGACATCGGCCATCAAGTCATCCAAATCGACGTAACTTCCGTTCTCTAGCCATTTTTCGATGAACGGTTGACGAGATAATCCATAAAAGTTTCTGTTTATGAATATTTATTTATTTATTTGGTGCACGCTTAGGTGCGCAATCTACAATTCCATGATATAATAATTCAACAACCTACAATCCAATGAAGTAAATCATGATTCAAAACAAAAGGTAATAAGATCTCCAGTTAGGGGTGTAGGAGAAGACAAAAAAAAATGAACCGAAGCAGAAGTGCACTACAGAAAGTTTAGATAGTTAATAAGAGCTGTATGGTAAAGAGCAAAGAACAAAAGTTGAAGCGCATCTACTTTTGATTTGAGTAGGCAGATGACGCTAGGGATAACGTCACTCCCAGACAGACACTAGCATACCTGTGGAATCGGAGACCGAGTTTTCGGATGTTAGGTATTCCCTACCCCTAACAATTCAGCCTCCGACCCGCCATTACGATTATCACAGCCTTAAGCGAATCATCCGTTTGGAATGAAAAAGAGTAGTGCAAATTCACTTCTAGTAGAGGGGACTCATAACCAATCTTAGTAAACCTCTCACTGGAGACTTACTATCTAAAGAAGTGAATCCGGTACAAGTAAAACTACATTCCAACAAAGCAAACAAACAAACAATAAGTGAGTTATAACGCAAAAGAAAAGAAAAGAATCGGAAGTCTAGCAGCGGGCTTTTTATTTCACCAGGAGTCCACCAAGTTTGAAAATCGGCGCAAAAAGCATCATCGGGAAGAAACTACAAGCGAAAAGCTGAATGGATACACGTGTTTTGGAAGAGCTTCAAAAGTCTTGTATTCCAAATCGTGATAGCAAATCGATCTTCTTCAACCTGTTTTTAAAAACGTTGCTATTTTGGGCAGCAAGAATTTCAGGTGGTAACATCTGAAGCCATTTTGCCCCTCGGAAAAATAGAGAGTTTGAAGCTTTGCAGTACTGTGAAGTTAAGTTAGTTTATGAATATGGTAGATTCAGGGGCAGATCCCGTTTCTTGGTTGGCTCTGGCTGCTTGTTCGATCGCCGAAATTACTGAGATGGCGGAATGACTGTGCCACCTTCCAATCTTTCTCGAAGTAGTTAGACCTGATTTCGCGAAAATGCGGATGGTTTTTTAAGTGTATTCTTGTAGAGGAAATCAAGTAGATTATTTCTAGAAAAAACCCGAACTCAATATTCAAATTCTATCGTGAGAAAAAAAGCCGCGAGAAAATCCGCATTAATTATGCATCAACCTAATAATTAATCAAGTCTAATAAACATAAAAACGAAAAAGAAACAGAAAAAAACGATCAAATCTAATGAAAAAGAAAGGCAATCGACGAGGAATATTTCCATTTTTTCCGGGTGGAAGTTCCGTTACCCCGAAAACTCGACACCTAAAACAGCAAGTAACAACTCACCCGCTTTTAACGGCTTCTTTACACAGGCGGCTGCAGTTTCTTTAGCAACTGTCCGATAGTCGTCCCCTATTCTGCACCAATACTCCACGAAACTCCGGCTTATTCTTCGAAAAAGGCTAGGAGCAGGACTGGTGGCAGCATCCATCCTGTGCTAAGCAATCGTCGAAAAGAATTTTTCGTTGAGGGAACGATTAAAGGAAAACTGATCAAATGACAGGTGCAAATATCAGACTTGTAATTTATATAACACGAGTAAAGTGTGATTTATGTGATTTTTTTGTGACACAATTTAATAAACCTATTTTAAAGACTTCCTTAAGATTAACGAGAATCGATAAAACACCTCATATGACCAAGAAATAACAGGAGAGGTATGAAAGTCCACAACACAGACAAAGAGCACGCCGCATTGAGCACCGCCGCAATTGCAGACGAGACGATCAATGTGTCGCCCTAGTATATTGGGAGGCGGTCGTTTGGTGCGATTCCTCCCCCATTCCAATCGGTTTGCGAGCTGGACAACTCGTCCGGTGATCTTACTGTCCAATAAGCACGATCCATGAGCCACTACTGTTAAACGACTCATTGTGGACCGGTTTGTAATCTGCCTAGCAGTGGGTGGGGGATCGCGCCAAACGACATACACCCCGGTATCTTGCACTGAAGTAAACAACCGTGCAACGAACGGTTCCTGAAACACAATAGAATACTCTCTACAGAAAAAAAGTCTCGAAAAACCAAATATAGCCTGTCCCGTGCGTAATAATGTTAAGACACTTCTCTAAGACTCCAGGGTTCACCGTTATCTGTGGGTCAAATATACTGGCTCACTGCATAAACAGTGCACGCTTCCTATGATGCCCTGAGCTGTTTCGTGTCAGGGTTTTGTATCGCCAATTTTATTATTCATGCAGAGTTCGATCTGAAGACGTCCCAAAGTTTTTTTATCAGGTAGCACGAAAGGAAGCATTCGGCATGTTTCCCTTCAAGAGGTCAAGAAGTATCACCATAGAATCAGACTTGCAAGATTGAAAAAGAGAGGAGAGAGAAAAAGATAGTGGAAACATGAACTCTCGTTCTCACAACCACGGCATAGAAAATGAGCTTTTTTACCTTTACGTCACCGTTACTGTTTATCTTTTTTCCTTTTTTTTATCGCTGTCCAAACAGTTTTTTATGCCTCTGTAAGACTTTCTGGAAGATTCGCAGAACTTGAAGGATAGAGGCCCAAATCTAGGGATGGGATTGTAGGAATGGGATAAGGCATGAACGGAATTACGTCTTGACGCATGATATAGCTGATTTCCTTATTAGATAGCTGAAGACATGCTCATGTCTCGATAGATACTGAAGCTCAGTCCAAAACAAGGAATCTATGTCAAGAATGTGGGAACGAGATGGCGAACTATGAGTATTGAAAATAGCTATAAAGGACCCGCTGGTTTCTGAAAGTCAGTGTAAAACGACCACTCATGGACATGTCAAACAGCTTTTCAGGAGCGGCAGCCAAGGACAAATCGTGCTCTTTCTACTGCTATTATGCAGCTCACGTTCGAGTATATATGGGCAAGGCTGGGTTTCCCGAGTTTCCTAGGTCTTTATGCTATTTTTCATTATTGACCTACTATTTTGGAGAAAAAGAAATGCGGAAGAAGGGTGGAGGGGGAGGGTGTAATTGTGGATCGATGGCGGAAAATTGTGGAGACCGTTGTCTGAAATGTTTGGAATTAGGGGCTCTAGTAAATTCTACATTCGTCCTTGCTGCTAGCTAACAAAAGCCTCTAGATCGCTCTCGCTCAAGAATGCTTAGCATCCCTCACGCGAAGAAGTTTGGCTAGGGTGTGGTGCGATTCGTGCGATTCTGGGTGCGCGCGACAAATTGCGCGGCGAAATTTGGTGCGATTTGGACGACTGCAACGTTCATCATTGGGGCCCAAATTTGAAGTGAAGTAGGTGAGTAGGATTGTCCCACCCTACTAAAGTACTCTACTTCAAGTTTGTGCTCCAATAATAGGCGCAGGAGTCGTTTGAATCATCGCGAATTTCGCCGCACAATTTGCCGCGCGCGCCCGGAATCGCACGAATCGCACGTCCCCCGTCTGGCTATCCTACCGACTGCTTTCCTGTTGACCAATAACCACAGTAACCCATGCTTTTCATTTACTGCGCTTTTATTTGTGTTCTGAAGTCGGATAACAAGATATCCATTACTACTATTAGGTTTTCTCTCAAAACGAGATGATGATGGAAATCTTTTCCCATTCCAGGGTTAAAGCGAGGTCATCAGGGTAGTGGAATGCATATAGTAGAAAACTATTGCGCCCATTGTTGAAGAGTCCCATTAAGTAGGATGAGAGAGCTTTGATGCTCGGCAGTATTCGAGCTTTTTGAATGGTCTGTCTGCCGTCCACCGCCAGTAATAGAAGATAAAATATACGGTCACAACTAGCCAAAGGTATGGATTCGAGACCGATCCCTACACCGTCCTCTTTCCCTCAGCCCCTTTCTTCGCCCGACTGTGGCTGTCTCTTGCTCACAATATGTTTTGCTTTTGATAACATTCTTATCTCGGTTCGCGGAGGAAACAATATTCAGAAATCGGATTCCAAAGCGTATTCTGATTTAATGAGGAATTATTGATTCAAACCATCCATAGGAAAAGGCATACCATGTATTTGGCTTGGTTTAGAACTTTCCACAATCACACAATCACTGTTGAAACAAATTCCGATCCGTCCTTCTGTACCCGTCCACTTTTCCCTTCGGTTTGTCGAACAACTCCTATGTTAGAGGGTCTAATAGTTATTACAAATCAATGTTATTGTTTGACCGTAGTTTTATGTTACATTATTTATTTTCTCCGATACAGTAGCTACATAAGAGTATCTCATGGAGGTGGTATAGTGGTAGCGCACTTCGCGCACGCATGGTCAGGGGGTCGTATCCCGGATCGACTGTCTAGGCCAACCAAGCCTTCCATCCCTCCGGGGTCGGTTAATTGGTACCAGACACGTCTGGGAGGATAAAAGCACTGATTTTTACATCAGATGGCCACCGCAATTCATTGTATAGGCCACATACATACGTACTCATTACGCCATTACGATTCTGAATGGAAGTGGAATGCGGAGGCGCATCCCCCAGGCTGGATTGATTAACGCTTGGAACCTTATCCTTTATCCTTTACCTTCATGGAACTTCGAAAGAGACCGCATTAGCCTCCTACAACGTGAATCAAAGAGATAAACAGGTTTTTTTTAGCAAACAGGCTCTGTGCCGAGCGTAAAAGTGGGGGCAGCAGTGATCCATTCCGATTTCTGGACCATCCGCTGCTCTCGGAGGATGGTACCTTGATGGCATAATCGTCACTGGAGAACGATATAAACGATACGACACATGCTGTCGGACTACTAATTGTGAAGATAACAGATAGTGAAATGAGAAAAAAACCAGGGCTGTCATTCGTCTGTGGGGAAAAAAAACAAGGGCATTTCTAAACTCCTAACAGTCACCCTAAGGTGTTCATTTCAAGACTGATTTTCATCACTGAAAGATTCATTTTTTTTTCCTATCGAGTGACTCTAGCTGAGCTTGGCACATTGTCACCATCCCTGTACCGAGGAATTGGGCCAATTTTGGATAATAAAATAATAGTGAGGCAGAGATGAAGTAAGGTCTAATGGTGCCATCACTACGAGTGTGGTGAGGGAACGAAACTCCATAAAACGGTCATTGAAGTCTTACAACTATTCCATTCCACTGGGCTCATCATTTGGTACCATACTAATTTGGGTTTAAGAATAGTGACTTGCGCATCCACTGGCCATCGCAGGTACTGTATAGGCCACACACTCTCATGAAACCCTGAACGAAAATTGAGGTTATTTCTGAGATCTTTCTGAGATATGTCTCTAAAGGAGGATTGAGATGGGCCACCTTAGTTTTTTCTTTTTCCCAAGATGTAAAAACTGACGCTTAGGGATGTCTGGAAGGTTGCGGGTATGAGCCGGTTGGAAGACGACTAAGAGCGCGAATTGAGTACATGGCGTATCCTGTGCATATTCAGAGGGTATCTTTCATCATCTTTTCAGATACTCTTTCATCTTGAATGATATCGCTATCATACTTTGATGCCAGAAGTAAACTACTTCATTTTTTTTAATATTGAAAGATTTCACAATATTCTTCAAACCGATTTATTCAATATTTCGCCTCATTATGCATATATGAATCAATCTAAAATATATTTCCATATTCCATTTCTCATATTTCAACATAACAACATAACAACAACACATCTATGATGAATTGATAAAATCAACAAAAAAGCTCTCTCACAGATAAGCTCTAGCAAACCCATTGAAGGCATTATTCACGATGCAAACTATTCTGAAAGGCTATTAAAATTCAACCATTTCCGTCGGAAAAATGCATAAATATGCATACATAAAAGATCCCTTCTCACCTCTCATCCACCTGGAGAAATTCGCTATAGAACGGTTTAAGGAGAAGGAAAGGAGGTGATCTCAGCAAATGGTGCTGCTGGTGACGGCTCCCGTAAAGGGACTACCAAAGTCGGTAGTTGAGGATATTTTTTCAAGGGTATGTGGACAAAGCATATGAGCTTCCTCAAAGGAATCTATTTGGAACGTCGGAAACAAGTTTTTCAATAGGATTTTAAAGATCCGCCATCCCCCCCCCCCCCTAAAGAATGAATGTTCGGTGAGGACCCTCCCAAGCGAAGGGCTAACAGTGGCCATAGTCGCTTGGAAATCTCTCATTGGAGTTTCGCGAATATTGCCTCCTAAAATCTGACATAATCACAGAATATATTAAAATGAATTTAAGAAACACTCATCGGGAAAGGAACGAAAAGATATAGTTCGGAACGAGATTCTTCTGGCCACGACGTTCAGCTTCGACCACATCGTCCAGTGAGTGCACACCGGTCAACATTAGGCAACTGGTGAAACCATTTTCATTCGCAAATTGAATGTCCGTATCCAGTCGATCCCCAAACATCACGGTCTTCTTTGGATCAATATGTCCTTTCTCCCTCAAAAATTCAGCCATTGGCTTATGGGGTTTCCCAAACACTAACGGTATACGACCAGATACAGCACGAATGCAAGATGAAATGGCACCGGAGCCGGGAAGAACAACACCTGGGATCGGTCCAGGAAACGTCTGGTCCTCATCGGTCACCAGAAATTCGACATCATCTCGTTGCAGATAATTGACTGCTTTCATAATTTTGGGGTAACTAAAATGAGGATCATAGCTGGCCACAACGGCTTTCGGCTTTGCCGAAAAGTCCATATTGAAGACGAAATCGTGGTCCGAGTAATCTCTAAAGTGATCTGGTCCAGTGCCAAAACAATGAACATTTCCTTCGCTTTCCAAAGTTGTTTTCAGCGTTTCTGTGCCCAGGAGGTATACCTGCTTTCCGGCGAAATCCTGTCGATTCTTAATGTATGCAGCCATCACAACACCAGCGTTCACTACATTGTCCTTGGTGAAGCCTTGGAATCCCAGTCGCGAAATCTTGGACATGTACTGGTCCATCGTCTTCGTTGGATTGTTACTTATAATGAAGGTACGCTTGCCTGCATCTTGAAGAGCTGACACGAATTCGATGGCTCCCGGAATTGGAACGTCGCCCATCCACAAGACCCCATCAGCATCGAACAGAAAAGTCTCGAACTCGAGCAGGTCTTCGCGAGAGATCGTCGGTGGAGTCATAAGAATGTTGAGCGATCTGAACGAAATCAGGTCAACGGCTTCACGCAAAGGGGAAAATGTATTCTGACGATCGTCAAACGGTGCTAATCAAAGGTTACGATGTAGCTAGGCGTACTGTCATTGTGTAGGCAAATTCGATACTCAACATTATCCCTCATTGTGGACTGTCGAGACATGAGAGTGTGGCTCCACAATCCACCAATCAGGCCCAATTCGGGTACATTTTTAAAATTGTCTGAATCTATAAATTCATCGTTTTTATGAGCGATTATTCATAAAGAGGTAAATAGAGGAAGAATCAGAGCTAATGAGAAACTGTGACGGCTGAAAGTCGGCTGGACGTTTTGAGGGAATCCTGAGCCCTTATTGCGCCCTATCTCGATTGTTTATCACCACGTATTGGCTTATCGCACTACGAAATTCGTCACCACTACATAATCCCGAGTGCAGGCCTATTTTAAGCACATGCTTGGCAAATAGAGGACGACTAGCGCGAATCGGCTGATATTCTTCAGCAACTCAATGCTATTGTACTCTCTCCCAGACATATAGCTTACCAGCCGGAGGGGCATCCTCCACACCAGCGCTGCCCTCTGCTTCCTTCTATTTTTATGAAACGAGATCGGAAATGAATAGCAATATAGGAAGATGGAAAAAGATTCTTCGAGTCTCCCAATGGACAATAATAAAAATGGGAAAAAGACTTCTATCTAACCACTCGCTGCTATGCATATACAAAGGACAAAAAAGGATAAAGCCTTGAGCCATTAATCAATCCCATCAAAGGGATGCACCCACGCATTCGACCTCCATTCAGAATCGTTATGGAGTATTGAATGCGTATGAGGCCTATACAATGAATTGCAGTGGTTAGCCGATGTACAGTCAGTGCTTTTCATCCACCCAAACGACTCGTGTTCCAATAAACCGACCCTGGAGAGATGGAAGGGTTAATCGGCTTAAGCGAATACCTATCCGAAATTCGAACCCGTGACCGTGCGTGTGTGGAGTGCGCCACTTCCCACTACACCACCCCCGCCCTGCTATGCATATATAGATTTGTAAATTACTGCAAGCACAAGATTCTTTAAAGTTCAACAACGAAGCAGACATGACACAATAACGAGATGAAGAGAATTTCACTGGCTTGTGTTTGATAGTGATTCATTGCCGACCAAACAGATTTATCGATTCAATCGGTTCTGTCTGCTGTTGCACTTATGCAAGAGTAATTCGAACGTTTTAACACTGCTTAAACTACTTGATTACTATTATTGTCGCTTATTTTGTAATTATTTTAATATTCTGAAATTTATGTAATGGCGATTATTTTGAATTGTTTTGTCTATTTATCATCGAAACGACCTTATTCCTTGCAGAACTCAGGTAATTTAGCTTACTCTCGATGACCACCGGAGATGAGGAGCTCAATATCGAAGCTTTCCTATGCTTGTCATGCCCTATGGTACCAGTGTTTCAATTTCTAGAGCTGACGAACTTGAACCAGCTTTACTTACTTCAGACAAAAGTTCTACGCAAATACATCCAATGCAGTAAATTAATAGCAAAATTTTACAATTTAATTATAAGTTTAGTATAATGCCATTCAGATGATGTCAGTCAAAAGGAAATGTGAGGATGAGATTGGTGAAAGCTTGGGGAGATTTTAATCTTCAACAACAACAAAAACGTTCGATTACCCCAGACAGCCCGCCCACGCCGAAGGGCACAGGAACTCTTCGGTTTGTGCTCAACAAAACACATCTTCTTTGGGGTTTTGTTGGGTCATTTTAGCAAAAAAAAAAACGGTTCATTCGGCTATTTTTTTGTTCAGAAAGGAACATTAGAATACGTACCTTTCGCTAAATTACAACTTAAGATTCTAGGAAGCATCAGGAATACTCCCATTCCCACATGGGAGGTAATTGTTAATTCAATACATTCACATCACCGATACACATTTGTTCATCTAGAGAAGGACTAGTTTTTCAGTCATCTGCACGTACCCAACGATTTCTGATTTTAACCTCAATGAAGGTGGCAAAAATTCGTGAGCAGCCATGCCACGAATCGCTAAAGCACATCCATCAGCTATATTTTTCCTTGCAGAATAAAGAGCAACTGCTTACTCTACTCAGTATTTTGGTTATTTTCATTGTTTACTTCATACAATCAATTTACATTTTATGCATTTATTCACCAGTCTGAGTCTACTATGCACGAAACTCATAGCAAATCAATACCAAAAAGTTTTCAAGAAAAAATAGAGATCAATGAAACCGATGGGGGGAGATCTACATATTGGCTACTGCGTGTATGATGGGTGTTTTGCCCCATGTCTACGACACGGGTACTCTTTGGGTGATTTTGATCAAGAATGGCATATGTTTATGGTCACATAAGGCTTTTTTGTGACGGAAGTTCTGCCAAGAATTTCAACGCCTACCTCATGGTATCGGTAGGGTCACTCTCCTAGGTTTACTATCATTACTAAAGCAGGGCATTTGACAATAATGGTACCGGCATCTTATAAATTTTTGAAGATATCAGAACGAATAAATTAAATTCAGACTTAACTATAATACCACTACAAAACTGTTCAACATAGCAATCACGATGAAAGGAAAGAAAAGACGTGTTTCGGGACGAGGTGTTTATCCCCTCGTCGCTCTGCATTCTTCACATCTTCCAGGGAATGAACTCCGGTCAACACCAAGCAACTTGTGAAGCCGTTCTCGTTCGCAAATTGGATGTCCGTCTCGAGCCGATCGCCAATCATGATGGTCCTCGTTGGATCGATAAGCCCTTTCCCTTTATTCTTCAAAAAATCGGCCATGAACTTGTGAGGCTTTCCAAAAACTTTTGGAGTACGACCAGAAATCGTCTGAATGATACCCGATGGATGGCCTGAACTAGGAAGTTTGTCTGGGCCAAGGAACGGGAGCGCATAGTCCTCATCCGTCACCAGGAATTCTACTTCACTCCGCTTCAGGTAGTTCACAGCTTTCATGATCTTTGAATAACTGAGATATGGCTCGAGGCTAGATACGACGGCTTTTGGATTTGTCAGGAGGTCCTCCGTTGGATGGTCTTTTTCTGGATTTTCTTGCCCAGTTCCAAAACATCGTACATTACCTATACTTTCCAATGTCCTTTTAACATTCTCGTTACCTAAAAGGTACACCGGCTGTCCAGCGTAATCGGGCCTATCACGGAAATACGTACCCATAACGATACCAGGATTTATGACATTTTCCTTTGTGAAACCTTTGAATCCCATTCTTATTACTCGGTCTAGGTATTGATCCATTGATCGGTTTGGATTATTACTCACAAGAAACAGCCGCTTTCCTGCGGTTTGAAGAGCCGAAACAAAATCCACAGCTCCTGGCAACGGTCCATGCTCCTCCCATAGAGTGCCATCAGCATCAAATAGGTACGTTTCAAACTTGAGCATTTCATCCCGTGATAGAGCTGTCGGAGGCATCGAAGTTCTAAACAAGGCCTTTTCATGGCTACGAAATAGAAGTTAAAACCATCAATTCGACGGTAATCAAGATCAAGTAGAACAGATATCACCACGAGGACATGCACTTATGGATATTAAGGACGAAGTCGAGTACTGTGGCAGAGAACCTTTCCTATGAAAAAGCCTCCCCAGCGAATTTTCTCTGCCCCCTTCCTCTTCCCAGTACTATCCCTGGAAAGCCTCGAGCTTCATCTTGATTCACGAGGCATTTCCCAACGGACCGTTCATCACGGGTACATGTAGGCTTTATTACACAGAATATAGCTGTTTTATTATGGCCACTGTTTTTACAACCTTTCAGGACAAGGTTCAGCAGTCATAAGTGGTACCTCTGAGATGTTTGCTATACGCATGTCTCGTTGGCCAACTCTCGGATCAGCACCCGTCCGTGTAAACGAACTATTCTATCTTAGACATCTGTAAGCTGGTTCTAGATCCATCGTGTGGGAGAATAATTGCCCTGACTGCCTCGTATTCATCACAATCACTGACATACCCATTCAAACTTCACTACGATCATGAATAGAAGTGAAATGCGAGGCGCATCTTAAAACGAGTTTGTAAATAGAAGCAACTCCATTTCTATAGCCCATGAACCCATAGAGAGACTCATCGTTAGTAAATCACAGAAATTTTCACGAAATTATAAATATTGGCTAATTTAGGTTTCAGGATCATTCATAAAGAGCAGTAGCGCACAACTGGGTATTTCTTAAGACTTCGAGAACCAAACCCTGGAGATGGAGGACAAAAAGCTGTTATTGAACTGTCATTCGCAGAAAGAATTCAACAAACCCTGGTAGCTTATTTGCGTTATGTTTAGGAGGTTCGGGACTTTTAAAATGAATATTGCCACTTCAAAAAATTACTAGGAGATTCTCAAACGCATTAGGGAAAAAGAGCTCAAGGGTTGGAGAAATCGAATCTTTGGGAGCTAGATAGTTTCATGAAGCCACTGGACTTGTTTTAGTTCGTCTATTTTTAGGATCACGATAACCATCTAATCTTGAAGGAGTCACGACTATTTGTACGAAGCCCTTGATAAGATAAAACAATGAGTGAGAGCGCCTAGACACCGAAATTATTGCGAACGTATCTAGGAGGAAAACAGCTGGCCACTTAACCAGGTGTAGCCGTCAAGTTCGGTGGGTTTGGTGTGGAGGAACAGCTTACACAAAGTGCTTCTAGTATGCGTTCATCGATTAGGAGTTGGGCTGTTTTTACCCATTTTTGTGTGTGGGAGGTGTGGGGAAGAGGGGGGGGGGGGAAGCGGAAGGATCGTAAAGGCAGGTGCATAAAGTTGTTAATAGCATTCACGAAGAAATGGTTTCTGGGTACTCCCTCTGGCAATAAAAGTAACAGAAACTTCGGAACTTCAAAGATATACTTCGAAAACTACAAGTACAAGTGTAGGTAAAAGGTTTTAATACCTTCAAGAAAAAGACGAACAGTCTGAGAGCAGTGGACACATGAGAACCTTTACAATATTACCTACAAACGATGGAGCAAAATTAGAGCAGTTATTATTAAAACAAGCAGAACGGTGAGCGGAGGAGAGCAAATGGGCGGAGTTGGCATTGCCTTGGAGATCTTCTAATTGGTGAATTAGCGAACCCAAATCACCAAAGTAATGAGCTTGCCAACTCCGCCTTCACACAGTAGTTGTTTCAAGGTGCCGCAGTTCTAGAGACATTTCTCGGAAATTTCTCCAGTGACATCATGCGACAACCTTGCACTTTCACGTGAAATTGAACCCTCTCTATGACGATCACAGAACAGTTGCTAAGCTTTTAGAAAAAAAAATAGTACAGAAATTTACCATAAGAAAGACGTTTTCAATATGGGAGAAAGATCATACTAAAACATATATACAGTAGTCGAGAGGTGAATTTGGTCATAAATAGCTAAGAGAATTTAAAGACATGGTGTGGAACGAGCTTTCTTTCGCCACGTTGTTCCGCCTTCCGGACATCCTCCAGCGAGTGCACACCGGTCAGTACCAGACAACTCGTGAAACCGTTTTCATTAGCGAACTGGATGTCCGTTTCGAGCCGATCCCCAAACATTATGGTCTTTGCCGGATCAATCCGCTCCCAGTTCATCAGAAAATCGGCCATCGGCTTATGTGGCTTGCCGATAACTGTGGGGATCCGACCGCTAATCGCTTGGATTATAGAAGATGGACAACCAGAGCGAGGAAGTTCATTGCCAGGACTCGGCACTGGAATTGCATAGTCTTCGTCTGTTACCAGAAAGTCAACCTCGTCCTTTTCTAGGAACTGCGCCGCTTTTGAGATCTTGGCATGACTGAGGTACGGCTCCCAGGTGGATATTACTGCCTTCGGCTCGGATAAGGGGTTCTCTTCTGAATGACTATCAGCTATCTGTGGTCCGTTGCCAAAACAGTGCACATTGCCTTCGCTTTCCAGGATCTCCTTAATGCTGTCATTTCCCAAAAGGTATACAGGCTGCTGAGCATAAGCTGGCCGTTGCCGAAGGTATGCCGCCAAAACAATTGCGGGAGTGATCACATTTTTCTCTGTGAATCCCTCAAATCCCATTCCCGATATCATCGACAAATTCTGGTCAATGGTCCTGGTGGGATTATTACTCACGATAAGGAAACGTTTCCCTTCCTTGCGAAGAGTGGCAACAAAATCTACTGCTCCAGGAACTGGGATTCCCCTATCCCACAGAGTACCGTCGCCGTCGAAAAGGAATGTATCGAATTGGAGCACATCTTCTCGAGAAATCGTTGGCAGAGACATCGCATTGCGAAAAATCTGAAAAATAAAGATAAATCAGTTTGTGTGGCGGGTATAGTGAGATGTGAACAAGGAAGAAGAGATACAGGAGAGGAGAGTGATCATATTGAGACAAATGGAAGTGCACTTCATCATTGAAGCTCAAGCTTGAAAACATGAAGTGTGCGAGAGCTTGAATACACATTTCATGGTCCGATTGTTTCTGCAGATTGAACTAAAGAAAGATTTCGATCTCTTAGGAGGCGGAATCTTGCGTTGTGCCAGAAAGAAACGGTCTGGGAGTACCTAGTCAAAGGCCTAAATTGGTTATTTATTTACTTATTTAAATTCGAAGGTTATCTCACCTAAGAGTCGAAAACTGAATCTCAATGGCATTCCATCGGACAACGTCAGATACCATTCTCTCAGGGGCCGGAGTTCTTTAAGTCCTCTTGCAATTAGTAAGGCTGAAAATTGAATCACACTACTGCTATCTGCTGAGTCGGTTAACTGATCGTACTTTTTTCGAATTCTTTGAGTTCTGCTGTCCTCTCTCGACAAGAGAGCTTCAGCTTTGTCACTCTCTTTCACAACTACGACTACGAGGGCTGTTATTTCTCCAAAAGAGCACTGTGACAAAGGCTTGTAAGCTAACGTCATGCTGCCTAAGCCTACGTAAGAACGTTGTATTCAACTGTTCATTCATGACTCTCGCAGAAAAATAGCCTGCATAAAAACAAAAACCCCTTTCATCGAGAGAGCGTGAAGCTTGCAATTGCTAATAGCATTTTATTGTTCGAGAGAAAGAGGCTGCTTGAACATAAAAGACCTGAGAAAATCGTGAGGACGATATGCCACTGGTTGGTAAGGTTACGAAGAGGATAATCGACCGAAGTCATAAGACACGAGTCACTTTAATAATATGGAACAGAATAGGTGATCTGGATTCCTCTTCTTGGTGCTAGATTTGAAGGAATTTTGCAGCCAAATATTAGAGAGAGTTATCAACTAAGTGGTAAACTCTTATTCATTTTGAAATGATCGACTAAAGATTCGTCTAGGACATATGGAATCTTAAATGTTTTCATGATTGAATTGTAATGCCCAATTCCGGTCTTCCCAAAACTTTCTGCACTTTCACCAGTTTCATGGTTAGGATAGCCCAGGTTACAAATAGTCCAATAAATAATATCGCTTCATGAAAATTTCTTTCATACGTTAGAGACATCTATACCGTCGGTTTTTCTACCTTTACCTTAACCTCCTATCGTACTCATCATACTTGAAGAATTCTGCTTCACCAACAACCTTTGAGTTTCATTCTTGCTTGAGCTACGCTTTCTTTCCCACCCATAGGTAGCTTTGAAATGGGAATGACTAAGTAAGGGTGTAGTAATTATGTACAAGATATACAAGACCTAAGGGGGTAATTCCAATCAGGGAAATCAAGAGAATCAATAAGCCGTGGTAATTATATGACCAGGAAGTCGAGATAGATCAAATGGGGGTCTCCATAGTGTTATCGATAAGAGTATTACCCCGGAAAATACAGGTAAGAGTTGAAGTCCTACATGGAGCCGAACGTTTTGCTCATTTCCCAGGGCCATCAGTGAAACATTGACATCAGCTCCCTTATCACATCGATTACTTTACTGATCAACAAACAGGCACGTATAAAACGTAACATGCCCTGAGGGTTACAAATCGACGTACCAAGTAAGTTTTCTTTGTAAAAGAAAAATAGCCCCTTGAAGTACCTCACCTGATAGTTCTTCAGACGTGAAAGTCCCTGTTTTAGAATCGAGCCAGGTGAAGCCATTTGATAAGGAAGGCAATAACAGGCAGTTCAGTTCAGCAACCAATATTGATTCCCAGTTCTCTTTTGTTTGCGATTTAGAGCGCCCTTGTCAGAAAACTGATTGCCAGCATGTTTTGATTATCGCACTCTTCTAAGAGAAAACACAAAAACTACGCAAGTGATAGCCCACTAGACGGATTATTAACGACAGTTTTTACTTCCCTTGTCAATATAAATCTGACGAATTACTGCTGAACAGTCAATTCTATTAGGATAGGAGCTCAGTTCGGAATTATTTAGCATAAACTGTTGTAAAAATTAAAAAAAAAAACCCTGGAAAAACTCAAACATGCCTTGTTCCATCTCATTCATACCAGCATTCGATCAGTTTTCAACCTAAGTTTTCCACTGCCTTTTACGGCTTTTAGAGGCGTTTCTAGGATACTTTGTACGTGGAACAACTAGGAAGTAAACACAGAGTACATTACCGCGTTTCAGTACACCGTTGAAACGGTCAGTTCAAGTTCATGCTCATGCCCGACGAGAAGTCATTAAACAAGAGTCCCATGAAACTGCCTGCTTTTCGAAGATTTGGCACATGCAATACAGCAGTGAAAAATACGAGCCTTATCTAGGAGCCCGGAAAGTTTAGAAAACAATGAGCTCCACATTCCAGATCTTGCCTCCAACAAATGCCGAACACTCACCAGCTCTTCAACCGATCTGGTACGCCATCAAATTATCATCTTTTTTTCATGAAATAGGAGAGAGGGTCACTTTGACAACCCCCACCTGTCTTACCAGCTAATGGGACAGTCGGCTCGCCACCGGCGACTCAAAGCCGATGGACTGGATGGTAAACGAAGCTAATCTACATCCCTATCCCAGATAATCGTGCCAGCGCTTTCGCTGTAAAGTGGAAGTGGTATAGAGGTTGTTCTGTAAGGTTGTATAACGAACCATAAAGTTGCTCGAAATTGTCAACAAAGAGATCACCGAGACGGAAGCGTGAACTCCAAAACTTGGAAGCTTCATGCCTGTTCAGCTTCATACATTGCTTAAGGACCAAATACGGGATGGGTCGTTTGGAGTTGAATGATTTTCATCAACTGCGCCAAACATTCAACTTCTGCTTAGAGTTAGGGCTCTGTCGTGGACGGGTTTTCTTTCAATCAACCTATCTTAGTAGTACAGTGGCCTTTCAGGGTGAGGGCGAGTTTTGATACAGAACATGGTACCCGCATCATGTCTGTGGTAATTAGCGATGCTCTACCGACTTTAGCCTCTTTGGATACTTTACACACACCATTTGTACTATTACCTCACCCAGAGCTGATATCAGTTCATGCTCTCACCTGATACCGGGTGGCGCACTATCAAAAATAGTCACAGCTGTGAACAGTCTCCATATTCAACTGGCTTCTACAGGCCTGGATCGACCCCCAACAAAGTACTTTCCCGCCAGGGTAGTCTACCTCTGAGCGCTATGCAGGATATTCCATAAGCACTGCAGGAAAACTCGCAAGTTATTGATCACCTATTAATTTTGGCTTTCAGTGAGGTCAGTGATTCTATGAAGATTGACATTCACAGTTTCTTCAATATACGCTTTATAATTAGATGCGCACTTTGAAGTATTTGATTGCTGCTTACAAATCGTAGCTAAAAATCCTACTGCCCTATGAGACCAGGACTGTTTGCTTACTTAGAAAGGTCAGGTCCTTTGTGAACATAGGTTGTATGTTGAACACTCTTACAGTCTACCTTACCTAGAAAGGAGAGTAACTATGAACTAGGAAGCGAAGCCATCCTTTAGAAAAACTTGAAAGAGACCACGATTGATGCAATTGAAGGGTATCCGAAGCATTTTGGTTTAGAATTCATGGTGAAGGGATAAATGGTAAAGCCTTTGGCCGTTGATCAATCTCATCTCAGGGATGCGCCTCACATTCTACCTTCGTCAGAATCGTAGCGACGTGTTGAATGCGTATCTAGCCTATACAATGGTTTACTGTAGCCATCCAATGTACAAGTCAGTAATTTTATCCTCCCAGATTTTATCCCACTACATCAAATTCTCGCCGAAAGACGTATATGGTTTTAGATATCACTCATGGGATAATAATACATTTATAAAAACTCGAACGACTTCAGAATAGAATAGTCTGTAGTCAGAACTGCTTTCAAACAATTTACATAGTAGAAGCTCTTATGCAGTATTATGGAACACCGCACAGTCCGTCTAGAATCATGGAGGATGTACATGGGACTAAGACGAAGATTCAGTCCGGCACTCGGCTCTTACAGTAACCCCCTGACTTACCCCACCCCCGTGTCCTTGCCCAGAGCCTCCTTTCGACGCGTCGTATATGTGACGAGTAAATTTACGTGTTAACACGTGCCGGATTACTGGAAGAGCCGAGTGCCGGACTGAATTTTCGTGCCTGTATACATGGGCGACTAAATCTTTTTGGTGTAACAGAGGCCAATAGATCATTTCCTAAGGAGAAATACTTTGCAAAAGCCAACTGGCCTACTTTGCAGCTGCTTGACAACGCGATTTCACTGGTATAAAAGACAAAAGGGTCTGGCTAGTTGTTTACAGTAATTCTATAGGTTGTCAAGAAGTCATTTCAGATGGACATGAGGTGGCCTGTGAATAAAGTGGAGTGATATTTAATACTTTGAAAACATAGAACCCAGGCAATATTGTGCGGAAAAAAAAAACTCAAAATTGATGAATCGTTTCTGAGAATTTCAAGCAGAGATCAAAAAACTAGGCTAGCGATTGAGAAAAAAGATAGATTACGAGAAATAAAAACTAGACAGGATCTTCTGGGAAGATAAAGGCAAAGCTTCTTCACAGAGATAATCACCTCTAACAGGCTACTAGGATACTTCTAATTCCAGTGCAAAAGCTCTATCAACTAAATCCGACTCATATGTGTCAGAACTTGTTTTGACCTCAGGAAAAAGAAAAGTATTGACTACGAAGGGCTGTCGCGTTCCAACAGAGATGTGCCGTTAACGTCGCGCGCGGCAGGTCAGGCGGCAAATGAAGCGGCGGTTTTGAGTGGAGTACTCGTGGGTTGACGGTGGAGCGGCTGAACATCCTAGTCCTTAAACTGGGTTCCAATCGTCCCTCAAGCACATTAATTGCGTGACATTTGTGCTATACTTTTAAGAACTATTCTTTTTCCACAGGTGACGCTATTCTTTTTCAAACTTCACGACTTAGCTCATTCCTTGCAGCTAACACGATAAGAAAAACTTTTTCGATGTTTTCATTTGATTTGGCAATTCATGTTCCGGGCGAAGTTTGAAAAAACTAACTTGGAGGAGGTCTTCTTTAGCACTTCCTTTCCCTCTGTGGCGAGACAATCTACACTTTTGTTTTTTGAACTATGTTCCATGTTGAAATCGTGCATGTTGAAATCGACTCGACAGATTTCGCAATTCTTGGACTCTGTGATTTAGTAATACGGCCTGTGAGTCTTGGCTTGTATGTTTTTGTAAGATTTAAGTTATCAGTTTTGATTGAAGAAGTTTTTAAAAACCAGGACTAAAGGGCTGGCAAAACCTGAGCCTCATTGTCAGAATAGTATACAATCAGTTTTTTTTATTGGAATTTGTAAGCCTTGCCGTAGAACTGCTCGATTCAGCAGACAGTCACCCTCCAAGCTTACGTGGTAACGCTTTGAGAACTCTCAGGAAGAGGGGAACTCAGAACTGCCCTTCTCCAAGATCACTTTCAGCTTCACACGATGGTAAAGCATCGAATCTTTCTTTATTAAATGAATGCATGTTACGGTGATGCGGGTTGTGTCGAAATGAGTAACAAATCTTTTTGGAACAAACGTGGTTAGTTTCAGAAATTCCACACTAACCCCTCACTGCAATCACTGCAACAAATATTGGAATGTGCTTGTTCACTTGTGTTCCTGTACCCACACTATTGGTTTTTGACGTACGGGTGAAAATGTAGTTGGGGGGTGCCAGGCACTTTTGTGCTCTGCGTCTCTTCATTTCTTCCCCTATCTAATCATCTCACCCATCCCGGAGCTCTTCTCCTTCCAAAAGTTAGGGAAGGAGCTCCGGGGTGGGTGAACCAATTGGATGTTCAATTCTTACCCCATCCCAGTTTGTTGCACAAGATTATCATCTCTCCCACCCCGGAGCTCCTCTCCCTAACTTAAGAAGGAGAGGAGTCCATCCCAGCAATCTCTATGCACTCTGCCGCCGATGTCAGAGACGCAGAGCACAAAAGAGCGCTAGCACCCCCCAACTACATTTTCACCGACGTACGTATGGGTACAAGCAAACAAATATCAAAAGGCTCAAAGTTTTAACAACTTAGGGTCACTTTGTTTGGGCCATCATAGTCCGCGGTAAACTTCTCCACACCGCCGATGGCTTTCTTGGAGAGTTGCTGAGTGTGGAAGCCCATTTTGTAATAAGCCTCACGGGCATTATAAATGCTAATCACAAAGTTCCCCGCTATGCCATAATGCTGACCTAGGGTCGCCCTAGTTGATCCTCGAAACAGGTCCGCCTATGTGACCATTCTCACATGGTTTATTAAAGGGCTCGTATCGGGCTCCTGGTCTCTCCTTTGTTCACGCACTCTCTCGTACTCTCTCCTCGACTATCTCTGACAGCTAAGGCAAGGATCTAGGGAACTTAGAGCATTTGTCGTACTTTTAGGAGTTCTAGAATTGGTTTTAATCGTTTTTTAGTCCACTCTCGTAGTTGTGTGTACTTTTTCATCCTTTTTTATACTGAGCAGTGACTTTCAGGGAAGTTGTGTACGGAGGAATCTAAAAACAGCTCAAAACATGTCCCAGAATGTCACCTCATTACATCATCCTTCCTTTAAAAACAAAATATTTCTTCATTTGGAAAGCACTGATTCTTAAAAAGCGGGTTTGTTAAAGGGGAATATACATGATCGTATGGAGAATCTAACGCGAAAATCGGTCGAACTTTTTTTTACAAAATGGCCTGCGGAGCGAACTATGCTTCGGTGGTCCCCGATTAGGTCTCTCGGTCTCCAGGCATCTTTGATGTGTTTTCATTCTTACATGATCAACGGAAATGTGGTGAGTCTGTTCAATCAAAGTGCGGTTCCTCGATGCTCGCTTTTAAGCTGATTTTTTTGGTGTGGTTGTCCATAGTTTCCTTTCTGGCTTTTGAATATCACGGAAATGTATCTATATGTAAGGGTTTTGTATTATGAAAGCTGTAAATGTGCTCGTTTCATTAGTATCCTTAGCATTTCATTTCCTCTGCCTCTCGATGCTGATGTTTCAATGTTGATTCAGATGCTGCGTGCTACTTCCGTTGTTTCACGACTAGCCTCTCGGGGCTTTTCCCTTTCAGCCTCAAGATCAGCTGAACAACCTACGAAGAAAGAGGTAATTTTCCACTAGATGTTGCACTTTTAGTTTTATTCATAGGGCCTGATGGGTGGTGCGATATCATAATTCCATGCTCGTGTTATATAATTATTTTAAGGTTGAAGCTTTGTTTGCGGAGAATCCACCTCAGGAGAGGAGAGCACATGCGTACAGGTACCAATTTTTATCCTCTTCTCCTTCCCGATTGCAAGTGCTTCATTTTGATCCAGCAGTAAATGCTTTTCAGCTTGAACAGAGTCGAAATAATTGGCGGCGTTGCTAATGATCCTGTGTTCAAAACAGCCAAGAATGATCGGCCGTACGCTATAGTTAATGTTATTACGAATTCGAGGCAGCGCTTAGCCAATGGGGAATACAGAGATCAGGTAAAAGTTTTTCTGGCACCTTGCAACTTTCCTGCGCCGTTGTCAGGTAGTCAGAAAAAAATTAGGACGAATTTGGAAACTCTGCGTTTTGGAAGAGGCAATAGAGTACGTAACGATATTAGAAATGAGACAGATGTTCCATCCATTGAAAAGTGAAAAGTTTTTTGCTGTCTGAGAACTAATCTAAACATGATTTAATAAATTGGAATTTGAGAACTCATTGTAATTCGAGATTTCGCATAAACAGCTCCGATAGTTTGATTATGCAGTGACGTAGCGACCAAATAGCGATGTTGATCAAGATATCTTAAAATTTTTTCAGCATGTATTTTTCGTTTCGCTTGTATTCCTTTACATTTTTGTTCGTTGCTAGCAAGCATTTTGCAGAAGCACCCAAGCTTTTTGAGTAAAGTTCGTTCCAGACTGAGCGTCATACGATCACTGCATTTGGAAGGACTGCGGAGTTCGTTGCTAACAATATTAAAAGAGGTTCATTCCTATCTAAATGTCTCTTAAATTTTTCCAGATAGTTATCTATGCGTAGGATGCATTTTCTGCGCATTCAAACATATTATTTCAACTATATTTTAGGTACGCGTGTTTTGGTTAATGCTCGATTGCATTATACTGGTGGGCAGTTGGATGATCAGGGTGTACGCAGTCCTCGCCAAACTCACCTTCATGCTGAGACTATCCAGCCTTTGGCCCGCGGCGGTGGTGGTGGTGGTGGCAGCGATGGCGCAAGTGAAAGCTCTTAATGTTTTTCGTAACATACTGTTATGTTGAGTTTAGCTTTTACTAATATTTTTCGTTTATGAAATAGATAGAACTACGAATTTTATTCCCCGATCATCTGTTTAGCAAGTTATGAATGTAGGGTTTCTCCTTTAGGAGCGGAAACGCATAAGAGGAAAGTAAAATGCAGTTAATCTCACTTGTTAGTTCTGTTGTCGTTGTTGTTCTCATCGTTTTATACGGTTGCGATGCTGCTATTTCTCTTTGTTTCTGAGGAAATCGAGTTTGAAAAGAATGAAAAGTTGCTCTCCAAACTATTTTGGTTTTGGCCATGGGGTCTTCGCTCAGTCATGTTTATCGATGATTTTCTGTTTTCGCCTCTATCGATTTTATATATTGGTTCGGGCTAGAGGTCCCGAAGTTGACTAATCGTTTTGAAACGTTCCTTTGTTATCTAGAGTGGGGTGAGGTTGAGTCAGTGTAAGCGTATCAGGCACTTTCACTAGAGTTAGTTTCAGTATGCTTGATAATGGTACGCTCATTGACTGCTCACCTCTCGAGTTTTTGGGTTGTTTTAGGTATGAATCGAGCGGGGGTTTCTCTTCTTACATTTGTGCCTCGACAAGCGCCTTTTGTACGACATAACCCAGCCAAGTGAGCGTTTGCGTAAATTTTTCTGGATATTGCATATATTGTGTGACGGTTGCTTTTTTTTCTGACTTATACATTATAGATCAATGCCAGCTTTACGAAGTGTACGCTTGGATCACCATTCTCCCTTCAATTTCTCAAATTTTCCCTTTGTGCCTTTGTTTCCAATAAAATTGGCAATTCAACAGCGTTTTCTGCCTGTTACTGGTGTTGAATTCCACTGAATGTTAATTCTACGATTGATGTGGTTTCGTATACCTGCACCTTCATCATGTTGATTTAGATACATGTCTCCACCAACGATCTCACGAAAGGATGTGTTGAAGTTTGAAACGTTCCTTTTCGATGCTGACGGAGTGTTATGGACGGGTGATATACCAGTACCGGGAGCCATAGATTTTGTATCAACCCTACTAGGCGCTGGCAAGCGCGTCTTCATCATCAGTAACAATTCGACGAAAACTATGGATCAGTATATGTCTAAGATTAATAAAATCGGGTTTTCGGGTGTCGCCAAAGAAAATGTGATAAATCCTGCAGTTGTGATGGCTGCCTATTTTCGTGATCGAGCGGACTACGCTGGGCAGCCAGTGTATCTTTTAGGTACAGAGAATCTCAAGAAGACGTTGGAGAGCATAGGCAACGTTCATTGTTTTGGTACTGGACCGGACTACCTTAGCGATCATACGGACCACGATTTTATCCACGATATGGACTTGTCCATAATACCGAAAGCGGTTGTGTGTAGTTACGACTCACATCTTAGTTACCCGAAGATAATGAAAGCTGCCAATTTCCTGAAGCGTAGAGACGTCGATTTCTTGGTGACCAACGAAGACTACACTTTTCCCGGACCAAACCCAGAAATCGTGATTCCAGGAGCTGGATGCACTTCCGCTGCTGTCCGGGCCGTTTCTGGTCGTATTCCAACCGTTTTTGGAAAGCCTCATAAACCAATAGCTGATTTCCTAACGAATAAGCAACATATTGATCCCAAGAAAACAGTGATGTTCGGTGATCGGTTGGATACGGACATTCAGTTCGCGAATGAGAACGGCTTTACAAGTTGTTTTATGTTGACTGGTGTGCATTCGCTGGAGGACGTGAAGAAAGCGGAACTGGATGGTCACAAGAATCTCATCCCATCTTTTGTCTTCTCTTTTCTCTCATCTTAATAATTAATAATTATTTAGGAATCGTGATGTTGTGGAGTCTTTTTCAGAATAGTTTGTGAAGTCAGTTCTTATCAGGAGCTAGTTAGTTGCTAGGAAGTTGCTCATTGTTACAGCGTATGCGTTCCATTGATGTGATTGTATTCGTATAGTTATAGTAAGAGTAGTAATACTAACAAATCTGATGGTATTTATAATATTAATGATTGAATTAATAATAAAATGTTTAGGTTCTCGACATCTGTAACATGTAAAGGCGAAGGAGGCAAGACTGAGGGCGAGCCGACACCGAAACCACCTCAACAGCAGGGCTGGATCAGTAAATTATTGGTAGGACTAGTATAACATCATTCGCTTCATGACTTTCCCTGTTCTACGATTCATGCGGGGCAATTCAGACCGGCCAGCAAATAGATCCTTCTGGATGGCACAAACAAAGCTTCTCAAGCTTGCTGAGCACCTCAGAGTACATCTACGAGTTTGCGAGTGAGAACTAGTTTTGAAGTCATATAAGTAGCATTGTTATTGGCAAGCAACTTTTTAATTCAAGCACACAACTTCCTCCCTGGTCAGAAGGCGAAGTATCTGGATGCCTTCGGCAACTACAAGAAGCAATTGAATGAAAAAGTTTGTTTTCACGCCTTTTCTGGCAACGCTCAACATCTCTAATAGGAGTTCGATTTTTAGGCCCCTTCTATTGATTTGGTAGGGTCATGGACTGTTTCCTACGGTAAGACGACGGATCAAGCCGTTCATTTATGGCGTCACACAAATGGATACAAAGATGTTGACAGGTACGCCACTTTCTATCTTAAAGCAGTAGGCCTTCTGTTGTAACTCTTCCTTTTCGCACTGTTTCTAGCCATAATTTTGTTTTCTCAAGCACTTGGAAAATAGAGCGAGAAAACATTCGCTCGTTCGGAGAAGCACGCAGCGAATTGCTCGACGAAATTTGTGATTTGAACAACTCTTGTGCCTATCATTGGTGCAGAGGCTCAAATTAGAGTATCTAACAATCTACTGTACTTCAAACCTATAGCCCAATGATAGGCACCAGGGTCATGCCGTGCAGTTTCGGTGCCTCTTCAAACAAGCCAATGTACTCACTCCCAGAGAATACGGTGATGTGTCTGCATATACTGTGCAATATCGGTCTCCTTACGGTGTCCCTGTGAAAATATTACATGCGCTAACTGAGCTCGAGGCCAGTGCCCCACACCGGCTGAACTAAAGAAGAATCGGGGAAAGATGCAGAGTATGAGCAAGAATCGATCATATTTGGGAACGTTTCCACAAGCGAAATCGGAGTCGATAAAGGTTGTTGCGTGGTTATCGATTATCGTTATGAAGAAGGTGAAAGGAGAGAAATAGGAGAGGGCGACCTACAGTGATGCATTCGCTGCGCATGTTTTTCTTGGTCTTGAAGGCGCAGTCCAACACATGACATTTCGAGACGAAGCTGCTTGGTCACAGTCGCTCGTTGCGACCAGGCAGCTTGGTATTGAAATGTCACGTACTGGCATTGTTTAATAAAATTCATTTCTGTCCAGGCACACGGTTATTGCTACTCATCGTTAGGTTCAATATTTATCGTGTACAAATTGATCGTCCTGATATAGGTAAGGGTAATGGGAAGCTGGAATGGTTAGGTGTTAATGGATAATCGATCGCCTACACCTACTCGTAATCATGGGGTATGTAAATTTTTCGGCCTCAGCAACAGTTGACTATCGTCTAGGGGAAAGTTATAAATGTTGCTTCGTCTCGCTTGCTATATCATTGCTGTGGGATTGCTTACATTGATGACTAGATTCCGCGATGTGATTATTCATACTGTTTGAAAGCTTTTTGTAAGCTAGATAAGAGAAGGCATCGTGCAGTAATGTCATGTCAATATTGATCTCTCCTATAATGTCCGCCAGTGCGCAAATGTTCCTGTGAAGTAGTTTGTCCCATTTTCATTAATTCTTTTCGCCCCCATTGATTTAGAATGAGTCTCAATTTTGCTGTCACATTATATTTTCTTTCTTCTTCCTCTTCATCTTAGCTATATCCCGCGAAGCCGTAGAGTCGACTAACCAAGATATATTGGAGTTTTTTTTTTCTTACTTTTTCTATGATCTAATTGATAGGCTGTGAGCCAGGGTTTTAAGTGGTACTGTTTCAGTGCCATACAACTACACTCTTCTGACAGTGCTGTTTGTGCTGCGGATGCCGAAGTCGCTAAACTTTGTGACCGTCGCAGAAACACCATTGTGAAATCATTCAGCTACTGGCGTGAACCAGAAAAGCGAGCTCCTACGCATGTCTATGATTTACGCACGTACGTTCTCACTGTAAGTCAACTTTCATCACATGCCTCTTTTCCAAATGCTTTTTATCTAGCAGATAATGTATAATTTCATGGACTTTTAGTCACGCAAACTATGTTTGCTAATTTATTGTGTTATTCCATTTTTCCATTCGCAAAAAAATTTCGCAGGCAGTCTATGTATAAACGGAAAGAGTTAAATTCTGATACTGACTGATCATAACTTTTCATGAGGTCAAAAATTTAAAGCTGAGTTGAATTTACGTTCATCTACCAGAGTAATGATTTTTTTCTCCACTCCAGCCCGGTTCGATGATCGAGTGGGCCAATGCTTGGGCAAAAGGCATAACCTATAGGCGTGATGCTAATCAAGACGTCGGCGGTTTCTTTTCTCAGGTCTGCTTAATCCGTCTCCTTTACTTCTGCTCTACTACTATAGAATTTCTTCCATATGGTTTTCGGTGTTCGTTTTCGGGGAAAAATTATCGGTTGAACTTACAGGTCGGCCAATTATACATTGTTTACCATATCTGGGCATATCCATCTATGTGTGCACGACACGAAACGCGACACGCTACTTGGGCAAAACCGGGATGGGATGCTACCGTAGCCTACACGGGTATTTCGCTTTCTTATATATTCTACTGTAATATATTTGTTTCTCTTGCGATATCGATAATAACATTTATTTAATCGTAAGATAACTAGAGAAAAAAAATTAAGTCATATTAGTTCCTGCACATGACCGATAGTCGGGCGGTGCAAACACCACTCGTTTTGGGAAAATTGAAAAATCTGAGAACTTTCGCGAGAAATCGTATGAATATGTATGCGATTCTGAATGGAAATGGAGCTATTTGGAAGGAGCGAGGTGATTAGCGGCCAATGAACCTGAATGTATCGATTGCGGCCGACTCTGAAGGACTAGTTTGTTTTTAGTGGAATGTCAGCTGTATCTGTTGTTCCACACCTCTCTATTGTAATATTTCAGAGTCCAGGTGCTAGGTAGACTTTCTGTACTTTTTCACAAAATTCTTCCCGAGCCTTCTGCAAAGGGCAGCTTGTAAGGAAATGCTAAAATTGGTAGCATTGATTCGATACTTGTACAGCTTTCATGACTGAATGGACGGAACGCAGAGTGGTTTAGAAAGCTGAAGTTTTTCGGGTAGTGTTGAAATGAAATTTGGGGGTAAAAAGGGATTTCAGACTAGATCGAGCCCCTTCATACTTTTCTTGTCTGCCTCAGCAAAAGGTGTGGTTCTTTTTGGCGAAAGTTATTGAGTGTAATATGGGGAATTTTAGGGAAGCGGGATGAGGAACTAGATGTTTCAATAATGTGGTATAAGCAAAATTCAGAAAGTTCTCCTACTCCTATGATGAGTTCCTCTAAACTCAAAATATTCGATCAAAGGTTCCATAAATAATTGATGCATGGAGGGATACATTTCCTATCACGAGTCGCCCTGTTGATCATCGATTTCCTCGATCGGGCGCCAGTAAAGTCTGCACTCGTCCTGTCGCGATCCATGCTGGTGTAGGGGACCGTCCCGCTCGAGTGGTCATGAGGCAGAGCACTCCTTTCGTTCCGAGTGTCATGAAAAAATCGGACCACCGCGCCGGCCGTGCTGGGGTGGGTTCGACGTCCCGAGGGATCCAGTCAGTAATCGTCCTGGTCCAACAGTCTTCAAAACTTCGCATACGTTTACGGCCCGTCTAATCTTCAATTCCGTGGCGTAAGCAACAATACTCCTGATCTTCGTTGGTTGACGAAACTCGGAACTTTGGATTTTTCCCGCACTCGCGTGTATAGAGAAATTTTAAGCATCGTCCTTTCCACGGCGCGTCTCCGAGGCGTAAGTCAAAGCAGGAAGGGCAGCAGTGTGGAAAACATGAGCTCTTTGTCCTTCTCTAGATCTTTGTCTTCTTCACTACTCCTTCGATATTCTTAGATGTTCTCTACGCGGCGCGTTTCCTTCTGCTCAGAGATTCGGAGATAGTTCGTTCATCACTTTGACTTCTCGCTCTAGATGCACGTAGCCAAAGCATTCACAGATGTTCGTTTTGTTCAACATAAAAGCAACGTCAGTGCCAATCCGATTCTCATGTCGTCGGCTTTCTTAGCTTCAATCTTAAGCCGATATTCCCACAAGTGTTGTTGAATTCAGTCATCATTCGTTCCGCCTGCTCGATGTTCAGTGTGGAAAGCATAATGTCGTCTTCGAAGCGGATATGATGAAGGGACCGTCGACCGTCTTCCCAATTTCCGATGAAAAACTAGCCTCACTTCACGTTGATGATGACTTCTTTATAAAATGGCGAAATCCTGGTCATGAAGTTGTAGAGATAATGAAGCGTTCTAGAATGTAAAGAAGGAGCACCCTTTTTTCCCGAGGCTCCAAGCACCGCCTCTGTCTCGGCAGTATCAAAGACCCTTTTCATATCGATGAACGACAGCCATGACGGCATCCTGTATTCTCGCGATACTTCAGTGAGTCCTGTAACGGCGTGGATGTGACTGATTGTATTGAAATATGTGCAAAACCCTACTTGCTGTCGTTCAGAACGACGCGTGCGAAAAGGTTGTAGATTAAACAGCAGGCAGATTGGGCGATAGTTGCCAATCCTCACGATTTCCCTTCTTATACAGCGACACAGTTTCGCTAGTTTTTCACGACGTACGCACTTTGCATTCCGACAGGTACCGCGGAAGAGCCTAGCGATTGAAGCTGTCGGGACGGGACGGTGTACAAATCTTCATCGACGTGATAGCATGTCGAATCATGTCGAATGCTGGAAGGGAGAACTGGAGGAACTGGAGTGTACGTCTTACCCAAAATGTTGGTAGACAGGTAGATGAGTCATAATTGCTTTGCCATAATTGCTGCTTTCTTCTCTTCCTGGTCTTCCTTTATCGCTTCTCATCATAGCTTGAAAGTTCGGAAGTTTGTTGATGATTGCTGGCTTGCGTGATTCCAGGCTGGCGTATCATCTCGAGAGTCTTTGAGGAGACACCTCTCTTGGCGACTTGTAGACTCTCGCTTTTCTACTACTATCGTGAAGATGTTCAACAAGCCGATTGTATTCTTAATCTATGTTATCGATTGCTTCCTTTAAACTCGCAAATGAAGCGAATTAGTTGATAGAGGTCATGAGGCTTCATTTCCTGAATGCCACGGCTCTCTCTCCATGCGCAGAAAACAGTCTAGTGCGGAGTAGACGATGGTCTAATCTCGTATTGAACTTCGGAACAACTGTGACGTCAGTCAGGCAAAATTTCGGATTGAAGATGATGTGCTCTAGTTCATTATGGAATTGTCCACCGAGTGGTACCATGTTAATTGCGAATAAAAGGGCCTCTGTAATAGCGAACTATCATGCATAGTGTGGGTCGATATTGATAAACTCGAACAGAACCATGCTCATTCGATTCCGTCCCTTGAGTCTTGATAGTAGCTCTTAAACGCATCCGCCAGGGCCAATGTTGCTGTTGAAATCACCGACGATGACCGATGGTCTTCTCCGTGGAGCGTCTCCAGATCTGTTTAGAACTCTTCCAGCTCTTCTTTTCCGTAGCTCGATGTCGGCGCATAGACAGGAAGATTGTTAAAACCAGCCATATCTTCTCAAACACAAACGTCCAATTTGCGTTGTCAAGCTTTCGCACGAATCGCTGTTCATGAACAAGTGTGTGTTGACGAGAATACTCCTACATGGATGCTTCCACTGTCGCATGTTCCAAGGAACAGCTCTCCGGTCTCGAACAGCAGCAGGCGATGCCTTATCGTATCTTCTCTGGCAGTCCGGTGACGTCGTACTTGGCATTCATAGCTCGTATCAACAGTCTTCGATGCACGCTTCCGATGAAAACGTTTGTGTAGTGAAAGTGCTATCTTAGTACTCATTTCGGACAGAATGTTTTTGTCCTGAGATTTCGTTAACCTCTCTGGAGCTGTCCTAGCCAACGCTGTTATATTGGGGGCTCCTTCGTGTTCAAAAGAATGAGGGCCATTCATATTACTGTTTTTGGCATAGGGGGTTTTCTACACACGAGTAGCTTTCCAGACTCGATACGTATGATGGGTTGACTCCGGGTAACTAGCCAGATTATCCCACAGTGGACAAGGAGTTTCGAGTTGATGATGGCCTCGAATCGCTTCCCGGATTCTTCCTAGTCACTCGAATGCAAGCTTTTGACTGAGCCAAGTCCATGCGCAGGATACCAACCGCACCCGCAGGCTCTACAAACACACACGAGTGGGTACAGCTGTGTGGATACAAAAGGTATAAATCGATCCAGTGTTGCAAAAGGAGAGTCGTGGCGAAAATACATTGATGATAGGCAGTTACCGTATAAATTTGATGTTTGAAGGAAGGTGTAATGCATCAGAAATGAGTTGTATACCGAAGTAGTGATGTTCATAAACAGCAATATTGCTACAATTATTGGTTTTTCAGTTCCACTTATCAAGACGATGCAGTCTAGAATTCTGACTCCTACAAAATACTCGCAGCTGCAGTGAAGTGGTTTCCGTACGGGGGACGCAAAAGGCCTTCTACCTCTCGTCTTGGCTCTTACATTACCCTAACGAAATTCACTGATACCTTGACAACAATTATCACTACCAAGTATTTGCAATCTGTAATTATCTAAAGCTTATTGTATAAATTAATAGGTGCATGTGTATTACGTTGTAGTTATAGACAAGTGCTTAATGTAAAAAGAACGAGGTGAATAAATGTATAATATTTCCGTTTTCATTCCAGGTTACCATACTCGTTTATATCGAGGATACCTGCAAAGTTCTTGGAATCGTGTTTCTTTTATACCTCGTGTCTTTTTTTTTTTTTAGAAAGCTTGGATTTCAATTCTGGCCACTGGCCAATTCCATTTATTTTGAAGCCAACATATCCATTTTGATGTCTTCGTTTTGGAAAAAAGTATTAAATTGTTTTAGGATGCGTCACAGTCTTGAAATTTCCCTTTTGAGTACTCACATGGGTACACATGTCTGTCAAGCTCCCTCTCTGTCTTTTCTCAACGATTGTTCGACCTCCCACTTTTCCTGTGGTTTCCGTTGTCGTTGTTCGGTCACTATCTGAACGATTTTGTTGTTCTTACAATATTTTTCTTAGTTCTTTCGGATTATAGGTCCTGGCTGACACGTCCTTCTAACGTGAATGGCAAACCCTTTCGATGATGATTTCAAAAGCAGTAGTGCAACTAGCAACAGTGAGTTTTCTTGCTTGGTTTGTTTTGTGTAGGACCTCTGGCTGCTTTCATTGTCCACGACCAGTCGCGCGACTGGTCGCGGACCTATCTCGCGAGCGGCCGACGACTGGTCGCTCGACTGATCGCGCGACCGGTCGCTCGATCGGTTGAGGAGGCCGCGCTAGTTATGGGTGGCGCCGTGGACGGTCCCGAGCAGATCGCGCGATCAGTCGCGCGACTGTACCGGTCGCCGGTCGCTCGCAAAATCGTGGACTATGAAAGATAAGATGCCTTTAAGGGAGATTTGAGCTTTTTATTTTGTGGGTTACTTCAGCATTCGCTTCTCAGTACCTTTCTTTGCAGGCAAGTTAAAAAGTTACACAACGCATTCGAACAACATTGAGGATGAAGCAGATTTTTATGAACGTGAGATTGAAAAGTATATGCAACAGTCTCTTGATAGCACAGAGAGGTCGAGACGTCATCTGGAGAATTCAGAAAAAATCGGCGCTCAGACTGCTCAGGTACTTTTCCGAACTTGTGTTTATTTTCATATGAAGGAATGCTCACAATTTGGAGTCCTTGAAGTTTGAATTGGCTTTTACTTGCACAGTTAAGGACTTGCTGGAACAACGTGAAAAATTGGAGAGAACAGAACGTAATCTCGATGAAATACATAGAACTACCCAGGTCGGTCTCAGTCTATTTGGGCGCTATCCACTATCAGGTGTATTACGTCTTTCAGATCACTCAACGTAATTTGAATAGCTTAAAATCAGTTTTTGGAGGATTTTTCAAGAATAAATTCAGTCGCAAACCGCAAGAAGGGCCGATAGAGGTAAGTAGTCCTCATGAAATATTTGTCTTTCTACTGCTCAACATTTCCACAATCCAATTATACTGTAATTGTTATACAAAAGTAATAAGAGACCTATGAATGCCCTACTAATGCACATACAATCATATAAAGATTAAAAAACATGTTTGCAGCAAATGCCACAATCAAAATCTGCGTCTCGATTATCGGAGACTGTTGGTGAGATCAGTGTTAGCGGTGCTAGCGGCGGCTCGTCCGCATCATTTTCTGGGACCTCAGGAGTACCTCAAACCACATTGAGTGAATCAAGCAGAAACGCAATTAAAGGAACTCGATGGGAAGTCATGGACAACCAAATAGATGAGAATCTGGGTGAGTAGAGAAATGGGCACTCACAAGTCGAGTTTGACAACTCCAAATCTGGATTTTTTTTTCGTAGAATCGAATTCGGGGGTTCTTATAAGAACATCTCAAATGCTATGCTGGATCAGTACTATAGAATTGTTTTTCATTCGAGAGGGTATGGCTGGGTCACTCATTCTCACTTTTCGATGAAGTTCTCAACCGCCCCAATCGCGGAGGTTCAAGATCTTTCTTTTTCTCTGGACTAGTGCATTTATTTCTTGTCAGGGCCCTAACTTTCTGTTGTATGTAAATTTTTGAGTTTGGAGAAAGCAGTTTAGGCAATATAGGGCTCACAATGAATGCCTTAATAGTGATCAGGATTTTTGATTGCTTGTGGGCTAAGTTTAGCCGAACAATTCTTTCGGACCTTGAAACTGTCGTTTGATTAGCATGAAAAGGGATTTCCCTGGGTTTTTCAAGAGGTAATTTTTTCAGTTTATGTTTGAAGTTTCATTCAGAATGTACATTTATAGATGCAATGTCAAGGAACCTTCGTAACCTTCAGCGTTTGGGTCAGGACCTAGGGAAAGAGGTCGACGAACAGAATCAGTTGCTCGATCGCATTCAAGCTAAAGCTGACCGAAATGATGTCATTGTACGCGTACAAGATAAGCAGGTGACTGAAGGCAGAGACTTGTCCACCTATAATTGTGATAATTTTGTGGCACTTATAATCATTATTACATTTTTATAGATGCAAAAAATATTGGGAACCGAAGCGAAGAATGAAGACTCTTCAATGACACCTAGGTAAGACTTGTTGCCAGTGAACTTCGGAGTGGAGTGACCTTTCTGTCTTGAAAACTCTCCAAACACCAAAGCAAAAAGAATGTCGGTTGTGAGTTGGGATTGTCTTTGTCCTGAAACTGAGATTGAGATTCGGGTTTCGGATTTGTCATGACGGTGCGGTTAGCAAGATTGGCAAGAATGTGAACCTAGAAAGATCAAAAGAAGTGGATAGAATTAGTTTTAAGTTTTAGATTCGTTTATTTGTTCGTAAACTAATTGTGCGTTTTTTTTTGTAAGAATTTCATTCATCAAATTAAACTTTTTTGTAAGAATTTCGTTCATCAAATTAAACGGTTTGAGGGAGGGTTGGGCATCTCGGGCTTCTCATGATTGCCTGCAGCGAAGAGTCGAATCAGTTTGCTTTCGGGGGATCAGGTGAACAAGCTATGTTGGGAGCATTGACATGTGTCCTTGCTCAAAATTCCTTTTGTTTGCATTTACATATGGTTGGAATGGGGAAGGTCACACTCAAAATCGAATTCTCGGCAGCAGCGCCGCAATTGATAAATAGCGAGTAGATATTTGGAGTACATAGTATTACTGAGACAGCATTTTCATCTTCTCCATTTAGTTCTTATTCATGGGGAGGTGATCATGCTAATTTAAATATAAGTTTTCAGCCTTGACAGTTCGACAAAGATGTCTTTGGCCATGAAAGCAGCCAACCTGTTCCGTTGACCGGCCATTTCACTTCATTTTTTCTGTGAATGGTCATCGATGATGTCACTACTGTCATTCCATTTTTTTTAAATATAATCATTCTTCTCTCATGAATGTGTTTTTTTAATTCGAGTGATGCACAAGATATACTGTGATTATCAAATCCAAATTCAAATTTCTCGTTTTTATTTTTGTTTGAAGTCGATTTGTACTATATCTAACAACTACCTATACTAGCTCTGTTAATATGCGAAAACGAATTTTGTATGCTACTTAATGTATGGGAAAGATGCTTGGTGTGTGAATAAGCTGTTCCATTAAAGCTCTTTGTCATAGAATCGAAGTGATTTGCTTTTACTGCACCTATCTTTTATCAAGAACAGAAAAACAGCGTGGAACAGAATCATATGGTCTGGTCAGTGGTCCTAGGTTGAGTCGGATCTTGATAAAGTAGTCCGTTGTCACAACTTCGGCGCCTGGTATAGCCTTAAGATGGTGACGATGATACTCAAATATAACATAGTGTATAATGGACTGTATAGTGAAATTTATTGCGTACTAGAAGTATTTGCTTCACTTTTTCATCCTTTTTCCATAGAGATGGAGAAAAGGGAGCACTGTTGTTAAGACCTTCCACAAATTTGAGCTGCATTCATAAATTTTAAAAGGATATCCTGTGTGGACATTTTTTTTGTATTGTTAGCACAAAAAAGGAATCGCGAGCGTCATTGCTGACGTCACTAGAAACTGTTTGTACTCGTTTATGGTTTCCTGTTTGAATTAGACGACCACTAGGCTGCCTCGTCGGGGAGTAAGTGCTAATGAAGGTGAGGTGTTGTTCCCATATATGTAAGAGGGAATAGTTGTTGTGGGATGATAAACATTTGAGTGACCTGCAGTGACCATCGCGCAGCGAGTATGTTTGGAGTTGGACAGACTAGAAACTCCAGATACACGGTCGCTAGGGGGGACGGAACTTACGTGCGCCCGAGGATGCGCGCGGCGAAATGTGCGGCGAAGTGCATGGGGATTCGAACGACTCTGGCGCTTATCATTGGGGCCCAAATTTGAAGTAGAGTAGACCATCTGTATCAGCTGACCCTACTAAACTACTCTACTTCGAGTTTGGACCCCAATGATAGGCGCCATAGTCGTTTGAATCACCACGCACTTCGCCAAGCGATTTGCCGCGCGCATCCTCGGACGCACGTAAGTACCCATACCCACCGAGATGCAGATTAGGTTTCACTGGAATAAGACGGCGTCATAAGCTGCGCCCAGAGCTTTACGGCAGATGACCAGCGGCAGCCAAGCTGTCTCTGGCAGTAACCCAGTTTGGGTGAGGTGGATACAAAGGGACACCTGTCTGGAGCGTACTCGAGGACAGAAGGGTTATGTGAAGATTGGTATACTTATCGACTGACACCTTTTCTACTCCTTCCGCTTCACTCAATGCAGCGCGGTGCTCAGACACGCATAACTAGCTAGGCGTCGATTCGCCATTGCTAACGCGGACTATGAATGCAACCATTCATAGTCCGTTCAAGTACCGGGCACCGTGGCACGGATGAGCTGCTTTCAGATAAGCAGTTGGAGTGACTTGGCTTCTACCTTTTAACTACATATTGCGAACTATTTCTATAAATTACATTCCAATCATGAATAAGCGCCGGTAATTGATCTCATTGATCAAGCTTCGGCGCCTCCTAGTGACTACTCTACTGGCTTGCACACTGTGTTTTATATCATAGTATTTTGTGTTGCGCCCTAGTTATCTGCTTCTTCAATGTATTCAAATGCATTCTCTATGTCTGTAGGCGAATTATCCGTTCTGGATCATGATTTTGCGAAACTTTAGCTAACCCAGTGGCCGTTTTCATAGTCCGCGAGCCGGCCGGGAAACTAGTGGTCCGGCGGCATCGACCAAGATTCAGTTGTAAACAAGTGGGAAGCGCCGCCCCCGTCGCTCACTCGCTCGCGTTAGCGGGCTAAATCACGGACTATGAAAGCAGCAAGTGGCTACTTTCATAGTCCGTTTCATCCGACCGTCCGTCCGTCCGTGCGACGCGTGCGTGCTGCGACGGCGGCGCCTGACCGTTGTTGACAACGCTAGATCACGTGCCAGCGCTGTCAGCACTACTCTAGCGGCCGCCGTCGCAGCACGCACGCGTCGGACGGACGGACTGTCGTCGAAGTCTGAAAGCGGCCAGTGGACGAAAAGACGCGTCTTTTATTCACTCATCATTCAGGTAATATGTCGCGCGATCAGCGGCTACTTCATGGCCATATTCTGACCGCAGCTACGGAATAATGAGAATTTTATTATGCTACTGTCATGGCTGAAAAGTCCTGTGTATTTCAGGCTGATGACTATTCGTCATTCCGCTTCCACTGTGAATGTTTGAAGTTACGTGGCAGTACTATGATCTAGCTCGAAGAGATGATACTTTAAATCTGAATGATATACTGGTGATCAGTTCCTGGCCACGTCTTCAATAAAAATGCTAAAGAAAGGTATTTCAGTGCAGTGGCCGAATCGTTTGATCAATTAGTTTTTACGACAGTATCGCTTTCAGAAAAAAAACTGCATAAACGAATATAACTTGTTTTTCATGGCTTCTTTCCAGTGCTCAGTACTAGTTTCTAGTCAAGAATTGTGCTCCTTCGTAATCGCTTGTTGCCGACGACTGCTACGCATCACACTATTCGAGGTTCGAAAATTTTCTTTTGTAGGATGCGATCTAATGGTCGAAAACGCCACCACTTCGCATCGCGGTAGAAAGTTCGATGCTCAGATCGCCTTTGTACGGAGTTTATCATAAACTTAACCTTCTTTCAATACTTCTACTCCATCGTGTCATTTGAAAACTTTGCATGAGCATTCCATGAGATTGTTCGGTGGATATGACCAACGCACCCATCGAGAAATGTTTACTTATTATATAAATATATTTCGAAGGTTCACTCTTTCAGCCGATTTCTTACCTGGATGTGTTGAGAAAGGCACGTTTGAAGGCTTGATTATTTGATTGAAATACGCTCTTTATTCTTTGTAAACTCATCGGATTAAATGGGCAAAGGCAGATAGGCTGAGCAATTCAACTCTTCTGAGTGCTGTGTAAGTAGAATGAAGCAAGACATACATGTTGGTAAGTGAAAACATATCTTTCTGGCACGCATAGAGACGTATTTTGGTTATATGAAGAAATGAAAAAAAGGAAAACGAAAATTGACGAATGAATGAAAACGATATGAACGTGCGTCTCTAGCACTCTACGAAACTGAATGTTGACAAATGGCTGGATAAACACTAAACATTGTAAATGCAGCAAATGAATAGCAGAAGGAGTCAAATCACCGTCTGGAAACAAAACAGAGGTCTGTTCTCATGGTTTGGCCGCGCACGAATCCCCATGTGGGCGCACTATTCAGCGCCTACGATCCAACTCTTGCTCACGTTTGTAGCTGTACTCTTGAGTTGCCTCACTGAAACATTCATATCTAACTTACTGATTTTTTTTGTTTTTCAATCAATTTGAGAGAATAATGGTTGCCGTTCCAGGGGTAAAATTGTAAATGTACCAGTCCCAGTCCTGTTACCACCGTTTGTCTCGTCTGAATAACTTTTTGGCTTATTAGCAACCTTTGCTGTAAACCTTAGGGTACGATCCGGGAACGAAATAGGAATTGCAGGTCGAAATTTAATGAAGGTACTCCTTTATCAATGCGAGACGCCCTATAGCCATGCTGAGATTTATTTGCTTACTTATTTTATTTATTATTAGATTTAACGTAAGTTTGTCTTTTCTAAATCTCGTATCTTGAGTAGGGCCAGGTTGATGTCCACGAACGAAAACAACTCGAATTCGCACTTTCTCAAAGGAAAATCGGCAGTGATATTCCTACCAACACTGCTCTGTCGAGATGGGCAAAAGGAAATGGTCATCACGGGGAGAATTTGGAGCACTGATTTTTTGTGAGCAAGATAAGCTCCAGCGATGTCACGTAAGTTTGTCATAGCCGTTGGACCAGGATGATTACTGATCGGATTCCTTGATACGTCAAACGAACACCAGAATGACCACACCGCAATGGTCAAACTTCTCCGTGAGAGCTGTTAACGAAAGGAATGTTCGTTTGTGCCCTTTCAGTTAGGGGGGTTAACTGAACTGCGATGGCTCGCGACAGGAACACTGGGGACGCGAGCCCCCAAGCAAATCGATAATGAAAGGGAATATCGGTGGGTCATACAGGTGAATACTGCAGAATATGATATTTTTTGCGAGTTAGACTTCACTTTTTTAGTCTAACCAATTCCACATCTCCTTTCCAAACTTGAATGTTTTACTCCAACAAACTCAAACTACCTCATTAACTCACTTATAATCTACAGGAAGTCCGTCTTTGCCTACTCGTCTACCAGCATTGGCACGATTATCCCTATGGAATGTCTCATATCCACCAGGAATAGCTTCCGTTCGGTGATCCATTTCGTGCCTGAATGCGGTCGTTGATGATGTTACATGAGGAAAAGGATGATGGTTGTTTCAGAGCTGAACGCACATGTTTCCATTTGGAAGAGGCATCAGCAGTGAATCGCGAAACTCGGCCTCAAGGCGGGACATGTCGTCATCATGACCGTAGCTGAAGAAGAGTACTTCAGTGAGTCTTGAGTTTGTACCCATTTTTTTCTTTCAAAATCGCTTTAACCAGTATTTGATTTCTCGACTTTGAACTAATCCCTTGTTCTGTTCATGATGTCCCTTTCCGATTGGGAATTTGTACGGCCTGCCCCAAGCATTGAGGTAGTGATTTGTAATTGTCCGTAATTACCAGCTACCAAACCGCTGTAGACATGGAACATGCAAAATAACCCAACAATAATTGTATCCCGGGTAATCGGTGTTTATATTCGGCTTTTAGACTATTATCCCCTCTTCACGATTCAGATCTTCAAACGTGAATCATTTGTTTGAAGCTTGCCATATACCACCAAATAGTGCTCACCGTCTAACTTCTCTGCCAAAACCAGCTCGTCCCATGTCGTCCCAGTCCGCGTAGCTGCGGCTTTTGCTTACAGGCCGATAATCACGATCCGAACTATAAATGAATGAACAATAAAGGGAAAGGCTGACGTATTAACGAAAAAAAAACGGGGAAAAGTATCTACCGTCTGGGTAAAGAAGGTGGGAACTCAATGAATGGTGACATCTGTTGGCTACTGCGTCGATATGACGATAGAGAATGATCGCCTCCACCAAATACATCACCTAAATAAAGTAAAATACTATACAGGGGTCATGTATGTATAATTATGTTCATTTAACTGAATAATTGACAGTAATAGGACTTAATAGGGGAAAAAACCCACGCGTCGAATAGCTCTTGTGCATGTTGCGTCCTCCTCCGTTCTGTACCCAGTGCGATTCTCGTACCTCCCCATTTGGTATATACTTGAGTTCACCGCGGCGAAGCGAATCGCTTAGTGATCCGTAGCGAGCGTGTGCAATTCCCCGACCAAATTGTTCATCCTCGTACCGCTGAAGTGTGAATACTTTTTACATGAGTAATAAAACTTTGGATGCGAAGCTTGGCCATTGCATGATGTGAAATTGTTCACGTCGTTCAGCGAAATTAAAAACCCTACGTACGCTGCCCATGTGGTCCCGTTCTCTTCTCGTTGTGCTCTGTCGATAGTATGTCTCATTCGAAGGAAGATAGCCGTTGACAGCACCTCGTTGAAGCGAACTGCTTCGCATTCCTCCTGAACAAGCACTCTTCCCGACTGGTATGCATTCCAAGGAGGGTAACTTTTACAAAGGGGTAGGGTGAGGTGCAGGCAGGGATTCTAATCCAAAGCTCCCTAAAAGCGAGGTCACAACAAAATTAGGCGTGATCCTGCCTTCCCATTGGCTGCTTCTGTTTCAGCGACCAACAGGGAGATGAAGCACTCCCCAAAGCTAGCAACAACTTTCAAAAGTAGACTATTCTAAAATTCTGGAGCCATTAATTAGGGGTTGCTTTTCTATAGAGCATAGCGATTGTAATAAGTATTAGAGAGGCATGCAGGCCCACACATAGGTGTTAGTCACACAGAACATACGGTAGTATTCGCGACGAGCTTCTTCAGCCGCTTCGTACGCTTCGCGTACGACTTTGTCGATTTCGTCACTGGTCATTGAACGTTTCGATTCTTGGTAGACGATACGTTGTGGAGGAGGAACAGAAACGATGCGACGCTCTAGAAACCTCCGCTGCCGATTAGTTGCCACCACTCACACATCAATACATCCCATCACCTTCAGACGGAACAGAAAAACTTCACAACCGTAACGAACCGCCAGAAAGATCGATTACTTGAAAAAAGTGATAGATGAGTAGTCTGTGGAAGTTATTTGCACAGGATTCGCAACAAGGAACGTTCAAAAGGGCAGCTCTGCCATTGATGCACAACGCGGCCAAAAGTGTATCCAAATCAATGTATTACGGTAGACATTTTCCATTTTCAGTGATTTTTATAACTGAAAATGGACATCGATTTTTCCTAGCGGTCCTGTTTCTTCCACGAGAACTCACACGTTGTTTGAACGTAAAACCAAACGCGATGCTTAGTAGTGCTCTGTGAAAGAGCCGGTGAGCATGGCTTTGTCTATACTAGTAAGTGTTTTTTGCATGATCTCGTCATCTCGAAACAACTCAGACTCGAAATGGAGGAGCTTAAACATCTTGTAAAACGATTTTCAGTTATTTCTATAAAGTCGCTACACATCTTTGGTCCCAGTTGTTTGAGAAAACGACGTTTGGCGGATTATTGTCCACAGATAGATGTGCGTTGAACTGATCAGAATGCTAACCAGAGCTATAGCCGTTTTCCCATCCATGAGAGCCATGGTGACGTGACGAAGAATGATGTCTGGAGCGACGGTCGCGACGTTCTTTACGTTGTACACGTCGTTCCACCTCTTCTGTACGGCGCGTCTCCTCGAAACGCTGTACTGTCTCCGTGATAGCTGGCTGAAAAAGCCTTTTTTCAAGGAAGGAAAGCACTGGTTGCTTATAACTAGGTTTGCCATCCCTTATAAGGCTGTAAAGCTTACCTTGTTACTGACGTTACTCTGCGTACGATGATACTGCCTTTGTTCGATAATCTGGTTATCAGCTGAAGGATGCAGCATCTGATCTCTGGTTTCGAGTTCTCGTCGCTTCATAATGCTCCTCGGTTTATCATCCTGTAATAGAGCTGAATATCTTAGTAATGTTGCTATTTCCAAGGGAAGAGGAAAGCGTTAATGAGCTCATCCTTATCAGTTAGATGATCACATCAAACGGGCCTTCACTCGTATAAAGGTGCGATCCGTCGCATGCAACATCGGCATAGAGGCGAATCGTTCCACCTTTCGATCGTAGCTTTCCTGTAGTTGATGTAAAGAGCGCCCAGATTCATCAGCTACTGAAGTGGACTGTCGTGCTAAGTGTGGCCAAGCCCGTTCCTTCTGAAAGCGAAGCGGCAAAAGCATTAGCGTAGTGGTTATGCTGTGATTAGGCAGGAGGAAATATGTCAGTAGCGATGGTTGTTATTAGAAGAACTAAATCTACTGCTAGCAGTTAGCTGGAAAAGGAAATCGACTGTGCCGACCTTGAGGATATCGTCTCGGGCGCCATTTACGGACACAACGGATCGCGGTGAGAACGACTGCGTTGAGAATTGCCAAGTTGCTGTTGAAACGTCCTGCAAAGGTGTGTTAGTAGTGATCAGGCAATCACACACATTCCGTACGGAGGGACTGGCTTTCTGCGGAACCGCCGCCTTTACGTTGTTCGTGCAGAAAGTCGGCCAGAAACGTAGGTAAGGGGTTAGGTCACTCGCACGCTAACTAGGCCGCAAAGCAACAGCTTGGAATACCGTGACATATCCGGAACGATCATGCTCCCGTGTCGTCGACGTTTCGAGCGAATTTCGCGACTCGAGCATATCGCGAACTTGGTCCTGAAACAAATGTTTTGAGTACGTGTGCTTCTACACATTGTTTAGGATTCTCCAGATCTTTCAAGAGGGAAAAGCATCTGTTTTACACATTTCAGGATGGCTGTGTGATTTCTTAGGTCCTCTTAACTTTTCGTAGACTAGTATAGACTTCCGACACAGCTTTGATTTTGTTGCTTTAAATGTTCAATGGCCAAATGTGAATGGGTACTTTCAAAGTTCAGCGACGTGCTTTGTCTCAACGGACGACCGACAGCCCCTGCGTTTTTGGCCACGCGTTGACAAAGTCGCCCGAACGCAATCTGTCCTGCGTTGTCAACATGTGGACAACAACGCGGGTGGGCGGCCTGTCGTCGGCTGGGACAACGCTGGTAGTTGAACCCAGTACCCAATTTAGGGCTATAGCCGCGATGCAACTGTACGCATGAATAGGGTAATAAAGCTTCATTTTTAGCGCCATGGAATAAAAGTCAATAACTTGCGATAACAGAACTTCAAGACACTCACTTTGAATGCCTGAGGGACAGGTTCGGGTCCCTCTTTGACGATCTCCGAGTCAATGAGCTTGTATCCAGCTCGACGCTCTCGCGAACGTTCCAGCAGTTGTTCACTCTTCCGTGCCAATTCATCCAAATCTTCGTTCTAGAGTGCGATTGAAAGCGAAGCGACTGACTACTTGTCAATGAACACACACGCACTCTTCACACGCCCCGGACCAGAGACGTGTGGGTCGAGGCAAGAAAATAGCCTTACTGTACAAATCAGCGCTAAGCGTGTCTGGTTATAGTCGCCGAGGCATGGGATATAGAATTATTCAAGGCTCCCATTTTATAACATAATGCTTATTTTGCCAAAGCTAAATGAATGGCTAGGTGGCCGAGATTTCGAGTGAATTAGACCCAATAGCCACGGATTACGAGAGTTTTTAGTAAAAAGTTATGTGAGTCGGCGCCTGCCATCCCCATGGAGGTATTGAGACCAGGTCAGTAATTTCGCTAGCGACGACTTAGCCTCATTTCTTTCCATGGGGACCTGAAAACACTCAGAATGGGGACAGCCGATTCATCCTGTTCAGGATTCAGCGAAATGTCTTTTCTTCGGAATTTCCTGCAATCACTGCACGACCACGAAACGAACAAGCAAGATTGAAACAACCAAGCAAACGTTTCCCAAACATCCCTTCAGATTAATAGTTTTCTTAGATTGCAAGCCATTTTGCCTGTTTGCAACCACCCGCACGTCTCTTTTCCGAAAGTTAGATCACATTATAGACATCAGACAACACACACACATACATATAACATCGACTACATTCAGAGCGCATACCTTTGGCGGTTGAGTGGCAGCCTGAAAATAGCACTGATTATTACGGTATACAGCTGGTGGGAGTCACCTAAAACACTGAACACACATAAGCATCACATAAAAGACCTCTGACCCCTGAAAATCTGAAAATGGTTTGTGAATTTTGAGAAATCGTCACCTGATCATGGCGGTGATGATTTAGCGACAGTGGGAAGCAACACACACGAAGTCCACAGATGTAGGTAGCTCAGTAAAAGCAGTAAAACATTTAATTCAGGCCTGTATCAATGCACACACATACACACGGAACAAGAGCGCACACACGCACTTACAGACAGACACAAAGCAACATCAATCAATAATCTCTAACAATCAATAGCATATAGCACAGCACATGAAGTGTAACTGAATCTACTAATGAAAAGACACCTTAAGACATGATAGTCTATAATGACATGGATGACATCAAGAGAAATAGAAAGCAGCACCAAATTATACGAATTGTCGTAGAGGGATGGTCGAGGTTTTTAGAGAGATTTCAGCAGGGTTACGGTAGTGTGCTGCGGCATTTTCAAAGATATTGTGAGCCAGGACTCAATCTACGATCACGAATCGGTTGAAAACTATTGTGATGAGGATCTAAACGTTGAGTAGATTCGGTCATATTACGTATCATCCGCTTTGTATTGCCCGGTGCTGGGGATACCGCTCTTGGATCGGGCGGTGGATCTCCGAGCTGAAAAGTGAAGTATTTTGGTGGAACTCGTGAATTGATCAGTGTCTTAGAGATTTTTCTAGTGGAGGAGGTGCGTATAGGTAATAGAGAACTCGGGAGTGGGGAGTGCTACAAAATGTGGAATGAACTGTCGTCATGCCATCTTAACAGACGCGTCAATTGAAGAAGGAAAATGCCATTTTCGCTATCCAGCTTCATCATGAGATGTGGGCATTGAAGAAAACTAAAGGAACGGAAAAGGGTTTGAAATCTTTTTTCAATTCCGGTTCTATCTCTCAGTGTTCATCTTATGCTGCTGCCTTGGATTTGGGCCGTATCGCTATAGCAGGGTGCTAATATACTCTCTGCATCGGACCGTATTTTCACTGAATTAGCGAATTCAGATTCCAACATGGGTGTTGTTTTGACCGACGTTCGATCGACCGACAGCGTTGCTGGCCACTGGTCGACACCGCTGGACACCGATCGATACTGACTGGACGCGATCTGTCCTGCGTTGTCAACTCGTGGGCAGCAAGCTGTCGGTCGGTCAGTTGGTAGTCGGTTGAATCACCGTACATCGTCGAAGTCGGAAACTGCCCATGGGCTGAGGTGTGACACAGTCATATGCGGAAATTTCGTCAGAATCGGAAAAGATGGGGATGCCAAGCGTTTCAAGAACGCCAATGATATTCGCTTCTTTTCCGTAATCCTTCCATTCACCTATTTTCCGCCCTACTTCGGTGTGATCTAGTGGAGATTAGGTGAAATGAAAGCTGAAATGACTCACTCTGTATCCGGGAGGAAGAGGGCGAGGCAAGTGTGCTCGAGCCCTGTCGTATGATGCCGGAGATGGACCAGGAGCTGTCACCTGTCCCATTTTCGTACGAACACGAATTGCTGTGGGTGTGTTGGCTCGCGATGATGGGGACAATGCCATGGTAGACGGTGAACGACTGTGTGACATTGACGTACTTGGATGTTCTTGATGTTGTCGTCGCTGCAATTTGTAACATGTATTTGATAGACGTGACAAACACTATTACGTAGGTGACCTCTGCGATAAGTTTCTCAAGTGAAACGGTAATTTACATGACAGTCGTTTTCTATGATGGCTGGTCTTTTTTGGTTATTTTCTAGTATTTCTAGCCAGCTAAAATGTTTGAATAGATCCTCAAGAACAGCTTGGATCAAGAAAACAAACCTGTTGTTGTTGTTGTTGTTGTTGTTGTTGTTGTTGCTGTTGTTGTAATTGTAGTTGGTGCTGTTGTTGTTGTTGACGAGAGCCTGATTCCCTGCGTTTTGAGTTATAGGTTCTCTCAGAATGATGCACGGACGCCGGTGGACTGGACACATCATGGACAGAGCCGTAAGGAATTGACTGAAAGTTGCATTGGATATATCCGTACATAACATTGAGCTATGGCTATTTGTTGGGATGTTGGAATGGGGTCGAGCATCGGAATAATTTGGGGCCTGGGAAGCAGGTCCAGTGATCCTAGTTGGTTTGGTTGTATCTTGGACCAAGCACATTCGGCAAATCGCTGATGAAAAGGGCGTTGGGCTATACTTAGCTCTGTACCTAGCGGACGGTGCGCTGGGGCTTCCTCTGGCTTCGTTTTATGATTTCAGGTAGATGGATCTTAAGCTTGCTCAATTATGACTGGGACTGTTCTTTTTTTTAAAAATAGTTATTTTATCGGCCGCCAATGATCTGCATCTGTAGGGCCCAAGCTTTCATGAGATTAAACTTACTACATTACCCGTTTCAAGGCGGCGGTGGTGTACTGGCGAGTAAGCATATCACTATCATCTATCACTATCACACGCGCACGGTCATGGGTTCGAATCCCGGGTCGATATTCGCCTAGGAAACCTAAACTTTCATTCCTCCGGGGTCGGTTAGTTGGTACCAGACCCGTCTGGGAGGATGAAAGCACTGACTTGTACATCGGTTGGTAAGAGCACGTCGTTGTATAGGCCACAAATGCATTCAGTACGCCACTATGATTCTGAATGAAGGTCGAATGCGGGGCGCACCTCTCAAGGGATTGAGCAACGCCCGAGGACTTCATCCTTTTTTATTAACCGTCTCAGATAATGCGCCAAAAAGATTTGGAGGTTTCTTTTGGGGGACTAATTGGAAGTTGTAAAGTAACCAAGGCAAAAGGTTTATTGCAAAAAATGTATAGCCATATGTTTTCTGTGTCAACCGAGTCTTTATACTATACTGGCCGGGCGCGCGCTACACTAGTGTTTACCGATCGACCTATCGAGCCGCGTCGCGTGCGTTCGCCACCCAGGTTGCATACTTAAGGAATGCAGGCTACGTTCATTTCAGAAAGGTCAAAAAAGGATCGGACACCATGGGTGACGCTTTATTCCAAAAGGATTTTATACAAAATTCATGATTTTGGGCAACGTAATAAATAAATACAAGTTACGATGTGGGGAATCGGTTTCGATTTTTGAGACCTATAGCTTGAGCATAGAAAAGTTTCAAGGAATGCGCTTGAAGAACTTACGCTATCCATGCTGTATGTTCGATGAGCGCTTTCTTGTCGTCGCTGAAGGCTTTGAACGGATCCTTGGAAATTTGAGAGCCGTCGCTTGATGTCGATATTCATGGGTACATCTTTGCCGACAATTGTTGATGAATGGGGAGGCAATTCGTAGATTTTCTCCCAGTCATTAATATCTAAAAAGCCAATCATCAGTAACGCCTTTTTTCGCTACAATTGAGTAGTTACTATAAGCTGACTTACTTGGTTCAGATCGTCCTGGAGTAATTCGTTTGCCATTACGTTCCGCTGCTTGAGGTGGCGCATCTCGATAACCTACAATACTAATCGATAGCTATGATTCTAATTCAAAGGGCGTTTGGGGAACGTGCCTCGTTCGAGTTTGTGATAGTTCCGTTGATGAATCACTTCGACTTGTTCCTGATCTCCATTGTTTACCGGGGCCAAGAGGCCTTGAGCTGATGCTGGTCGACGTCTTACGACCTGAATCGTTACTGCATTTGGCTAGGCGTAATGTTAATGGGTGGTCTACAGAGATTCTCGGATATATCTGTTTGTTTGTCGCTTTGGTTGATATGATGCGAAAAACAGCTCTTAAAACAGCTTATCAATTCACGATGGACCCGATTCTCAGAAACCTAAAATCTTTTGTACCCAACCGGCCCATTCGGGATATGTAACATGGACTTCTAACCCTTTCGCATTACGAGTCGATATTCTTCGATTTTTTACGAAAGTGGTGAAAAATATACCTTCACAGCATTTGGAGCATGCGGATAGAAACCACCGCTAGGCGCCTTTCTTTCCTTTCGGAATGCTGGTTTAGGCCGATGACTTCCATCAGGTGATGGCTAAAATCAGATCATTCAAGTCTTAAATGTAAAGATAGGAGGCATTCGTATTTAAATTCTACCTGTATGAGGTACTTCGTTTGACGTTTAGCTGCTTCGTCCAAAGGTCCAGTGCCGTGTCCTCTTATCGGTGACAACGGTGGAGTGTTGGTTGGTGTGAAGTTTTTACGCTCTTTTCTATAACCGGGATCGGTCACTACTGGAGCCCAGTGGTATTCTGCATTGTCTGCGGATCTTGGGCCTCCTGAAAGCATAACTTGGTGGTAACTTCCCATTTGGAGCATTTGTAAAAGCCAAAATAAAGTTTTTAAAGCATCTAGGCATAGCTGAAACTTTCAAAGGTTGTTTCTTATTTACATATGTTGCAAGTAAGGAAACAGCCTTTGAACCGTTGAACAGAGTAGATGAAGCTGGAGCAGAAGCAGTATTACCTGTAGGGTAATCAATTTCTGGTAGTTGAACGTCTACAGATCCAGGTCGAGGGAACGTTGGCCATATGTAGGGTTTCTCTGGTGGTGGCTGCCATCGCCGACCTGTTCGTATGATCTCAGGTGGCTCTTCGGGTTTCTCAACAAATGCTGCTCGGCGCTAAAAAAACCGGAAGATTTGTGCAGTCATGGTCGAAAGGAGAGGCATCTGAAGGTGAACCAACCTTAAGGATGTCCACCTCGTAGTGTTCTTTCTCCAACAACATCTCGCTATTCAAAATTTCATTTTTGGCCACCTGAAACGTAAGAGTTTATAGAGGTAGTGCAATTCCGTCGTAGTACAGTCCTTGAATTTTTGGTTCACTCACCTCCCGTGGTTTCTCAACGACATACGTCCTTCTCCAAGTATTGTGAGGTGCGGAATCACCATGATCAGAGGGTTCCGAAAGTGCCGAAATAGGCCTCGTTTCGTAAACCCGCATTCGATGCGGATCCGGGCCGAAATCCTTGAATAGAAACTTTTAATTGTCGTCATTACAGTATTCATGGCTCGTACTTCTCAAGTACCCCCTCTAAATTCCGAGTAATATGATTATTCCAATGTCTTCCGGCATTATGTTTCATGATATAATAAAGATATTGATAAAATGGTACCCAGTCCCAAAGCAATATCAAAATATCTGGGAAAACTGACCGGCGATTGAAATTCGGGAGCTGGTGACTGAGCTAGCCCGTACTGGCTTCCATAGGGATTGTGGTCAACGTCGATGAATGGAACTGGTGAAACTACCCCGTGGCATTGCTCATACAGACGTCGTTGTTGAATTTGCATCGCACGCATCTAAACAGCCAATCCATTTCGATCAATACCAAATCGATCGAATTTTCCGCGTTCCACGATCAATCGATATTGTTTTTTGTGGCGCATTCGAAACATTAGGGAGTCCCGTTCTGTCCTTTTTTTTGCAAAGTCTTTCTGAATTTCAGCCACTTGCACTGAGAGGACTGCCTTTGGCACGAGGTTAGTTAGTGAGGGGAATGAGATGCGTGACAAATTCTAAGCAAACTCTAAATCCACCCTTCGAAAAAAAGAAAGTCGCAGCTACGTAGACAGAACGGTACTCAACTCGTATCAACTGAGAGATAAAGCTAGCTGAGAGTTATGTACAGACCTGCTTCGTCATTGCCAACAATTTCTCTTCTTCATGCCGTCGCATCGCTTCTTCTTCCATCTGCTTTTGACGTCGATATTCAGCTATTCGATCAGGATCTGAAAACATGCCTTTGTTTTTCGGAGGAGGGTTCATATACAAATACATGTTTATTATTATAATACTTATATATTTATATTTTTTGATTTCTGATATATATCGATCGTATATGAAAACATAAATAAATATGTAAATAAATTATATGTGTATTGTATATTTTTACGGTCAGCAAGGGATAAGGAATAAGGTCATTTGGTGTTGAATGAACACGTCTTTGGGATGCGCCCCACGTTCGACTTCCCAGGATCGTATTGAAGTTTTGAATACGTATATGGTCCACACAATGAATAGCGGTGGTCAACCAAGACCAGTCGGTGGTGCTTCTATCACCAAAATGGATCTGGCACAATCAAGCGGATTCGATCCCTGGACCATGCAACTAGTGCCTCACATGCTGCTACACCACCTCTGCTCTTCATGATCAAAAGTCGCTATTACTGTAAAAAAAAAGTGGTGTCATACGGTCAGAAGCTTGATGAAATGGAGGAGTAAAAGGATTTTCAACGGGTTCGGGCGACACTGAGCGAGAATAAGCGACTTCATACCACGTCCAGCAGAAGCCAATGGCCAGATTGAATAGTGAATTAGACGTAGTAAAAAAGAATCTGAAGCTCACCAGTGATTTTTCGGGACATAACTGAATGAGATCGCTGAGTTTTTTTGTCGTTCAGCGGTGGCCAAATGACAACCGTGGGATCCTGAAAATTTGTTTATTAGAGTTCGTCAGTTTACACAAAGTCCACAAAAACTTCGGATTTGAAAACCTTCGAGAAAAACGGATTAAGTCGATTTATTGCTTGTTGTTCTTTTGCAATCAGTGGTAAAAATCGTCATTCATTTGAAAAAGCTTACTTTGATGTTACTAAGCTCAGCTTCAGATGCGGATATCGTCCTGGTTTCGGCAAATGACATCCCACTATTGTTCCTTTCCTTTGAGTAATCCCTATGATTTTGACCTCCATTGCCGAATTGTCCTTCATTCGGTCTAAAATTGACTTTCAAACCTTTTACAAAAGTAACTCTATGATGTGAAACCTCACCTTGAAGGGTTTACTTCCTCCAACTTGAAGAAAGGCCCATTAAATGAAGTGGCTGGTGGTTTGGGTGTAGTGGCACGACCTCTTCGATGCTTTTCAAGGTTCTCCTGCATTATTCGATACCGTTCTTCCTCAGGCAAATTGTTGAAATTCGTGGACTTTGGTCGGTTCTGATATGGGCCATCCCCAGATGTCTAAATGGGTCGTAATAAGTTGTCGTTTCAGTAGTGAATAGTGGATCGTTCAATTTCTTAGCTCGAGCGTTTGAGTGGCACTACACGTGACTGGTTCCCAAGCGTACTTAACTGTTCTGAGAGCTACCCACATATCTACTGGACTTCATCGAGGAGGAAGGGCATACCTGAGAGGCGGAGGTTTCAGGTCTGTCATTGTAACGGTCCACGTGATCGGATTGCATCGATTTCGAGTAGCTGCTCTGATGACTGCTGAAGTGTGTTTATTGAGAGGTGAACGGAAGCTGCACTTACTACCTGCCAGTAATCGATTCAGATCGATATCCGCCCATAAGATGACACGGATACTATCGATAGGGAAATCTTCGAATTTCTTCGATGCTGTATAAATACGGACCTATAGTAACCCTGTTTGATGATCGATCGCGGTTCCTTTGTTGGGGGTGGGCTCATCAATCGCTCGGGATAGTCTTCACCTTCAGGAACTCTGGGAGTTTCCTGAAGAAAACACGCGTTCCGAATCATAATGAGCACTTCGGATTAAGTGCAAAAAGTACTCACTCGAGGCTTCAATGTTCCACTTGACTGTTGTTGTACAGGTGGCTCCGTTGACACATTCACTGCGATGAGTGAAGGACGTTTCTGAAGGTAAATTTTGAGGGTAGCTTTCTCGTAAGTTTACATTTGTTATTGGCCTATTATGTGGGTCTGGGATTGTTGGCGTATTTCTTCGCGGAAACAGCCAGTTTGTTCTTCAGACACTTGGTCGGCTAGGTGGATAGCCGTCATTGTCGATGCACTTTTTCACAGAGCATCGAAGTGATTCCACATGTCATGAGTGCTTCAAGTGGAAGTTGAGGATTTAGCGCATCCTTTTTCCAATCTGCACGAACCCTCCCAAGTCCCACCTAAGTCGCCCAGTGACCTACTCAAGCTATCTATGGGTATAGTCAACCAAAAAGATTATCAAAAAGTTTCTTGAGCTAGTGCTTGGGTCAGGCACAGACGATCATTAAAATGCTCTAATGGTTCCAGGAGAAAAGAACGGAAACATTGCAGGCCCCTCGTGTTTTCATTCTTCGGAAGAACTTTCGTCCAATGGTCCGACATCCATCTTACAGTGCAACTAATATTTCACAGCAGAATAACTTCACAGTACACAGCGCACGTTAACAATCAAGTTCTCGATTGTACTAACTCTTCTAAAAAAGTTCCTCATGGCGTTGATATGTTTTTCAAGTCCTACGTGCTCTGAACAAAGAGTATCTGCCTTTAGGCTCCCGCAGACGAATGGTACTTAGGAATAGGGGGTGTAATGACACTTCGAAGCACTACGGGCGAAGAATTTCGAGTATTTGCTGGTAGGGCCCTCCGAATTAGCCAAACTTTTAAATTGGAGACCTCATAAGGCCACCTGAACAACGTCAGTACCTGTGATCTGTCAGAATTGGTTCGTGGCACAGGTTGATTTGAATGTGATGACAACGAGACAGGAGCGCTAGTTGGCGGTGGCGGTGGTGGTGGTGGTGGCTCGAAGCGACGCGTTCGAGATTGGTCGCTTTCCTCAGGTCGGTTGAGCTGGCTCTCAGATGTGGTTCGATGCGATCGAGTAATACGACGTTCCTGAAATGTAAGACTAATCAAACATTACTTCAGTACCTTGACCGGGACATTTGGACTTTTGGGGTTTCTGATAGGGTGCTTTCATTTTTACGAGATGGAAGAAAGCGGTCATGTCGGGTGGGATAACTGGGCCCAAGTGCTATCAGATGCCGTATCCGATGTTATGGAAATTTGACTCGGCTCATTGTCAGTGAAAAAATTAAAAAAAGTCGGAATGAGAAAAGATAAAAAACACGGTCATTGCCAAAATATAAAAAGTTCGATAGCAGTCTATGGAAAACATTTTTGAAAGACCTCATCGACTTCGGGAATATACGGCAGTGACGGAGTGATGGAAGCAGCGAGAGGAGTGATTCGTCGAGGTGGTAATCCACTGGATGAAGCGCGGACTTTATCCAGGTAAGCCTGGCGAAGACGCCGAACAGAGTATGGCGGCTCGTCGTCGTCGTTGTCGACGTCGTCGTCCCTCATTGGAAACGTCGGCCGCCGTGTTGTTGCTGAACAGTCGTCGATGACCGACGGATGTCAAAACGATGTCTGAGAAGCATACGAACAAACGGCATTCAGTAAAACAGATCGATTGAACGTGGCCGACAAGCGAAATACAAACAATGGACCAGATTGAGGTGGTTCGAGAGTAGCGGTGGAGAAGGGCACACGGATCTTCCATGAACAGTGAGAGCCAATGTGAGAAGCGCGTACACTGTTGTTGCGTACGGTAGAGAAGTGCAGTCGGCTTGGCGGTCGTTGCTCGGCCCGTAGGCGCGACAGGATTAGTGCGCTAATACGATAAATGAACAAAATGTCGACGTTAAGGGGTACGCCGAGAGTCGCTCGAAGTCCTCGCCGCCGTGGTGGCGGTGAAGGTGGAACGAGCAGCGTGGGTGAAAATGAAAACAAACAGTAGAGGTGAGCACTCCGCGCAAGCCCAGAGTCGCTGATAAGCCGAACCAAGAGCCCAAGAGTTTGTGCCGACACTCAAGAGTACGGCAACGCTTAGTTCTATATGGGAACTGCTAAAGTAGTACCTCTGGTGTACTCGTGAAACCCGAAACGAATCGAGAAAGAAACGAGCCGAGCTGGACATTCAACATGAGATTTTGCCCTGTCAAGTGGGCTAACACTCGGGTGAAGCCTCATCTTTTCAACCGTTCAGAGTAATACTCTCCCGGCGACAAAATAAAGATTCCTTCGACACTCTGAAGGGTTTGCCGCTACACGCCAGGGGACTTCGGTTATTCGTCTTGTGTCGAGACGGGATCTGATGGATGAAACCCTCGGATTCTGGAAGCCGTTAGGTGATAATTACTGAGGCAAAGTGCAACATTGGCTAGAAGTAGCGGCTTCCTCGGTCGAGTTCTTGAGAGTCGTCGAGCAGCATGTGTTTGCATGCGTGACCGCGCTCAGCGCTTGTTTGACTGAGGTCGTCGTCGTCGTCGTCGATCGACCGATCACACAGCTGAAACAAATACGGAGAAGCAGAACATTCCTTTGGAACTTATATCCGGATGTACGCTCTCGGAAATATTTAATATCGGGACCAATTAGCCGAACAAGCCCGAATATGGACTGGGAAAGGGTCTAATATTGGTGGTAATACTGAAAATCATAGATTGGATGTCGGATGAAGTCTCCAATTATGGATCTGACCGTTGGGAGAATCAGCAAACAGACATCGTCATGGTGGAAAGGTCAGGTGGCAGATGTTTCAAGTGGAAAGTACTAATCCATGAAGAAAAGCTGTTTCTGGGAAAAGGGCAGAATTACATGGACGGAGTCTAAACGAGGGTTCCACCCAGACAGTACTTGAATTCGAAAAAAAATATCGGCTCCTGAGGTCGCAATCTGCTGATGTAGTCGCTACATTTTCTTTGACAGAGAATACCGCCACTTTGTGCTCTCACTACTATTCTAGGTCGCGTACAGAATAATAAAATCACTAATTTTTCCTCTTTTCTTTATTTTCCTACACCTTGCCATTGAGTCTACAGTAATATAGAAGCATTTCAGAATAGCTGTTGAAAAGGAAGTCGAATAAGTACAGAGGAAGTACAAAAGCCCGGATGAAGTAGCTATTGAAAGGAGAAGCCTAGCGAAAAGTCGACCCTCTTGGGAAGGTGAGCATTATGCTAGGCCAAGTTACTTTTTCACGAAACTGAAGAGTATGACGGGTGTACTGATCTGTGACCAATGGCCTATTCCCACATCCTGTGCCCTATAAATAAGCTACAGTTAGATAATAAAAGGAAGGGCTGTATGTATTGAAAAAGTCGGCATGAAAAAAAAAACCAGAAAATTCTGTCAGTGGACATTGTGAGGGGCTCCAAATTGGATTAAATTGACCCAGACCTTGATGGTTCAGTCGAGGAAAGTCCTACGAATGGTGTGAGGATTACGGACCAGGACTTCTACGAAGTGATGGACCAACAATTATCTTTGTTCCAACGTATCCTCCGTTTATTGCAATTATTTCGTAGTGTAGGAGCAACGATCAGGGAGTAGAGCCCAGGGAAGTACAGCTATCAGCCCGATGATCGCTCAGATCAAGTTTTCATTGATTGAAAAAATCACCTGTTTTTTCGATTCGATAAATTTAACGTTTCAACGAAAGAATGAAAGCGAATGTCACTTTTTCGGCTTTGATTAACACAACACTTTAGGGAGTGTGTTGGGTCAAAAAATGTTAGCCCCAAACTGAGTGTTAGTCGATTCCAGTTCTTTAGGATTTGAAAAATTGAGTTCCTTCTAGAAATAATTATCGGTGAACGAAAAATAGATTTGTCCTTCACACAGAATCTACTGCTTAGGCTTACGAGTATAGCTATGCTGCCTGACAATGCCCATCCCCCTTAAAAATTTTATCCCAAAGTGGCGCAAGGGAAATAGGGCCCGGAGGAAAGGAATGCCCGATTATCCGGTGATGGAAATCGGTTTTGAATTTCAGATCAGATAAATTCGATGTAGTAAGTTAGACTGTTAGTGTCTTAAATGACATCGCTTGCAGTGTTTTTCAGGAGTGGTGAAGGATATCTATGAACAAATATCTCTCGTTGAAAGTAGTACAATAGGATTTCTCCAATTTTTTCCTTCCACTGCGATACTGCTACCTATGTTTTCTCTACCATTTCGTTTGAGATCGAATAAAACAGCAATATTGATGGAGTAAAAGTCAGCGTGGCGATTCCATTTCCAAAATGGCTATCAATCACGATGTACAGCGTTGATGGTCCCTCTCTACCTCTCTTCTTGTGGCAATCTGTTATTTTACAAGTTCAGCTTCCACCCCACCCCTTCCTCAGAGCTAGATTGATACAACAGAAGGCACAACTGAGTGGGCTACGGAGTGGTGGAAATCTTGTAATTCTGAGCCATAGGGAGCCATACCAGGGATACAAAGCGAATGTGATAATTGTTGACATTCATCCAGAATTCTTCCTCCGCATCTCCTCACTTTTTATCTACAGCGACTAGAATATGTTTTAAAATTGTACCCCATTGTACTGGTACATATATTTTTCTCCAGTTCGCATAGTTTCTAGAATTTTCTACACAAATCTTTTTTTACTCTGTACATTTGTTTTAGTCACAATCTTTCCCAATTTCGTGAAACCACCTCGAGTGGAAGTTTATTTGAATTTCTGGAAAAAGCTCTAACACTTTTTCGGTGAGAATCTCTATGGTAAACAATGATGGGTCATCGTTGGAATGTCAAACGTACCGAAATTCCAAAACGAATATTTCAAACTAAGTCCTAACCAGTTCTCAGTCAAATGTTATGATACAAGTAGGGTTGAAAGCGTGAAAAACGATACTTTTGGACGTGATCGATCTCGTTCTGGACAGCACCACTCTTTCGGCTCCCATCTAAATTGGTAGTGTGGTTAAATGGCATTGAGGCGGATTGGATTGATCAGCTAATGTATAAGTCAATACCACCCTCCCAGACGGGGTGGAAATTAACATAACTCGAGCGGAAGAAGGAGTTGACTATTCCGGGCTAGTATCGATCCCCAATTCGATTCCTGAACCACACACAAGTGGTAGCGCTGTCAGTTGACACTACTTTCAACCCTACACTGAGCCAATACATAGAAGATTTTTTGTGTAACGGCGAAAAGTGCCACTGGATGGAAGCTACCGTCGACCCGTTGTAATCATCGGTGTAATCAGCTTAAATGAGTGTTTCGAAGATGCCATAGATTATAAATTAAAGAATATAGTTATAAAATTGATTGCAAAGCTGCAAGATAGTATATTATTATACGGAATCTAGCAGTATCATGGCATCAAAAAAAGTTATACCGGTCTTGAAGTGGTTAGGCGATTCTACCTTCTGATACAGGGCTGGTACAAGGCTAAAGTATGTTCGTATCGTTCCATAGGCGACAGGGATTTTTATATAAATTTATATGTGTTGATAATTCGAGTAATTAATCACTGCAACGTTCAGGATCGAAGTGGAACCATTAAAATTAGAATTTCAAAATCAGAATTTCTTAATAAAATGCGTTCAGACTCACGGGGTAGGAAATTTCAGTGATTGAGATGAAAGGGATGCCAAGCGCTACAAAACGTACCACGAATTGAGTAAGATGAAATTCCTTTTGAAACTGTCGATGGAGATTATCGCTGTGTCGTGGGGAGTGTTTGACAACCTGGAAATGTCGTAAATATGCCTGGGAAACATACCAAAATGAAGCCAAGGGATCGTTGTGGAGTACCTTGATGATGTTTACACGAGATGTAGAAAAAACAAAATTATTTGTTCGAATAAAGATCAGTAACGAATTAAAATTTGGGTGAATCCGATGGAACAGTAAGGCAGTAGACCCCAGGGAACACAAAGCGCGGAATTTATCGAATAATCCCGTTGGAACGGTTTATGTGAGAGTAGGCGGGCGAAGGGTAGCGCGAAAGATGCGCTACCATGAGTAAACTGAGATGAAAAGTAGCAAATAGACGAAAGAACTCTTGACAATGAGAGCGAATAACTCATGCGATGTGGGTGAGACCGGAAGATACCCATTTCTTTGAAAAATCGTGGATTTTAACGATTTTTTCTGGGAATTTTGGGTAATGGGATCTGGTCGTTGAATATTAATCAGAATTCAATTCGTCTCTGTCACTTCTCGAAATAAGACGATTCCTTGGAAGAATTTCCCGACTGCAGCCTGTGGATAGAGAAGGGAATGAAGACATTCGTGCTGATTTGAAACAACAAAAATCCAGCAAACTAAAATTCTCATCCCTTCATCTGATTTAGGATGTCACTGATTTTCGTGGGAGACGGGCGTTAGGAACGATTTTGGGTAATCGATTTGCCGCACGCGGCTGTCGCGGACTACTTTGCCGTTATTAAGCTCTAGCGTTCTTCGTACAGCTCAATCGATATGCGATCATTATTTTATGCATAATTCTACTATTAGTACTTTGGTTCTTGTACTTCTTACCTACTGCTGCATCCTGCTACATTCCTTCGCGCGCGACGCCCCTCTCACCGCGACGCGACCATTTCGTTCCTAACGCACCACACCCGATTTTCGTGGGTGGGCAACAGAGTAATTAGCTTTGGTTGAACCCTTGCTACTTCAAGAGCATAAACCAGACCACAAAATCGCTCTCACTGTCAGCGCGCGCTTTTTTCCCTATGGCAACTTTTTATTTTACCGTATTTTGTAATAGGGGGTGTGAACTTTTTTTCCACTTTGATATATCCATTCATGTGGACTGCTTATGGTCCTAGTACTAAGAGTTGTTACAGAGTTTCAAGTCAGTTTTTTCTCACAAACAGGAAGAAAAATGGAAAACACCCACTCGGCGAACGTTGCGCTCTGTAGTCTCGACAGTCAGCTGGCCGGTAGATGCCCATCGTCGTCGAGGGTCAAACTCGGATTTTTCCACTAGTTCACGACCGTTACTTGGCAGAGGAGGGCGCTGAAATACTACGATCTCTTGCTTTTTTCTAGCTTCTTAGGCACAGTTATGAAGATATTTCCTTCTTTACATTTTCGAAACTGATAAGTCATGCGTTCCCATGGTCCACCTTTATGTCTACAGTGTATCCATAATAACTACTGGCGACTTTAACTTGTAATTTGTGCTGAAATTGATACACAGTCTCGCAACTCACCGGAGTCTCCCTAGCAAACTCAGCTGGAGTAGGGCGTTCACGAAGGTCGTACATTGACTGGGCTCGTTTGATTTTCTGAATTTTCAGTCAGTTAAACGGTTTTCGAGCCACTAGAGTGGCTTGCGTAACTGAATCCGATGCAAAAACTCACTCATGCTTATATTGTGTTGCGGTGTGAAGTTGGTGTGTGTGTGATGAAAAGCAGAGGGCGGATTGGCAAGAAGGTAATCTCCAGTGGGGTCAGAGGTCTTTTCAGTAAGGTCATACATGAAGGGGGACATATAACGGACATTAAGCTGGGAACGCCACACACAATCACACACGCTGATCACGATAGAGATGGACGGACGGACAGACGGACAGACAGATAGACAAGCGAAACGCTCCACCACAACACTTCACCTACCTTCTGCAGGGTTTCAATGGACTGAAATAATCAAATATTAGATGGATAGAAATGAAATTCTTCCGATTTACTCATATGAGGTTCGATGTAGGGTCCAAACGAGTAGTCTGAGGAGTTCGACAGTTGGAAGGGAAGTGTTTTGTCACTTACAAGGCTCCAGAAAGACCTACTTGGGTAAGCTATTATGACCGTACCCCGAACCCCTGATGAGCAATTTTTTGCACGTGCTGGGATCAAATTGAACCCACCTTTCTGATATGTTCCAATTCGCGAAGGCTTTCGTCGTCGGTTTTCTGGAATGGATGGAATTGTGATTAATTTCAACCTGAGCACATCTGATTCGCAGTTCTACAGCTTGAAGATAGGAGAAAAGAAAAAAGAAGGTATAGGAAGAAAATTATTGATCGATTCGTAATCAATAGGAACGAATTGTGATGTTAGAATGGAAATCTCGGTGCTGCAAAGAAACTATAGGAACTGTGCTCGTGAATTCAGGATATTCCACCCTGAATACTAATTGTACAGTCCCGTAGACGGGTTTACCTTTGGCCCAGGCCATCCGGGTTTGTTCCAGGGTTTGTTTGCATCGCTTTCTTTTGCTTTGAGGTAATCTCTAAGACGACTGGCTTCCATTTCACGATGTCGTTCGACACTTTCTGTCAGATAATTGCTTGTAGTAATTGGACGAGATTCTGTGCTCTGAAAATTTGTTGATTAGACTCAAAAATGGACTTGAAATGAGAATAGAGCTGAGTTATTATCTGCTATGATTAGGACCGGGTTCCTTCTGGTTTTATTTTGTTCACGCTAATATAAATATTTGAATTACTTCTGATTTACGATTTATTTCCTCCAGTGAGATGAAATGGGCTTCGAAAAGCCTCTAGCCTGATGGTACCTCGGCTGATGACTGGGTTAGGAGAGGGGGAGAGTCTAAACGTCCAGGGGTCGAATCCCGGCTCAACACCTTCCCAAACCAATGAAACCTTCCATCCTTTTGGGGGGAACAGGCTTCTCTGAAAGGATAAAAACAATTGGTAACAGTCTCGTCTGGGAGGATAAAAGTGTTGGCTTGCACACTTGCTTGCCAACTTCTTGTATGAGCCATGTACACTTTCAAATACGCCACTACGAATCACTATGGAAGTCGAATGCGAGGAGCATACCAGAGAACGGGATTACCTTATTCAGTTGGTGATTTTGTTCTAATCCTTTATTTCATAATATACTAGACTATTTTTGGACAGCGTGATAGCATCTCTGTTTACAACGAGAATGCTTCTTTATTTATTTGTTGCTCTACTTATTTATTTACATGAAATAACTTCCACAGTGCATGCAAAGATGTAGAGATTTGAGTCAGGATTGTTCAGTCGGGTTTCAACGAAAAAACCAATAAGAAAATAGCCAGGAACACCAGAAATTGAAGAAGTAGGTAACTGAACGTCGCTGGAGATCGGACAGAGAGAAAATGGAATAATCGTATTTGTAGAATTTTGGACACACTATATCAGCTGTAGATGTGAATTATGGATTGCGTTGGTGACATGGCCGCAGGTTTCACTTACAGAGAAAACCAGTTACCATTGCCCTCTGAGACTATGATATTCATTCGATATTTCCTCGTCTGCATCGTGTTCATTCGAAATTTCATCTCAGCGATGAGCGATGTCTACTTTTTGATGGCAAGGGGGACTAGACAGGAAACCAGTCTACACACTTGTAGCTTCTCAAAAGTTTGTGGATTCTTGCCAGCTATTCGAGTTACCCGAGAAAAACTCTCTCCATGGATCAGTTCATTTTGGGAGCACTACAGGGATTAGGTCTGTCGGTACAGGAAGTCTGGGTGAAATACACTTTAGTCCTTATGTTCTAGGAAGCCGTATTAGCACAACCTACTCGGCCCCCTTATACCCATGGGAGCCAGACCTGAACCCGATAATTTTCGAAATTTAGAAATTTATATCCTGTACGTAGGCTAATATACTCAAGACGCTTTCTTTATTTATGTAAAAACTTTACTTCTTTATTAAATTTATTTCTTTCTTTATGTAAAAAAAATTGTCATGGATTACCTTGAATCGTCTTTGTTCGAGTGGTTCGAGTTTAATCAAACTGCGTTTAGAGTGTTGACTGGGAAAATCGCCTGCTATCTCTCTTTTAGCATCTGGTAATGTCGTCGAGTGTAACGGCATGTTGGCATTAGAGCGCACCTAAAACAGCTCTTTTACCAGTGGGATCAATAAATTGGATTTATTCTGAATTGTGACTACAAAATATCTCACCTTTGGATCGATCACTGTAAGTTTGTAGTCTTCGTGTCGCATGCTCACCTAAATGAACAAGGTAAGACTCATGTCAGCAGAATACTTGTTTGTTGTCAGACAGATGACACCGGTACTGGACTGGCATTTGTAGGGGCAAATGAAAGGACAGGGCCACCTTTTCAAGCATCCATAGTATTCAAAATAAATATTTCGATGAAAAAAGGCTAGTGCCTTGTGTTACTCAGCTTCCAAACTAAATTTTTACGTTAATTTAAAATTTGTATTTTGGGATATCGCTAGAGATTAAAAATTCCCTCTTTCCAACGCCCCTACTGACTAGAAAAAGTCAACGGGACGTGGTCGTCTGGTCAAGTGGGCCAACTCACCTTGTCCCTCACCCCACTCCCCTCCTCCCCCTTTCCTCCATCAAAGATTCCAGTTTCAATAACTTCAGAGTACGCTGCTTAATTGAAGCGCTCCCATACCGTAAGATATTAAGGGGGAGTTCCGCCTGGAAAGGATAACGACGGTTATGAAGTTGGTGCCATATCGTGCATTACTCTGACGGTGGAACTACTCATTTGTCCCGTACTGCTTCATTACTATTAAGTTGGGAAGAGTTTCTTCTGTGAATGAATTTGGCATCAAGAATTCTTATCCCGAGTAATATTTTCTTTTTATGTAGCAGTAACCAACCTTGTAATCTCCCTTCTCATTCGGAAGGTATCCACTGGTTCCCAGCTTCAGCTCATGACTCTGAAATAACATACAACTAACGGAAATAGCTGGCTACAATAGGCAAAGAGAACTAACGGTAATGGTAAACATCGCAAATAGTAAGGCCATAAAACTCTCACAAAGGCCCCTATATACATAATTACACAATTGCTTATAATTGCTGGGTAATAGGCCATGATAGGACAATATGTGACTAATCCTCTGATGAAATGAACAGCAGCCCTTTATAGATGGGCCTATCACTTTTCCAGACTGGACGGGTTTTTCAAGGGTTTGTTAGACTCGTTCCCTTAGGCCTCTGAAGACTGCGGATTAGAGAATGAAGCTGGAACTGCGATTCGTTCGTCTATACCTCAGCGGCTCATGCATACGGCCGATCCGTTCCCATGCGGGAACCGATCGGCCAGATGGGTGAAATCCTAACCCTTTTTCTCCCGAGCTATCTACCTAAAACACAGCAAAAGTGAATTAATTGTAATTAGTGTAATTTTCTACCACCACTCACAAAACGGAAGTAAAACCATCTTTGGAATTTACTTGAAAAATGAAAGTGTACGGGAATTCCTTACAGGTTTTTCTGTTCCGAGTTTGTAATTAGGTGTAATCGTCTTTACGTTGCCTTCTCGTGCTTTGCCTTCCTTCGTTGACGGATGGTCCTCCTGAAAGAAGTGATTTTTGTAAAAGAAAAAAAAAGGTTCACGAGATAAGCCAACTCGTTCATAACTTCGATCGGGCAGCTATTTTGGTTGTATGAAAAAGCCTATGAATGGAATCAATCGTGAAGTGAATCATTCAAAAATATGATTACCGTAACGTTGGTTGGGTAATGTGCCCAAATGGTTGTCTAGTTACAGTAACCTATCGTTAAATACTCAATATCATACTGTGAACCCGCTATTCTAAGGTAACTAGTATGATTGATGTCAGAGCCCCAACTTTCGTCTACAGCCGTTTAAGACGGTCGTTTATCATGTCATCTGCATGATTTTACAAGGATTAATTAATTGTCATAACCTTTCAGTGTTAGAAACCAAGAGGGACGTTAGGGTCTACCCGTTTGGGCCCTAGATAGCATTTGCTCCTCTGATACCCTCACGACCTTCACGAATTGACTGGAACATGTCGGTTAGCCTCGCGTTTTTACTGCTTGTCTTCGTAAACGCGAGAATAGCGTTCTATTCTTAATGACGGCTCCAATGATCATAATCGTGAACCCATTTATTGCTAACGCAGCGTCGAAAAGGAAAAAAACCGTCTAGACAAGGATGAAAACCGTCGTCTAGAATCTTTCGAGATTCCCTTTTCTTTCATAGGGTGGAAAACTTTGCCCAAACAATTAAAATTGAATTAGATCCTTGCTCAACGGAACGCCTGGAACTGGTCCAGCTCCAAGAATTTTGGTCTGGTAGGAGACCGATTGGGGATTAAACCGTAGGACACTGCTCGCTGATAGTTTCATTACTGTGCACTGATGCCATTTATTCAGTCATCAACATGTTTGCTGATTTATTAGTTTGGCTTATTGTTTATGTTTTCATTCAATAATATTTTTGTTTTGATTATCCCAGTAATATTTATATTAATTATTCAGCTATTTACGTCTATGCGTCTTCAAGTGCACCACGCAGCTTGAAAAATAAAAATTGAAGGTGATACAAATCAGACGTGAAGCCGGACAAATCCATCTCTCCACTCAATCCAGTGCTTAGCCCGTCTAACTGACTGGAAAGGCTATCTCAAGGGTACTCATATATGGGATACGCATATTGCCTCGGTCAGGACCGAAATCTCTAGCAGTGTTTCCGGGAGCCTTGTTCATCCATTACACTGTCAAAATCATATGCGTCTTTGCAATTAAGTCTAAAAAAGTAAGGTTTTCATGAGTTTACCAACACAGCAATACGTTTCATTTCGCGAAATACACTACTGTTTAGTTCTAGGTTTAGCCAACTTCACCATTTTCAACAATTGGTCAATTTGAGGAAGACTACTTCGCCAAAAAGCAAACGTAGTCATAACTCGCGGCTGGTTTGTTGCTCAGTCAGGGCATGCAAAATTGGGAAGGGATGGGGCTCCCAACTCTTTCGAAACGTTGTAGTTCCAACTCTGCTTCTATGATTTTCAGAGTTAGCAAGTTAGCATAGTAGCATCTAGATCAAAGGCGTCGCAAAGTCGATCGGAAACCGCTTCCCATACTTTTTAGATTAAACGAGAAGCTTGGATTTGGAAAATGGGTTGGAATGAGGGCTGGATTTATGGTGAAACTGGTTGTTGGCTAATACCGACAGACGCTTGATACGATCGTAGCTATAGCCTATTCGCTTGTCGCATTAAAACTATCCTGATTCACACAATTGCAACAAGCCACGGCCGCATAGTCATAGCTAATCCGGATGGGCCATCATACAAGAACCTCGTCGTGATGGAATTCCCAGAAAAGAAAAACCCCGTCGTTGATCCTGTCCTCCCTAAATGTGATTGGTCAACAGCCTGCGTTCTAGGTCCTAGTTAAGGCATATAAAGCATGTTATTGAATAGACTGTACTTTATTGAAGAGGAACCGGTTCCAGGCAACCAGCCGAATGAACGAAGAAGGCAGACAAAAAGGATGTCCGTCTGAAATCCTCCCGTTGAAGAAAAGCGATTCAACCACCTTGCAGAGCGCTCAACGAGACAGGCTGGCTGTGTCCCACGCGTGACCATTCCCCATGGAAATCTCTCAAGAAATCCAGGGCGCTCTTGGGAAGGTTTTTGTGATTCTTGGTTGTAGGGGGGCCAAAAGATTTTCCTAAACAGTTTCATCAATCAGATTCAATTCACCTAATCAAATTAACTGAGCAATTAAAATTCTTTTCAATCAGAGATTCAAGTTTTTTCTGCTTAGGCTTTGGGAACTGAAAAAGGTGCCCAGTAGAGTGGAACTCCTTAGGCTGACGACATTGGTAGATGTGGAAAGGGGAAGAGTAATTCTGCCGCTGACCCCTAAAGATTTGTTTATTTTTGTTTGTTTACTCACTCTTTTACTCGGTATGATCTACCCTGTTTGGTCAAATAACAGAAGGCCTATAATAAATAGGGCAGAGACCTGGTTGTATTCAAGTAGCAAACTTTGAGGCAGCCCAGTAGGACTTTCGGTCGTGGGAGTTCGGCAATCGTCCTAGGTAACGGCTGACTCACTTCATCCGACGAGTCAACTTTGTATGCTTCCGCTAGAACGTTCTGGTCTGTAAACGACATGGGGATGGTTTTTCTCAAGGGCGCTCACATGACACGGCAAAAGTGTTCAGCCCAGAAAACGAACAGGAAAAACTTATTGGAGATTACACCGTCGCGAGTGCAAGGGCATAATAGATGCCATTAAAGATATTTTAGATTTGTAGCAGCTTTTTCTGGCAGGGAGAGAAAAGAGTGAAGGTATGTCTGCCCTCTTTGCCCACGGGAGCTTACAGCCAGGTGGATTCAGAGACGACCGCCCAGGTGCTCTACCATTGTCCAGGTTTTCTTTCTTCGGGGAAATCGATATGAATTTAGGAATTTCGTCTTTCCTTCCGATCCCTAGGTACCTTTGTTTTGGAACGCAGTTCCACCGTGGCCTTGAAATGGGCTACATCATAGGAAGAGAGCGTTAGCCGGGCTCTAAAGGTCTCAGACTGCGTTCCCACAAAACTAGTTATGCAAGCATCGCTAAATTGCTTTCACGGCCCCCTAAATACCAGGGATACTTCTCAAGCTCAGGGAAAGCATTCTAGAAGTGTGAAATGCCCGCTCTGAGGCTGTTCGGTACGTCGCCAGTCTGAAATGCCGAGTAATTGGCCGTCATGATGTTCCTGGAAAATGAGTAGCGCGAATCAAGGGGCAGTACAGTGCGTTTCATAATTATAAGGTCACCCCAGATTTTTGTGATTCCGGAGAAAGCAGCCAGAATGGAATTTTTTGGCAAACATTGGTAGATTCCTCGTCACAATGTACCTCCGTACTCAAATTTGGGTCGCAATATCTTTCACCTCAAATTTTTTACGAATTTTTCAAAGATAGTGTCGGCTTTTGCACCGTTTCATAATTATAAGGTCACCCTGAGGAAGTAAATGATTTATCAGTGTTAATGGCGTTTGTACGACAGTTAATAATCTATAGCTCCTCCTTGTTTAGGAGCAACATCAAAGAGCCTGTGTGGCACACTGGAAACTAGGTTTCGAAGATGTTCCTCATCGGTTGCTCTCCATGCTTCGAAAAGTGCTCGCTTCAGCTCTTCTTTGCCTTGGAACTGACGGATATTCGCATAAACCAGTCTGAATATTATGTCCCAGATATGTTCCATCCGACTGAGGTCGGGACTGCAGGCTGGCCATGGTAGGACGCTTATTTATTGGCATTGCAGCCACTCATCCGTTGCACGGCTCACATGATTGTAGGCGTTATCTTGTTGAAAGACATAGTTGAGGTGACGGCGATGGCATAGAAAAGGTACTAGATGATGCTCCAAGACTTTCTGGTAATCCTTGAAATCCATACTGCAGCTCACGACAACACGACATCATTGCAGAACGCACCCCGCACCATAGGCTTCCTCCACCGAAACTGCGACGGCTGAAGTACACTGGTTCCTTCCTCAAGTCGCGTTAGTACAACTTGTTTCCGTCGATTGAATTTCTTTTCATCTGAAAAGACGACCTGAGTAGTAATTACTCAGCTCTATGGTGAGATTTCGATGCAGATCTACCTTTGCCCAATCTCGCCCTAGGTTCATCTTTGCAAATCCGAGTCGAGCCTCTTTGTGACGATCGGTGATTCGTGGCACCTTCTCCATTGCTTGCCTGGTGATGTTCTCGCATCTTCTCACTGCACTCCAGACTGAAGTTTTCGACACAGAGAGGTTTAATTCCGATCGGATCTGGTTCAAGGAGGACGTACTGTTGGAAACAGTCCTCAGAATTTTCCGCTCGTCACGGGTAGTAATCTTTCATGGATGTCCACAGTCGGTGTTATATCTAACGACATGAGGACTCTCTAGAAATCTCCGAATGGACCAAGGGGATCTCTCTATTTGCCTGGAAATGGCTCGAGTACGGAGCCCACCTTCATGATGAGCCTTCTCATCAGAGGAAAGCAGATGACCACGAGCCATGTTGACAGTCAGGTTTAGAAATGCCATTGCTACACATGCTTACCTTTACAAGTATCTTCAAACACGAAATTTCCTCTCTTTCGTTAGTAATTGTTCACTTTCTCAGGGTGACCTTATAATTATGAAACGGTGCAAAAACCGATAAACTGTTCTAAAAAAGTTCAGAAGAATGCAGCAGCGGCTAAGCAACGGATACCTAGGTTATTCGTGCTGGGAAATCTGTTCATGATGCTAGAAAAATCCTTAATGATTACTTTTTTTGAAAGTGCAAAAATTGAGGGTGACCTTATAATTATGAAACGCACTGTATATCAGTTGAGAACTGAATTTCGATCCCTTCAAAACCTGAGCGAAGTAGACTGATTTTATGAATTGTTTTATTATTTTAGGTGTATATTTGTAAATCCTACTTTGGGAATATTTTATTGTTCGGTTGAAGAAGAGCTAGAGCTCCCTGATTGATTGCACCGGTATCACATGCCCGTTCTCGGGACCACTCGAGAATACGTTCCCAACAGGTTCAACCTGAGTACGCCCCATCTCTACGGGGTTGGGATGCTGGTACGAGATTCTTTCGAGAGGGCGAAATCCAATTCGTTTAAGAGTAAATGACAATCGGAAGCTTTCTTGGGACCTTGTACGTCTTCAAATCCCTCGTCATCGTGGCGAATCTTCAGGATATCCCAAAACTGGATTAGTTTGAAAGAAAGGTTTATTTTCAGCGCTATTCCTGGTTTCGACTTAACATAATTTGGCCAAACTTAAATTTCCTTTACAGGGAACTAACTCAAAATGGCCTTGTAAGAGCACTGAATTTTTCAAAAGAATCTCATGAGAAATGCTCAGAAGTGAAACGACCAGTCTGCTTTGGAGCGTATCAAAAACGGGACTAATCGGTGAAAAACAGGGCAAAAAACTTTCTCTCTCTTCTTTTTTCGTCCAAAACATTCAATAGTCAGGCAGATTCCCGACTTCAACAGTACATGGAAGATCCCGATTACCCATGTCCATTCCACTGAAGTGATTCAGCAGTCGTTCTCATGTTTGGGGCAAATTCAATCCAATTTCTCGCATCATTCGGGAGAAAAAACATGTTTGTCCAGTCTGGTTGTCTGGACTTGACTTTTTCCCAGCAACATTTCCATATGTATTGAGATATAGCAGCAGTAGCTGCAGCAACAGCCCAGCCCGTCCGCAGCAGCCATCATCCATTGAGTGCACGAAACCGGTTCCCTAAGCGAATCATATGGCTGATGTGATGATAGTGCGAGCGACGGTACAGGAGGCTAAGCTGCTGCTGCTAGCTGACGCTCTTATCATCCACTTATAACCCCTTTGAAGGCCGTTGATGGGAAAATTTTGACGATTTCCAACCTTGCCCCATTAGGCACACTGGGTAAAGCTTCCTGTCTTGTTAATCAGCCCGGTTGGAAGTTGATCACGGCTAGACGACAAAGGGTACACCAGTGGCTTGGTTGAATTCAGGAGCAAGGATTGAAAACGGTTTGCTTCGATCACACGCTGCTTCAAAGTGCGCCATGCTTTCGACTAATGTTCGGGATTGCAAAAAAATGAGCAAGAATAAGGGGTGTCATGCCACACATCGAACCTTACTTTCCTATAAAGGTTCCATCTCAGCTCTTAGCACTTTTTCACAGAATTCCAAAATGGTAGCTCGAAAATGAGTGATTACTCTCTAGAAGGATTGTCTTTGCCCATGCCATATCAATCATTAGGAAATTATAGGGCATTTCTGTGATTACTGCGTGGCTACAGAAACTGGTGTATGAAGTTCAAAAGGTTTTCTCCAGCCATGAATCACCGCACGTCCACAATTTGGGTCCAAACAAGTACCCTAGAAAAGTTGTTCCAAGAACTAGGAATGGTGCCAACTTTGGCATGCCGGTCTATGATTTCATCGAATTTTGTCTATGTGCAAATACAAGGCCAAAGAATCGATATGATTGATTCGAAGGATCGGGAAAACTACTTCGAAAAGAATCGAATCTGAAAGGGGATAAGGGCAAAAGCAGCTGTACGACCGCTATTTTCACTTTTGCCCTCGAAGTTGAACTTTAAAGTTTCTAACTGTGAAGCTCTAGATTTATGCCTTGAACTGTTGGAATGTCATGCCCCACCTCAGGGTATCAAAGTGAGGCTACCTAAGTCAAAGTAGGGTTAACTGACACTAGGAGAAGGAGTAAGGCTTGAGGGACCACGTTTGGGGTACGCCGTGTACAAGGAACAGAAACAGATAGGAAAGGATGGTGTGATTGCAAATGAGAGAGCTCATAGCTAGACCCAGGATGACATCGAAGAATTGCGATGGTTGGCAGTGTAGGAAGTAGGGTACTAAAAGAGAACCTTCAGGTAATTAACAAGGGTCTCCCCTAAGTCTGGTTCTTCCTAATACTCGACTATGTCATACTCGTGGTTGTTATAAACGGCTGTATCAAACAAGATCAATTAAATTCATTTTTTAAACTCTCAAAGGGAATATGACAAGCCAGATGGCTATTCCTGCAGAAGATCCAATAATTCTCTTTACTAATGACGATTAGTTGCAAATGACACTTTTTCTTACTCAAGTACAGGCACTTGTTGCCATGAATACTTTGATTGCCTCTGAAGGAACTAATTTTTCGTTCTAGAAACCTTTTTATGTGCCAGAAACCTAGAGATTTGGTAGATTAGGACCCCTGGTGTTTTGTTTTATTTGTTTATTTGTTTGAGGCAAAAACAAAAGTCTTAAGGAAGCTGTAGTCTAGAACTAGAGCCGGCTAAAGTCAGCTTCCAAATAGCTTCTACCCTTGGCCGAACTGGATCTTTACGATTTATGATTTCTCTAATGACTGTATGGAATTGCATCACTTACCGGTCCAGGTGGTTGTCCTTCTTCCGTTTTCACAACTGGCGTTGACCATCGTTTCACGGAGGTCTCTGCTTCGATTCTAGATGACATTGTCGACCAGACTGTAGGTGGTACTGGTGGTGGAGGTGGAGGAGCTTTCTCTGGAAGTGGTGGTGGTGGTGGATCGTTAGCAGTTGTGGTGAAGTCGTCTGTTGGTAGAGTGATCTCAAGCGGTCGCACGTACACCCGAACCGCGATCGGTTCTACAACAGATCCAGATTATCAATCATAATGGGATCAATAATAGCTAATGGTAAACAAAAAGTCACAACAACATATACAACACCAAAGAATAAGGTAGGAAAGGTTGTCGACAAAGAGCGGAAGCGATAGAACGCCAGAAGCGCCCATCAAAGTATAGTGAGAACGTCAGACATTGCAGATTGGCCCGGAGGACAAAAGACGATCCAGAACTTGATTGAGTAAGGTTCGGTTCGTCACTAGGAGAATTCTGAAGCACCCTCTTTCGAAAATTTCGGGATGGAAGTCCCGTGGTGGGTTGAAATTCGGGAGGGGTGGACGGTAGAGGTGCCAAAATTTGACAGGAGGGGACAGCAGCCGAACCGAAATTCGGTAGGAAAGGACAGGAGCTATATATGAGGGAAAACTCGCTATGATGCAAATACAAAACTTGAAGTTCTATTAATATTTTTCATAGAATTCTGGAAACGGAGTAATTGGATGCTGGGACCAAACTGGCTGACGAGGTTGTCCTTTCTAGACAATGTTTTATGAAGGCAAGGTGATCCTACAAGAAACGTCAATTTGGAGCGGTTCGGAGAGACTGTAAGGGGATCAGAGTTCCATGAACCTCATATGAAACACCTCGTTACCCCATTTAGCGGACCCATTCACCCAGAAATTCTATCCACTTGGTATTTTTCTTTGAAAAGAAATTCTCCGGGGTTAACTGGTTTCGATTGAGAAACACTTCGAGTGAGACGTGGGCGAAAGCGGAAAAATTTGAAGAGCAAGAAAAGAAGAAGTGTCAAGGAGTTGAACAGGACTTGACGGCCACGCCCAAATGCCATCATAAATTGAACAACAAGGTCATTGCCCATACAGGAGCGATTTTCCAGAACTTCTCACCTCGCTGTCTTTTTTTGGGAATGCTTGGGATCTTTTTCTAATGGGAAATAGAATATGTAAAAAAAAACTGGGTCCTATACCCCCTGACCAATCCTTTCAGAACACGCCGTGCATTCACCTCCGCTCTTATTAGTATAACGATTGATGGAGATAAATTTTCACCATGGATAGGGGCCGGCCATGACTTATTTCACAATCATCGATGTGTCTATAGAATTCATGTAAAGTTTATATGTACAAAAAATCAATTGAAATTTCTTCTGTTTATGAAAAATAAGCTTATGCCTCCACATAAAAGGTAGGAAAAACGGGATGATTTCCAAAGAATATCTGTAGTACCCACGACCTTTGTGCAGAATTTTTCGCTTTTCTGGAAGTTTCTGGAGTAAAGCAACACGTTGTGCCTGGCGATGCTTATCCAATTACTCTTTTTCATTTTATTCCCTTTCAATAAAAACATATTTATCTTTTGAATTGGGCGGAGGTGGTATAGCTGCAACTGGCGCACTATCTCACACGCATGAGCATGGGTTCCAAACCCGCACCGATATCCGGCTAAGCCAACCAAGCCTTGTATCCTTCCGGGGTCGGCAAATTGGTACCAGACTTGTGCGGGAGGATAAAAGCACTGACTTGTACATCGGCTGGCCGCCTCTAGTCACTGTATAGACCATGTACGCATCCAATCACTACGATTCTGAATGGAAGTCGAGTGCGTGGGCGCATCCCCAAGACGGGATTATTAATGCCAAAAGACTTTATTCTTTTGTCTTTGGAGAACACCTTTCTTTCGGGCATAGATGGTCGTATTATTATTATTGCTAGGACTATTCTCCACCCGATAGAGAAATGAAGTGAAGATCGAAAAAATTAATTGCGATTTGCAAACGCTGTCATCGACTAGTTGAAAGTCGAAGAAAAATGGGAATCAAAGAAGGATGTTAGGGCAGTTTCCAAGCAGAATGGCGATTTTTCCCGTAATGGCGGAGAGAGAAATCGGTTGGCTGCTGATTGATTGGAATGAATGATGGATGAGACAAGGCGGAGCGACCAAGGTTTCGTAGAGAAACAGAGATGGTGGTGACTAACTAAAAGGGAAATAAATTTTAAAAACTGATTATTCAAAGATGTAAGGCCTCATCGCCCCATTAGCCAGGCCAGGTTTTGATCAAACTAATTTAAGATTCGGAGAGAAAGTACGAAAAATTGTAAGGGTAATCTTTGGTCTCCGTTGAGTCAAACGAATGCTGTAACCGGCTTGGTCACCGGTATCCATCAGCGTCTGAACACCTTGTGAATCAGTGTTTGCATAAATTTTCGTGCCGTCCTGTTAGGAAGGTTGTGGTTTACGGTAGATGTTGGGGGAGGAGCTGAACTAATAGAATGTTCAGAAGGTTTTTAGTGTAAGCCTAGTGAACAGAATAACTTCCGCTTTTTAGGGGATTCGATCACCGGGCTATAAATGCGATAACGGCGCCACAGGGCATGACACCATTGCCATCATCATCCAGAACACGTCTCTATTATGTAGCATTATTTGTGAAAAAAGAGGAAATAATGAAAGAATGATTACAGCTCTTTCTATCCGGAAAAAGAGAACGTTTCCGGTGACTACTATCAAGGAGGCACTTGGAACTGGCTGGTGTCTGAGGCAACAAAAAGTAATGCACACAAGAAGCCACGGGAAAACTGGACCCATTTGGGAGAAAATTCATAGTTGCCAAGAGTAGACTGCCGGCAGGTGGCGATAAAGAACGAGCGGTTACCTTTAGGAAAACAACGCAATCTTCCATAACTTTCCAAATCGTTTACAACATGACTGTCACGAGTTTAAAGTGTCCAAGAAATGTGGCGATAGAAATGTGGGGGAAATCTTTAGGAAGAGCGGACGAATGGGTGAAAAAAAAAAACTTCTCAACGAACACTCGAAAGTGTACTGTGCACGTGAAAGGAGGATCAACAACTTTGCGAGAGAGAGAGAGAAATGAATAGAAGAAAACATGTTGAAAGGGCAAAATGTCATCAACAACCATAGCAGATAATCAACTGACTGATTAGGGAAGTGACACTTCATCGACCACGACGATTGGAATGTGCCTAAATGGCGAAACAAGGGACCAATTAGCCCCAAGAATGACGCCGGACAAGAAGGGATAGCATAAGATGATCAAGGAGATAGCAGCGAATCGAAATACTGGATTTTATGGCTTGAATTTTAGCCCAGAGCTTGAAAAATGGCCAAAAAACTGATTTCGGTGGGCTGAAGCAGTAGTCGCGCATGCCTGGCATGCCAAAGGGGACTGTTTTCTCTGGTGCTCATGGTAGCTTCATCAACGGCATCGTAACCGTCGTCGTCTTTGCCCCGTCGTCGCTGGGTCGGTCGGTGGAGGTGGTCGTTGTCGTGAGCGATTGCGATGCGGCAACGACGAAAAACAATCGTACATACCGGTTCAGGAATCGGCCACGCCCTTCTGAAACGTTGCATCGATCAGACGCCATCAGTATGATGGCAATTTGGGCAAGACTATCGGTCGGTAATGACGATGATGCTGAACCGATAACAACGGCTGCAAAACTGGAAACTCTCAAAGAAATTAGGGCAGCAGGCACACAAGAAAGTTCACCGAAAAATTCAATCATTTGGGAATATCGGGAACGAGATCCATGGGAAGGATCTATTCTCACGCAACAGTCGTGAGGGACTGGCAATGCCTAGCGAATCCCTTCCGTAAGTGGCAACAGAAACAGAACTCAAAAGTTTGATCTGAGACTTTTGACAATGAGAAAGAGGAGGATTCCGCGAAGGATATCGAGTTCACTCTTTGGATGACTCAAAATGCGAGTGATATCGCTTATCGCTCAGTGGGAATCGCAATGTGGAGTTGTCATCCCAATGAGTTTCCAAAAGAGTTTCTTCTGGGACAAAAGGAAATAGATCTACTTTTTTAGTTGGGAGGAAGATTATCATGTGGAACGATTTCCAAAATGGAAAGTGAATTAGGACTAGTTTTTCAGTCGAGAGAAGGGTAATCGTGTGGAACGATCGTTGAGTTTTGGGACAGGAAATTGTACACAAAAAATACAAAATAAGGAATGAAAGTCCTTATGGTGGGATCAAAAGGAAAGGGTCACTGATAAAGCGTAGGGATGGCTGCCCGAGCACCAGCGGCAGTCACTCAGTCGTTTGTTTTTACTACTGGATGACCATAGCTTCAAGAGAGAATAAATATTAGCTGAGTTTTAACTAAATAAATAAACAAATAACTATATAAATAAATAATCTGTCGTAATTTTGACAGTACAAAATAAAAGAAACGAGCTACTTAATCTGAGGGATTTAGAAGGAGGTGAAATGCCGGAAATTGTTCCCTCCATTGTCATATATGGAATGGCAGAACGTCGCCTCCTCAGTCTAGCCTCCCTGGTCTAGTAACCTGAGACGACATTTTTATCGCTACTCCCTATCCTTCCCACCTTCCTAGTCAATTCCCTAGTCGAACTTGTCCTCTTATTCTTTCTTCTTTTCTTTTTTTTTCTTTTCCTCTATTTCGTTTTTTGAAGCTTGAACGCAAGCGTCGGGTCATGTAGTCGACTGGAGGAATGTGGGGTTGGGCCCAAGAAACTTGCCTAAAACAGCCAGAAGACATAAAAATTCTAGAGCGAAGGTGGTAAAGCGGCAAGTGGCATACTACCCCTACATGCCATCACCCACGCATTGTCTGGAACCATAATTTTGAACCCCCACTCGCTTGGGACAATCTAGCCTTTGATCCCTCCGGGGTCAGCTAATTGGTACCAGGCTTGTCTTGGCACTGGCTTGTACATTGGATGGTCACCGCAATCCACTGTGTAAGATGCATATAAATTCAAAACACCACGACAATTCTGAACGAAAGTCGAATTCAGGGAGCGCTCCTTGAGAACGGGATTAACGCCTGGGGCCTCATGCTTCGATGAGATAGTGAGGTCTAAAAAACCCATTGCTCATTAAATGTACTCACCAATGAAGATGGAATTGAACTGCTTTAGAGAGCGTTTTTTCAAAACAGCTATCATCGCCCGGCCCTTTTTGTAAACACCAACTCCTTCTTTGCAGAAGTGCAAATGCGCCGTCTGGTCGCGGATTCTACGGCACATGCTTGTCACTGACACTGCCAAAGACTGGGTAGCTCAACGTAACCTTTTTTACATACAAACCAGGACAACCCGTATGGGGGTCATTTAATAAGAATAGGTAGGTTCTTGTTTTCAAAAACGTACAAATTGGGTTGGCTTGTGTAAAAACCGTCAAGACTGCGAGTGCACTGATGACGGTCTCTACGATTATAACAAGAGTACAAAGAGGCTTTCATCGTCAAAAGTCGCGTACTCTTCTCTTCTGCCTTCCCATATAAATAAATCATCTCGGGAAGTCCCTGATCAGAAAAGAAAAAATAATGTATATGTATACATAAATACTATAAATGTTAATAAATAGAAATATAAAATATATGTAATAATACATTAAGAAGTAGTCCATGTTTCCCTCTCTTCTCTTTTTCTTTCGCTCTATCTCTTTTGCTCTCTCATGAGAAATTTTGGAAATGATCCATAAAATCATCGATTGGGATTATTGATTATGATTTTGATAAGACATCAATGAAAAACTCGTTGTATGGCTGAAATGCCAGTTGATACTAGAGAAGTCAACGTGGAGATAGGAGGCGGAATAAGGGCATATGAGAAGTTTAAGCTGGCCTTGATCGAAATGTTTTAATAGGGCGTCAATGCTCCCAGGTAGAGCCTATCACAATGAAATCAATGTGACAACTTATCAAAGGGTTTTTCTCTCGAATGAAGGTCGAAAATGACTGACGCAAACCGCTTTATTGTAAATACTCGACGGAATTGATAGCGTTGTTGAAAACGGCGATACTTCAGGAAAATTCATTTCTGTATGAAGTCGTTCAGGAAATGTCGAGGAATCGTAACGGAATTCGACAGTGAAGTGGGGACCTGTTAATGGGGAAGAATATTAGAAAGTGAACTCAGCTTTGGAGCTCATATTTGTTTTTGAGGATTATTTTCCTCACTAAGCACTGTGCCAATGAATTCGATAGGAAAAGCGTTAAGCCAAAATCGATCCTTTTCCGGTGTACGCCATGCATAGAGCTCTACACAGAATAGCAGGGGTATTTCAGTGTTTTGCTTATTGAGGAATATGTGGGATCATCTTGAGTGAAAGCAAGGAAATGGTCCAGCAAGGATTAGTTATCAGGATGTTCGATCCAGGAAGAACAGAAGGTCCTGAGCTGGAATTCCATCCTCGAAAAACCATTTTATAATCATATAAGGTAATACCATCCATTACTAGCTGAGTGTCATGGATTCAAACACGGTGCCAACGCTCGAGACAAAGGATAAAGCCTTCAGATGCTTATCACTCCCGTCTTGGAATGCGTCCTCTCCCTGGACTTCATTCAAAATCGTGAAGACGTTTGATTGCGCATATGGCTTATGTAATGGCTACAGGAACTAGCCAATCGAATCAGTTTTTTTATTCAGGCGCACCGCACAAGTTTCCAACGGACACTAATTAACTGGCCCTAAAAAAGGAAGCCTTGATGGGCTCAAGCCGGTTTCCGTCTGAAACTTGATCTCGAACCTATTCCCGAGTACCTACATTACCTATTACACCCGCTGCATCCCTGAGTGATAGGGAAAAACTGAAGGATCGAAAGTATTTGAGAGAAAACCCTAGACTATGCCCCACAGTACAGAACCAACTCCCACACCATATGGGAACGTTGAGTATTATTATGACTGTCTATTCCTGCCCAAGACGATAACATGTTACATTGCACATATGGGCCTTTCGCAGGAGGGTAGTCCGCAGATTTTTTGGAAGACTTATATTTACTTTAGGTTTCACAAGTTTTTGAAATCTGCAAGACATAAACTTCAAAATGGACACCTTCGTATGGTAGAACTCTCTATTGTAAAGGCCAGGGTGTAAGAAAAGGCAAGACAATGACTACAGCGGCTGGTTCATAATCGGAGCGAGACAACGGAACAGAAAAAGGGTGTAGTCGGAAGATGGGGTGGTTGGAACCGTGCGTCGGGCCCCCTAGAGTGAGAGACAAAAGGACAAATGCTCATGTGATTGGATGGATTGGCCTTGAGCGTGAGTTGGTTGCAGCGACTGCGACCACCATGTTGGTGGCGGTCGTTGGCGGCAGCCGCCTCAACCGGTGGCACCGCCGATGGAGATCGCAGCCGGCGAGAACGAACGAATGAAGCGGGACGGATTCAGAAGTGCGACAACGACCCCTGTGGCGGCAACGACGAACAACGAGATGAATGGAATGCGGCAGCAATCGCAGCAACCTGTTACCCACCAAAAGACTCGCACATACATACACATACACCTGCAACCAGCTCCAAATGCTGTTTGCTTTCAGTTCAATAGAGGCCGCGTACCCGCGGCACAGAGCCTACATGCTGTTTGCCCGTCGCATTCTATCAGCACAGCAGACCACACCCGATCGTTCATCGAGTCACAGCTGCCTTTCAAGGAGTCCCACTTGCCACTTGTCGCCGAGTCAAGTCATGAATCCGGTATGGAACCTCTGACGCCGAAACTAACCCCTGAATCATCACGGGTAGAAGTGGAAGGATTAAGTGTTTTGGACGTTCACCTATACCATCTTCAGAACGTTCTCTCGTATTCGCCTTCCATTCCGAGTTTGGGGCGGATGAAATGTGTCCATGGCCTATACAACGAGTTGCAGTAGCCAGCCTTATAAAACGTTTATCCTCCCAAATTAGTCTCGTGCCGGTTGACTGACTGCGGAGAGACGGAAGGGTAGGTTGGTCTAAGCGGGTATCCATCCGGGATTGGTCTCGGATTGCGCCGTGGTAGGTGGCACCTACCAATGCACCACCTCAGTCCATCAACAATTGGAATATCAGTTTTTCCCTTTTTTGTGGAGAGTTGAGGAGGGTAGGGGGGAGGGGGGGGGGGGGGTGGATAACACGCCCCTTTTCGTCATCTCTTCTTCAGTCATTTTATGCGAAACAGTAACAAAAATCTGTCCATTCGTTTTCTATGTAAAGAGTACATAACTGGTAGTAAATGTTCGAATTGGACTTTAGTAGGGGGATCGTTTTCGCCCAAAAGTAGAACTATAAATCGAGCAAAGAATGAATTCCTCATATTAAAAGAATATATTGTATACTAACGTCAAAAAACTTCTTCTGATGGTTGCCCTCAACAACTTATTCATTGTCCTGAGCTGTTCCAATGTATCTCAATCTGTTCGGGAGATCGTAAACTGGTGAAGTGACCCCCATACTGGGCCCTAAGAGGAGGTTACTCCTAGAACTCCTGTAACTCAAAGAGTCTCCGTTCCGGTATACTCCTGGCTGCAACTAGCCCAAAGGTTTCTGTAACTCCTCGTCGCAGGATCGGCTTCTTACCTCGACTTCTGGAGATTGCACTATTCTAGGCGGTTAGTATCGTAAACCGTATGAAGGACTCAACCTCATTTTCTCCTTGACGAGGTTGTTTCTGTGAAGGCTCAAAGGTTGCTGTCATTGTCTTTTTTTCGTTCTAAAGGTTTTTAAGACATAATTCCATAATGACCGTTGTCGATTATCACTATTCCTAGCCCTTTGTCTTTTGTTTACTACTACTGTTCTTAGTGTTTACGTCAAGCTAATTAGTAAACAATCATGGAAGAATGAGCTTGGGGAGGCCACAACACACTCGTAGGGGGTTTCTGTAAAATAAATCATTTCGCTCTATAGGGTGATCATGGGCTGGCTACCACGGAATTTCCCAACACACATTATAGATCGTATTGAAAGGGGGCGACGAATCATTGCTGGCAGCAGCCATACAAAGGAAAACTGGTCGATTTGCTCATCGCCGTCTACAACGATGCCACCATTCTCGACATAAAGAATGATGGCTACAATGAAAGGAGACCACCAAAAAACTCAATGCGATTGAAGATCCCCACGACGAGTTCAGCAGCAGTCCCTCAGAAGCAATTTGATTGGGAAATGGACCGAAGAACCGGACTACGATAATGCTGATGCTGGAATATGTGGCCATAATTGTAAGAACGAGACTTATGGTTAAGCTTAGCCTAGGCTGTGGGAAGAGTAGATAGCCCTTGGTTGCCGTTGAGATAAAATCATTGATGTCTCATACAGAAATCATTTACAATGGAATGTAGAAAGACAGGATCAAGCCCAGGATGTGGTCAGGAATCCATTTCAAAGACACAACAAATCTCTTTCGAGTCTTTTCGTAGAAGCAAATCGTATTACGTTTCCCTGGCCCACAAAAAGAGGGATCTCGTTTGGAGCCGGAACATCGGAGAAAAACAACTGGGTGGTAGATACCATTGCTAACTGTATTGCTAGACAAAAGAAGAAGACATAAACATAAACGCTTAAACCCATGAATACAACATAAACAAGTCTGTTATGACTACCGAAAAAATGGTAGACAGGGCTCATAACGGATTAGGCTTACGGAATTGGGATTTTGTTCCATGAATCCCAAAGGGATGGAAAAAATGGGGTCCAAAGGGATGAAGAGAAATAGGTCTTCAGAATCTCGAGAAATGCATGTTTGTAGCAAAAAATAATCATAAATTCAAGAGTTCCAAATTTCTAACAGTCGGTTCTTCATGTAAATATTGTACGTCACATATAATCAATGAAGCCCTGGCATTAATCAGATCCCCTTTTCGGATGCGCCACGCACTCAACCTATTCAAAGTCAGGATCGTAATGACAGTTTGAATGGATGTGACCTACGTAATGTATTCTATGGCCCGTCGATGTAGAAATTAATGCTTATGTCCTCCCGGACGAGTATGATAGCATTTAACCAACATAGGAGAGATGGATAGCATGGCGGTTTGATCCCTGGATCATGGGTGTGTGGTGTGATGAGCGCCACTTGCCCCATCCCACCTCAATCCGTATATCATATATAGCAATTAAAAAATGAGAGCGGTTAAAGGAGTCCACAGGATGAAATCTGCCACAGCTTCAAAATAATGAAGACAGGCGAGGTTCACGAGGTCTTAGTGGTGGAACCCAGGTTCTAATAGATATTATATATCCTTAATTGGATCTCAAAATTCATGAAACTCAAGAAAATTCAGAAATCTAATTTATATAAATTATGTGGTAATGGTAGAGTGGTTCAAAGAGTCTCTAGAATAAACCAGACAAATCGCTCCATCAACTAAGAAAGGCCATGCACCGCCAACCACCAAATCGGGAGAGTGTTTGTCAATCCTTACAGTGTCCAGGCTGGGTGAGTTGAGTCAAATCAAGCCCCAGGCTCCAGTCCTGGTGACGCCATCCCTTTGATCACTCTCCAATTTCAATTACTATATATGAAATACAAGTGGATTCCAAAAAAAAAGGAGATAGACAAGGTTCACGAGCTTGAGTGATGGGAAATCATCACTCAAGCTCGTGATCCTTGTCTATCTCCTTTTTTTATTCCAAAAAACCTCATTTATTCCAGTTTCCAGGAAAATGGATTAAACCAGTGGAGGAATGGAAAAAAACACAAGGTGAAAAATAATCTCAGAAATGACAAAATCATGACAAAGATAGGGGCGATTTTCGTGTTTTTTGGAGGCTATCGATTTCGGCTAGAAAGAGGCCCATTTAGGGCCTAGGCTCACTTGTTTAGAACAGCTAGAAAGTAAGACCCGTAGTGAGCATTGGGCTGTTCAAAGGTAAAGAACTTATGAAATAAAACGAACAAAGAGCCGTTCACACCTTGAAAATGTCAGAAAGATTCTGCGAAACTTTTCGAGATCTGGTTTATCGACGACCAGATCTTGCTAGAGAAAAGCAGTTCACGATGGAATGAATTAAGAAAGCAGTGAAATGGAAAAAACGGTTACGATCGTTGATTCCGGATCCTATGATGTAGTAGTGAATGCTCAACAGATCAATCCTGCCAAGAAGTACGAAGGATAACTGATAAAATTGTCACCCATCCGATTGAATTGGTCGTAAACAAGAACAAATAATACCGTATCCGGTAGAAAGGTGATTCCGATGGCGTCAGAATCATAACGATGACGGATACAACAATTGTATTGTGATCGCAATTCTCAGTCATGACACATAAGTCATGGCGATATACCCCCGTACAGGCGATGATTTTGGCCATGGCGATTGAAAAGGCGCAATGGGTGTGTGTGTGGGTGGAGCGTAGGGTGTGAATCATCGGTGTCGGTCGTAATGCCTTCAACCGTAACGGTAGCATTTCAGATGGATGATACGGGAAAGACCCACGCCCTAGGGGAGAAGCGAACGAAGAATAGCTGTCGAATGACTTCCCATACTGGCACGTCGTCGTCTGCCCGGGCCACGTAATGCGCATTGGGTGTGGTCTCTTCTTTTTCGCAGTCACTTCACCACCGTAATAGCGGAAATTTCGCAAAACATCCCATTCACGCAACGGCTTTTTTTCGTTTCTTATCGGGGTAGGCTGGTTGTTTGGATTGAATGACGGATGGAATCACTGGGACGACGAAAAATGGGGGGCGAGGTGTGTATGATCCTTTAGTGCCTATTGATCACCACCGACCTAGGAAAGACGGCGGCAGGTAGTCTTCGGGTTGAGAACGGTTGGCTGTCGACGGACGGGGATGGGTAACGTACGAAATTGCGGAGATCGGGGGAGTCCTTGGCCCGGCGACCCCTCTCTACTCCCGTCCAACCTCGTCCATCGCCAACCACAATAAACAACACCGATAATCGCGCACAGGTTGCATCATAACAGCTGTATCGTCATCGACGACCGTCAGCGACAGTCGCTGATGACAACCGACTGACGATAGTAATCGGATACTGATGAATTCGGGAAATGTCACTATGGAATTGCCTTTTCGCGATCATCACTCAGTTGATCGCATAATTACTTCTCCGAAGTGCGAAATGGGTGTGGTCAAGTATCAGCAACTTGCTTTTTGTTTGGTGCATTACGTTACTGCATAGGTTTAGGTGTCCCTCCCCAGATAGGGTTCAGCTGTCCCCTTCCAGGAATGAAAATTTTAGCATCCCAAACCTGAATTCACTAGGAACTTGTTCAATGAAGTCATTTGAGGTCGAAGGTTTACTTAGGATTTTCCAGGGTAGCGCTTTTCTCGACCTCCAAGCTCCCATGCGTCAGGAGGACCCAGAAATGTGCAGATTGGCTGATGGGACGTATATAACTCGAAAAAAGGTAACTAATGTTCGACAATTTAATGGTCGATATCGAGTAGGTGATGGGTGAAGGGTGGATTGTCACCCATGTGGGTGAAAGGTGGATTGTCACCCAAACTGCCATAAATGCTCTGTTACAGTTCTAAGACTACTTGAAAGTGTCCTGGCAGGAGGCATTGAGACTTTGGTCAGCTCCCACGCCTGTTATCTCATCCAACAATCAAGTGGCATCCGTAATTACTGTCTTACGCTACTCTGTTACCTCTGTACTATCTAGAAGGGAAATCAGACGCTCAAAGGATCCTTGGTTATTTTCCTTAGTTCTCGAATTGAGACTTTTTTTCAGAAGAATTGCTTCCCTTACGTTTTTTTCTGAGAGCGAATTTAATCCTTTTCGCCTTCTGAAATGTCTTCTGTAGGGTCTGCTAGATCCTGGGAGGCCTCCAAGGACGAACCCGGATCTGGTGGGGGGAAGGGGGAAGGAAGAGAGGTTAGGGGTTCATCAGTGGCACGTATATGTCGGCTACTATCCCATTTGTTTATCATCGTTGCAAAAGGTTCTCACCGATTGAACGCCAAAACGAGCGCATCCGTCAAGAGTTCCCCCATGCGTTCCTTCCTTATTCCTCCATTCATTCGCCGACGTGCTCTCAGTAAAAAAAACCAGCCCTCTTTCGGTGAATTTGCTGTTCAAGGCGTTCGACCGGCAAATTAGCTCGCCCACCCATGTGCGTGTGATAAATTGAACAGTGTTGAACGAGCCACCATCTTCGTTCTTCTCCCACGTGCCTCCCCATCCTAGAGTTTCAGCCGCGGCCTTCAAAAAAATCGAGGGGTTACCATGAATGAAACACTCAACTGGGCGCTATCCTGATTGGTAATATGTAATTGGCGGACCTGCTCGTATCACGTTTCGACTGGAATCATCTCTCCATTGAAGATCATTGCACTTTTGTTCCTGTTGTCTTCCTATACAGCCCAAGAGCTGTTTGGAAAGCATAGGTATTGATTTCATTCGATTACGGTCACTTTGCAGTTAGCTGATAATCAGAGGAACCCTTCATTTTTATCATTTCTGTGGCTTTTGAGGGAATACCGTTATTGCCATAGCATAAATGACGACAACTTATGTCATGTACTTGAGAGCCTGAAGACTTTGTTTGGGCAGCAGAACATGAGGAAGTACCGTGTGCAGTTAGGTACGACATGTCTTTGAATCCGTTCAAGTATGTACAGCTCCCATTCAAATAAATCTCCATATATTTTCACAACATAACCCACTCAAGATCCTTTCGCATTTTGGCCGTTCCCTTCGGTTGTCTGTCTTGTTCTTGGTGAGGGGAAAACCCAGCCGGAAGATTGACCCAGGTCAGATATTTCGGAAGCTGGAACGCCTTCGATAAGCCCTCCCGCTACCTGAATTTTCGCCTCTCACAGACCTTACTGCTTAACCGATTTGAAGAAATATGCGTGCAACCTTTGCATAACGCTGGAGAGTTGCATCGATAATCGAGTATTGTGTAATAATGCAGTAGTCTATGAATAAATTTGAGAGAAATAACGAAAACCGGAAATGGACTTCCGGTTGAGATCTATTCAGTTCTGCTTGGGTTTGATAGATGGAATGATCGCTGCTAGTCCCGAATACGATGGGGGGGGGGGCACCGAAACTTTGCCAGAAAATGGAAGGAAGAAGTATTTGGGTATTGATCATTCCCGGCTGAAGGATGGGCCCTGCATTCGACTTCTCTATTCAAGAGCGTAGCGGAGTATGGAATGCGTTTATGACCTGAGCCGATGTGCAAGCCATTAGTTTCATCTCCCAAACGAGTCTGGTACCAACTAACCGACCCCCGAGAAATGGACAGCTTGGTTTGTCTGAGCGGACATCGATCCGGGGTTCAAATTCGAAATGGTCAGTTCGTGACAGCAATGTACATACTACAATTTCACATTGAATGAGGGGGAACAAGATAACCTCCCTTATCCCTCAATTTGATAGAGACTGGGTTTTTGTATGATGTTGGGAGCTGGGAATAGATAACAACGAAGGCCACGAGTAATTCTGAAACTGCTCAACTACTCTCTGATCGGAACAATCCTATTCTTCCTACAAATCGGTGAGACCAACTTTACCTATCGACACCTTTCAGATGAAAGCATGAGCTGTAGGCTTAGGATAAGTGCTCATCTCCTATCGGGTTTCGAACTTGATACTTGTCAAGCCCAATGTTAGTCAGTTTGTTTAATTCTATTACTCTTCTCTGTTTTTTTTTCCGCTCTTTGGTGGCCCCTACAGCTCCATGAATTCAGAAGCCCTCCGTGTTACATGATAACGGTATAAAACCCTACCCAACCCGAAAAAGAGTGGTAGAGGTTATTCAAAATGGAAACTACTCAATCGGAGAGAAATATGGAGGATGTTTTTTTTGCTTAATGATGAGCCTATTCTGATAGGAGCATCTTGGCTCTCAGGGGCGCTGCGAACGGAAGGGGAGGACTGGTTTTCCATTTTTCCCAGTTTCCCAAATAATATTGATTCTATAGAAGAAGCTGGCTCTTTTTTTACAAGCACATGAAGGGGTACATACGGTCAGTGCGCATGAACATGATCATGCCCACCCGTACCGTAGCCATTTAAGCAGGAAGTAAATAGAGTAAGGTTTGGGTGTAGGGTAGGATGTCCTGAATGTCGAATTCTCTTTTAGGATCTACTCACGCATTCGACTCTCGTTTGGATCCACGTTACTGTTTGGTTATTCAGCCTACATATTGGATTGCAAACTATTCGAATAGGAGTTTATTGCTTCTACCCTACCAGACTAGTCTGGAAGCAATTAAACGACCACGAAAAGCTGGAGGGTTTGTTTAGTCTGAACAGGTCCCGATTCACGATGTGAACCCTAGACCATGTTCGATGAAGGCGCGCATGAAACTACCCGATGTTCGCCATCGGGAAAAGGGGAAAGGGCGGAGAGGTAGGGGAAGTTGATCGTAACCGTTTTGGGATGCTCCTACGCACTCTTCTTCGATTCAGGATGAAAAAATGAGATAAAATGACAGACGAAAGATGGGAGGATTGAGCCTTCGGGCGTCAATCAATCCTGGCTGACGGGTGCGCCTTCGCAATTGACTTCAAGTCAGAATCGTAGCGACGTTTCAATGCCCATGTGGTCGGTACAGCAACGTGAGGTGCCAACCCATGCACAAGATGCTGCTGTCATCCTGCCAAACGAGTCTTGTCCCAACTAACGGACCCCACAGAGTTAGAATACTCTGGTAACCTCACTCGGGATTTGATACCCGGGCCAAGCATGGCGATACTGTGCCCCTTGGCACTGAACGAGCTCCGCCCAAAATGTTAATTTCCCCTTCATTTTCAAAGATTCATTACTTCGCCCACTTCGCCCTCCGTTGAGATACGGATTTTCTTCGGGTTAGACGTGTTGTGGGGTTTTCTTCAGTGTTTGTTAACAGTCTCAGCGATGAACAAACGTGAACAATTAGAATGTTTGCGCATACAGCGAAACGAAAACCGGCTACTTTCTAAGAGATACCGTGAGTTGTATTGATTACCTGGAACAATGATATTGTCAGTGGTATGACGGGGAAGGGGTGCTGGGCGAGTCCGTAAGCACTTTTACCCGAATGATTTCTGAATGGCCAATCGATTGTCCTCAATTTAGCTTCCATATACACCTGAGGGATTTTCAAGAGCTCGAAAAAAGAAGCTATCCGTATGCACTCGAATAAAGGCAGCATATGTTTTACTGTTAACATATCTGTCCCTCTTACCAGTGCAACCCCCCATATAAAATTATTTGTTCTCACGGAATGTCTGAAATAATCAAAAAATTTTCAGTTATAACGAAAGTCTGGTCTAGTAGGAAATAACAGGATCAGCGGTGATCAGTCCCTTAATCCCTTCTTGACACGTGACACGCCATGTACTCGGTTTTCACACGAATTCGTAGTGGCACGTACATAGCCTGTTGATTCCCTTGCATCTGTGCATCGGTATTTTTATGCCCTCGAACATATCTGGTACCAGTCAACATATCACAACTTCCTTGTTTGGATCGACCCTAGCTAATTCAGTGTATCAGTGTTAGCCCCATTTAATCGCAAAGGTATCGCTCGTTACATAATGGTCGTCACAACATACTAAAAAAGGACATCATTCTGTCGTCTTAGAAATGGCTAAAATAAGGACGGGAGCGGTGATGTAGGAGAAAAAGAACCGGAAGCGTTAGTACGTAAGAGTTCGAGTCCCGTCCGAGGCCAAGGTTTTGCTTACCACTCGCCATCCTTGTTAAAATTGACAACTTTCAGACCGTTCTCTCCATTTCCTCAACCCCCCCCCCCCCCCCCCCCCGAGATTGTTTCATTCCTAGTAGTCGGATTGCTTGGCTGAAGCTTTTTCCATCAGGGAGCGTAAAAGGTAATTCCGAAAAAAATCTCTCAAGAAGAAAACTTTGATTTGTGCATTGTCAGACCCTCGTTATTTTTGTGCAAACCAGGCACGCATACAAAAATACTACAAATGTAATGGACGTGATATGCATGGCCCATCCCAAAACCAGAATTGACGAACACCCAGATCACTTCAACCTTTTTCATTCGTTCTATACGACGCGCTCTCTGAGATCATCTGAGCTCATAATCAGGACACAAGTGAATTCATAATTGACATAGGAATAGACTTCATGAAAACGATGGAGTGAGTATGTGAGAAAGTCACTAATTTCCGTAAGAAATGACTCACCCTTAGCCTTGCCCTGTTCCATTCGTTATACTTCTTCTGTGACTTCTTTAGGTACTCTGAAATTCCACATGAAGCACAACTGGCACCTGTATGCTCGGAAAACGTATTGGAAACGACCGGAAAATTCATATCGACTCAGTGGAAGACCCGTTGTGGCACAACGATTCATGCTGATCAAATACACATCCATTCATTCGTACAGACACGATCGCGACGAATCAACAACAATTCGCAACGCTCGTATGTCTAGCACGAAGCTCCTTTTTGGATAGTTTTTGTTGTTCGGACACAAATGACAGTGGGAAGTGGCGAAAAGGGTAAGTACGGAGACAGAGGGGCACCATACTTCCCGTATCGTAGACGTATTTAGTAAGGGAGCGGAAAAATCTCCAGTTTATCGAATTGGGTGGATTACTCATCAGAAAAGAGTCTAGACAACCGAAACAACACATGAGATTACGACAACTATCCTGTGGGCGGATTTGCTATCTCTGGAGTTTTTCGTGGAAGTGGAGAACCAGCTCGTGACTGCTACAGAGTCACAAGTTCTCAAAATAATCTCGTCTGTCTTGAAATAAAGTGAATTAGAGGGCCGGAGTCCTGCTTATGAAAGACAGAGAGGGCTAAAAGCTTTGGAAATTGTTTGTTAGCAGTAAAGGACAAGTTACAAAGCAGTTCAGTCTAATAAAAGGCTCTTTGCTCTCACCCTGTGACACGAATCGTTAAAGTTGTTTTGCTGGGAGATGTGAGGGTTAGGGAGGAACGGGAGGAGCGAGAGAGGTGGCCATAGAAAACATCAAATAGTAACGAGTGGTTGTTTTTTCGTAGCTATTCACCCTCTGATAAATTTTACTCGATCGATCAATAATTCCTCTTACTATACTTTGTATTGTTGTGGCGGAGGTGGTGTAGTGACAAGTGGCGCACTATCTTACACGAATGGTCAGGGGTTCGAATCCCGGATCGATATCCGCCTAAGCCAACTAAGCATTGCATCTCTCCAGGGTCGGTTCATTGGCACCAGACTGTCTGGGAGGATAAAAACAGTAACTTATACATCGGCTGGCCACCGCAAGTCATTGTATAGGCCACAAACGCACCCATTACGCCACTTCCATTCTGAATGGAAGTCGGGTGCAGGGCGCATCCCTCAGTATTGATCAACGGCAAAAACTTAATCCTTTATACTTTATCCTGTAAGCAATTTTTCCATGATCATCACCTGCAAAGAAGTTGTTAATGAATTCAACTATCCACAACCAAATTTCCTAGGGTTCCCATTAAATATATGGACTTGGGGTACTGTAGTAATGGGGAGCGGTCCGCTGGGGTATCTAGAGCACAAGCCAGATTACTCAGCTGTATCACTGAGGTTGCTGAACGGCGGCCATGATACAGCTATAGAGTAAGCACAGAAAGCTGTTCAGTTGAAGCTGAATTGTTCTACTGGGACTTCGCTTAGATTTCCTATGGCAACAAATGAACAATAGGTTCGATTTCCACAAAAACCATGAGTAAATAAGAGGTTCAAGTGAGTTGTTTATTGATGGGTTATGCAGCTCCCAATTCCTATCCCATGTTTGGGTTAGTGCAACAGACCTTGCAAAGCTCGCCCTACACTCCCTTACATTTACAAAGACTTATTAATAATTACCATTCTTAATCAACTAATACCAATAATTTTGGTATAAAAACGGTTAAGAGAAAGTAATTAGTAGGGTGTGTACAACAAGAAGAGCGGATCATCGAACTAGAATGATCTGGAACTGCCCGACGTCGTCAATTTTTGTTTGCACTGAGCGTACGCTTGGCAAAGAAGAAGTCACTAGTGTGCTACCAGCAAGACTAATGAGATTCTGCACAAAAGAAAAGTAAATTGAAAAATCGAAAATCGGATTTTTCTACAAAAACTGGAATGTTCAAATATTTGCAGATGTAGTAACTGGGTTTGAAATTCAGTAATTTCTTGGGCTTGCTGTACGGTATGTGCTGACAAGAAGCTAAAATGGTTATTAGTCCAATAGTCTGTAGCAGAGTAAAGTAAGGAAGGGAAGAAAGAAGAAAAATGAACGAAAAGAGATATCGTGGTGAGATCAGGTAGCTTAACAAGTAACACGCTATGGGAGAGCTGTCAGAAAAGGGAGTAGGTTCGTGGCATGCTGCCAAGGGATAGTGGTAAGGAACTTCTGAAACATGGAACGAAGAATCATCTAGTTCAAAAAAACCTTTGATCAACCTAAAACAGCCAATAGTACTGTTTGCTTGCTGCTGTAAGAAAAATGAAAAACTCGTATGAGAAAGTTGAAAAAAGCAGAAGAAAACCGGTAAAGAAGAGATATAAGCAGTCTTCAGAAGGAGGCCACAACCGACAATAATTCTACCACTCGCCCGATTGAACTGTTCCTCTCTCCCACTGGTTTGTTGTTGAAGATCGATTCCCCGATCGATGAGCTTACTATAATTGTACCTGAATGACGCACGCGATCGCCGCAGCGAGCAATTACTTGCACAAGACGAGGCGCAAAGACATGACGGCAATCTAGGAGGGTTGGTTGGTCATGTAGATGGGCGCCCACGAGCACTAATAACGTTTTGTCGATCGCTTGACTGGTTCCTATGTGTCATTGTTGTGAATGGTTTACCTAACTAGTTACCTAGTTCATGCATATGTAACTCAGGCGGATTCGTTGAGGTCAGACGGGTAATTAAGAGGGGATTTCGACATTCAGCGATAGGTTTTCTTCACTGATCCGATCAAAGTTCGAGTTTTTCGAACTAGTGACTCACTTCGTCTAGAGATTTCCTAGCAGGCAACCTTATTCCCCTCTCGAGTGATTTTTATTTTTACATCGCTTTCATTACATTCTTGCAGGCCGGAGTTTAGGACCTTAAAGTAAATCTAAAAGGCACAGTTCACCATGATTTCGAGCTACCCCTTCTTAGTCGAAAAGCGAAAGCGTAGGTCGGGAATATTTCTTGTGTAATGAAGTAAAGGAAAAAATCTCCGATTTTGAGAAAAATAGGGCTCCTCAAGAGTAGTGAAAATGGAGGTTGTATGAGATACCATAACGGAAATGACATGGAATTGCTATTTGGACGAGATTTCAGTTGTTGCAATCGCGCAAAGAGCTATCTACATCTAGTCAAAACTGTCCAGAATTTCCTTTCACTGTCGCTATGGGTCGTGCCAACTTGTTCGAACTGCCTGTATAGGTTCCCTTGTGAATGGTGCAGCCACTACACTCTGCTGCTGGATCTCGTCCACGCATATACACGAGACAATGTTTGGGCGTTTATACCTAACTCTCTAATTAGGCCGTTTTCAGGTATGACAGCGCCACTACGGCATACGGGGTCTTACAAATTCATTCTGGCGAGATATCTCATAATTCACTCCTGCGGTATTCTGTGCCTTCAAAATTGACCTGAGCGAAGATCCTAGTGGGTCTCCAGGTTCGAGCTTTTTTTCGGCTTGAGTGCTATTTATCAGCCTTCATAAAGCAATAAAGATGGTTGAATGTTAGTTCCTACATGACTACAGTAATCCACTTAGAGTTTTCATTGCTGTCAGCCAGCTATACAGGGGTGCCCAAAAAAAAGAGACACTATGCATGGGGCCTAATCCAGGGCGGATTACGTCGCACCGATTGAAGCAGCAGAAGAATGTGATTGAGTAAATTGTACTAAGAATGTTGCTTGATGAAAGGAAGCAGGAACTCGTGTGGTTCCTATATCGGCATCAAAATATGAAGCCGTCTTCCATTGCGGACGCGCTCAAGACGACTTATGGGATATCGGTCGGCAACAAGCAGATACGCAACTTTCTCAGTCGAGTCGCTCACGGACAGATTCCTGGACATCGTCGTTTAGGATCTGGAAGACCGCTGACTTCCTCCCTCCCTGTAGCTCCGACAACTCCGCAATGATCTGCGATGTCGTGGGAGACGAGCCTCGTCGACCTCAGATGACGCATCAAATTTGCGTGGCAAAAACTTTTGATTTCGTTCGTGCGGAAGACCATTGAAGAATTCCGTGATCGAGTACAATGTGTTGTTGATTTTGCGGGTGGTAATATTCAGTCAGAATTTAATAAAGTTTGATTACATTGGTGGTACAAGCCGAGCAGTGGAAGTGTCTCTTTTTTTTGGGCACCCCTGTATATCCAAAAAGTTCACCATAATCGGCCAATCGGTGGTTTTCCTATCAATCCATCTGATCGGCATTTTTGTACGCTGCACTCGGTCGGCTCCATTTATATGATGTATGGAAATTTTCATTTCTGTTTGCTAGACCGAGAAACCTTTTTCTCATTGTGAAATTGGTTTTTCGGTTATTTTCTGGTGAATACTTAGGACACCTTTATATGCCTGACCCAATAGTGGGTGTCGCCGTCTTAATGGCTAACTGGTTCATTTAGCCGAAACTGGTTAAGGAGCTGTTTTACTGCAGCTGTGAAGGAGCTGCACGTGTTGATCCCTTTTCTAGCTCTTGCTAGGTGAACCAGTTCGATCGCCTAAGTATCCCATAAGTTATGTAGAATAGCATAAGCCTCAGAATTCCCCGAGTGAAAAGTGGCAATAGCAATAGAAAGAGCTTCTACCATAGACGGAACAGCTCGTCGTACTCAAGCAGTTCCACTCAATTACGTTTCCCCAACATTTGCCTTTTGCCACGCCCTCCAATAGAATGGGCTGTGAGAGGGTCCCCGAGGTTTGAAGAAGTGAAACTTCCCTCTTAACCCGTTTGAAGATGAATTTCCTAGGAGTAAAAACACTGGTCACGTAACAACTACTAATATTCGTCAAAAAATTGCATGATAAGAGTACTTAGTTGGTGGCATAACGTTCTGCCTCCGACCGGAGCCGAACCAGGTCTTCACGGTACCCAACGGGCACCGCACGTATCGGTTGTTGAGTGTAATATCATTTTTTGATTGCAAAAATTATAAAAGAGAGCAGGTTCTATTAATCGGGGCAGTTGGTCGTTTCGCAGGTCGATGAGAAAGAATTACAAGTCTCCGCATAGGAACATCCGAGTTAATGACCGCGCAGACATCTTAGAGCTCTCTCATCTCTCTAGAATTTTCTCGTAATAAAATAGAGACCGTTGGGGTTGGTTGAGCTGGAAAAGAAAGCCTGAAGAAGATCAAAGAAAAAAGAAAGTGAAAGGTCGGCAATGACATAGGGTTATGACAGCTCAGCTACATAAGGTCCCCCTCAACCTTTCCTCCTCTAGGTGACGTGGTAATTCATTGCAATTACACTACGGTAACTTGGAACAATACTCGAGTAAATTCAAAGAGAGTGGGCGTAGATAATGAGTGAAACGGCAGCAACTGTAGCAGCTAGAACTCGGAATCGAGGCGAACCAGCCGCCGAGCGTAACTAGGCGGCTCAGAATCCGCGACGCAAACATCCTACCCCACGCAGCTTTTCGACCGAATCCAGCCTTAAAACAACACACCGAACGCATGTTTCTTGCTTAACTCAACAACGGATCAACTAATTTTTTCGGTCCCGGTTAGTTGATTCTTGAGATTCTGAAAGAAGAGAAACATCAGATCAGAAACAAGCAAGTGCCCCAGGGTCTTTAGTGAAAAAGCCTATTTGGAGAATGAGCAGGGGTGAATGTGTAGTGACCAGTCAAATGGTTGATTCATTTAATTAATTAGGCGGTGGACTTTGTTTACCATCGATCAATCAAGCGTTTCAGAATAGAATTGGCGTAGGAGGAAGGAGGACCCTATACAACCTTTACTACCCTAAAAATATTAGGTTGAAGCATAATTATTCCGGATTTTTTTGCGACTTCTTTTCTCTCGCTAAAATTGAACTTTTGAAATTGGGATACTTGTAGAGATAGTCTTTTCGCTTTCCTTTACGGAAATATAACTACAGAACCATCTTCGTATACGCCAAATTCTGCACTATTATTTCGAGCACTGTTGGGAGGCGGCACACTAATATGTGATCTCAACGAACTTCTCGGCGATGGAACAGTCAGCCAAAGCCGAATAAAGCTTGGAATGTGTTCTTAGGGTCGCCCTATTCACCAACAGATACTTCTATGGATTATCATGTTGGTCGCCCGTTGAAAATTTGGTCAACAAACAGAAATTTCGACGAAGTGGATGGCTTGATGGCCAACGTCAAGGCGTGATCGCCTCCACGAATCGAAACTTTTTCGCCTGTGGAATCCGACTGCCTAGCAGATGGGAAGCAGTGCTTGACGTATATGGTGGATATGTTCCGGAGTAATTATTTGAACATGTCTTTGCTAGATATTTCTATCGTTTCTTCAAGAAAATTCGCTGAAAAAAAATCCGTAACAATTATGCATCAACCTAATAAATTTCCATCCGCCAGGAGCCTACACTTTCCAGGTTGATTCCTGGTATCGGACGAAATCCGAGTTGAGTGAGGAAAATGGAGACTATCTCAATCAGTTACCGCTGATCAATGATAGGAAAAGGCGCAGTTTCGATCGATCCAAAGTTGCCAGAGTTCAGTACCAAGTAGTATCATCGTACTTATTTAGGATCTCATCTGAGAGCTGAGTATCGAAGCAGTTCATGGCTGCAATTTCAAAACACCCCCGTTGGTTTTGACTTCATTTTCATTTTTTTATTAAGTTGACTTGAATTAAGTTGGTCATCACGTCATTGATGACAATGGAGACTCCCAAAGCCCTCGCTTCAGATTTTTTTTGAGCTGGGAGTTTGGACAAACGACGGGATTTCCACTATTATCAAGTCCTACTTCTACTGTGGTCTGCTTCTTTTACGGGTAGCCTGCCCAACGACTATATTCATATATTTGTCTATTCATTCTCTTCTGCGCTCAAGGTGCTCAAATGGAAGCAGGAAAAACGAGTCGCAGCAACGCTGTCCCAATAAAAAAATTAAACAAAATAAGGCAATGTGCCTTAGTCACATTTCCGCCTAGGCAACTGAACGTCCACCAAACTTGGGGCTCAGAGGAAACAGTAACATTTCTAGAAGCCTAGGAGAGGATAGTGAATCAACATGAAACTTGGTGGGCTCTTTGATCACTTTTTTGTTAAATTTGAACGTCAAAAAACTTGAGGTTTAAAACGATAAAAAGGTTCTTTACTAGATGAAATTCGAATTTTTGAGCTTATAAAGGTTTAGAAGGTGATTTCACTGAAAAGCATGCCAGCAAGAAATGTTATATTTACATACGTGACATGGTGTTAAGCATTCTAGCATGACTCATTGAATATCGGAAAGATGTTAAACGTTAGATAGCAAATGAAAGAAGAGTTTGAACGAACGAAGAGGCAATGTACGTACGTCTCAGCAACTTCTTCTACTGTTTGTTTTTCTATTTAGAAAAATTTGCACTTTGAAGGTTAAATTGAAGGCTATGGTAAGATGCCAGACTTTTGATAGACGCAGATTCATCCACGCCCATGAACCGGCATGGAAAACTGTCTGAGGTGTCATGGACTTTTTGTTTACTTCTGACCCATTGTTGAGCTCCACTCTTAACCCTGAACCTCTCCTTTTCTATAGAGGATAAAGGATAAAGCCAGCTGGAAGATAATCCTACTTCGAGATGCTTCCTGCACTGGTCTTTCATCCAAAATACTAGGGGCTGGGGCCATACATGAGTTACGGTGGCCAACTTATCCACAAGCCACTGCTTCTATCCTTCTAGACGAGCTTGTTACCAGTCAACCGACTCAGAACATATGAAAGGTTTGGTTGCCTCTAGACAAATGTCGAGTCGGGATTCGATCCTTGGACCGTGTGTACAATAGTGCGCCACTTGGCGCTACACCGCATTCTTTCCCATACCTACAGGATTGGTTTGGTGAACACGAAGAACCGCGCTAAGTCGACGTTGAGTAAGATTCATTGACATGATTCCAACGAAACTTCTTTCGATTTTAGTGATAACAATGAGAAATTGTCCCTGAATCTGGAAGAGAGTACTTGTCCCTCTACCTAGTTAATCTCGTTTTATCGGCTCCGTTTCCCATATCAATTTGAATGTGGCAAACATCGAAAGTGGTGGGTACAACATTCTCCTCGCAACTGTGATGTTAACGAAATCAGAAAAACCAGTTGCGAATGAAATCATTCGATTAGGCCGCAAAGCCCTCAGCGTAATCTCAGCCCATACATATCAAAAAGGAAAGTATTTAGAGCTATGATTGAACCGTCTTAGTATTATCCTGTAACCCTATGAAACTTAGTTCTTTCTGGGTTTTCTAGCACATTTATTGATTTTACATTATTTGTTACGTTATTTATTTAAAAAATCTATAACGACGTGCCAAAACCTTGGAGGAAGCTGTAACTGGAATTCGACAGTGCCTTAGGAAACCCAGAAGCGATTTCGCTTTCAAAAGTTCTCGAGTACCCATGTGCAGAAGTTCCCATCGCATGAAAACTTTTGAAGACCTCTGGACTCCTTTTTTCAATGATGAGAATCTAACGAAGGAAGAAGCTTTGCTGGGGATTGTCAATTGACTTCCGAGACGGGAAATAGATGGTACGACTCCAATAATTACCGATCATCAGCTTTTTTGGGTTCGATCTTATCAAATGTTTTTATTCATGAAGAGGGGAGAAAGTAACCTCGTGTAAACCAACTTAGAACTTTCACCTTTAGTTTTGGACTTGAAATTTACACTTGTAACGCAATCCCATTCAACCAAAATTACCGAAAACGGCGGCGGTTGCTAACGAAATGAAGCAAATATGTACATATAAGGGGTCATGCTTCACTGCTTGGCTCATCCTGTATAATGTTCTATACAATGGTGTTAAAACCAAGATGTAAGAGTCAGTGGATTCTTAGATTAGCTGTGGCTTGATAAATGCTTATCGGAGAACCGTAATCACAGCGCTCGAACGGAGGGAGTAACTGTTCTCTGAGCTACTCGAGCAGTACCTGCATGGGCGAATTTCCTCGGTGATCCGTGCGCTACCCACCCATTAATGGAGAGCCAACCTCAGTTTTGGCGACCCATCCATAGTTATATTAGTTGCTTCTGTGTGAAAAGAAAGGAATAGGAAAAGGAAGAGGGCCGAGTAGTGTAGTGGCATATAGCGCGTTACCACATAAACGTGGTCTGAGGATCAAATCCCGGTTCGATACTTGACTGCCGACTAAGCCTTCCATACCCTCAGAGTCGGTCAATTGGTACCAGACTCGAGTGGGAGGATAAAAGCACTGACTCGAGCCTCACATGCATTCGTAACGCAACTACGATTCCGAATGGAAGCTGAGTGAGGGGCGCATCCTAAAATCCGGATTCATCGGATGGACTCATGAGTTTAATATGGAAATGTTAGAGTAATACATACAGCCTTCGATTAAAATGGAAGTGTTTATGATGGAAATTTTGTATACCTATATGAACGCTGGAATCATGATTTTGTTTTGTGGATGCTGACGGTGACCCTGCAGTGACTCGTGTAGTTACTCATAACTGACTCTGAGGTGCCTTCGTGGGTTATATCGTGGCGCTAGGTTATATGAGTATAGCTCTGAGACCAAGAGACCTGCATCACAGAAGAAAACCGAGAGTTCTAGCTGAGCACCCAGAAAATGAGGACCTCCATTTTGGCAGGTGGTTTTAACGCTTGTTATAAGAGGAAGCGTATGGGTTTCTGAAAGAAATCAGCCTTGTTGTCACTGCTGGATAAAGGGCAGACAGAGGGTTGTTATTGCAGCAGGATAAGTCAAACACTGAGGAAGGCGGTGGTTGAGAATGCTCCAAATAGAAATGCAGGTGGTAGGATTCAGCGGAAAAGCGGAATAACAGAATAGTCTATTTTTGTGAAACAACGATAACATTTCAGTGATGTTTTCAGGCCTCCGATCAGAGACAGATTGATTTCGAGTTCTCATTCGACACAACTGCACCAGATCATCAATCATACCTGTATAGGCTCACGTCTTGAAAAGTATCGATCCAACCGGATCGGCTGTTTTTTAAGTTTTTTCCATTTACTTTTTATTCATATTCCATATATTGATGTCGAAAACTGGTCATTCTCTTATACAAAGGCATATTTCCTTATAATTTTGGGGTATTTAGGGTTAGACGAATAATGAAAGTGTTAGTCTGGAATAGTGCAAAAATGCGAAGAGAACGCGAAAAAACGTTTTGGGAAAGGGGTGTAACTTTAAAAAAAGCTGTGAAGTTAGGGATCGGGCGAGAATGTGATTACAAAAGTGGCATGGAAGTGGTATTCGGACGAGCTGTCCAAATGTATGTGTGTGCCATTGCAACCTGCTTCAGTGCGCAGCTTGGTGCGTCGCGTGCGTCCTGGTGCGAATGGTGCAACCTAAACAGCTTTCACAACGTTCAAGAACTCGTCCTTCTTGGGTGTGTACGTCTGCTACACCGGTTTTGAGACCCTTGTTACGCCCTATCTAGGCCGATTGTCGACTCGACAGCGTTCCTTGTGCTATTCTTGAAGGTTACAGATTCATGTGGAGAAATCTCAGAGATCTTTTTTGCCGTGAATTTTTCATGATAATTTTGGGTAATCTAGATTATGATGAGAGATGGGAGACAAGATCGAAAAAAGTGCGATGAAGGTGAAGAACGTGCGTGGATCGGTGTTTCCAAAGTGAAAAAGGCTTCGAAAAAAACGTTATAAAGAGGGCTGGACGAGAAAGAGAGCAGAAAATGAAGAAGCGTGGGGCATTCGGACACTATGTGTCTCACTGCGTGCATGTGAGTCGTGGGCGAATGACAGACTATGGTAAGTAAAGATTCATTTACTTATGAGCACAAGTAAACAAAAAAACCCTAGTAACAGCAAAAATAGCTCACCTTAAAGCCTCTAGGAGTAGGAAAGCAAATAAGGGATTGCGGCAGCAAAAAAATAACAAAAAAAGAATGGGAGAAAAGCATCGCCTCATCACTCGGCAATCAGTTGATTGTGTGCGGGTCCTAGAACGAATGGTCATTAATCAACTTTTATTTTTACTTTTATCATTGTCTCGACTCTCGTCTAACGTGACATCGATCGAGGGGCCTTAAAGCCAATTACGACAGCAAAAGGGCTTCCACTATGTCCTAAGTGCCGAGATTGTAAGAGCGAGAGGGTCCCTTCTACCACCCATGAGGGGCGCTGAGTATTCCTAAAGGAAGAACTCAGTAACGTTTCTTATCGTGAACCGTGCCTTTAAAAGCTAAAGATTAATCTGAGATTAATTTCAGATGCATTTCCTTTTCAATTGGTTGCCGGAAAAGAAAAAAATGAATAGAAAAATCCTCACTCGTCGCGGTGGATTTCTGGGTGGCCAGCTCAAATTATCTTTTCCCAGACCTAAAACCACCATCAGGGGCAATTTTTCCACTGTCAGAGCAGGTCTTTCTTACCGGCATTTCAGTAAATCGAACTGCTTCTCAGGCTCTCGTGCGCGCTTCAGACGCTCAATAACAAAACTCATACAATACTCGTAAGGAAGGCATAGCTGGTACCAGCCTTCTATCTCTAATCAATTTGCTGTTATTAGTTAAGTCCCTAGTGTTGCTGGTATTGTTTTTTGTTAGTCGTTTCTAACGTTGTCTTTTACAACGTATTGCTAAATAAAATAAAATAAATGGCCGTTACTAGCTTGTTAAGGCATTTTTTGTTGGCTGAATTGCTCTTCAAGAATAATCATCACAGACAGGAATCTGATTAGTGTCTTTAAAAATGGCATGCGACCATATTCCGGTGATCCTGAGCTCTCTAAAGATTTGCTCTGCGTAATCCATTCACATTCCATCCTAAACTTGTGAGTACTCCTCCGAAAGCGAGGGCAAACGACGATACTACGGAGGCAGGATGGAAAGATTCAGTTCTGAGCATACAACGTTTGCGACACTTGGAAAGTCGATAATTTCTGTTTCTTTTGAAAAATTTAATATGGCCAAACAACTCATATATAGTAGCTGAAAACGTTTTTTGCCACCGTTGTGGTTTGGCCACTGCGATTTATCAAATGAGCTTTTGATAAAAAAATTATTTACTCTATCCTGATAATAGTTTTCTTTTTTGAAAGGGCCTTTTAATGTCGCGTTGACTCCCCTCCCCTTAGAGGCAGAACTTCTCCCTGATTTCTCACGCTCGCTTTGCGGCACGACAAATGTTTTTCAGTTGTCACGTGGATTTAAATAGCAATACGTACTCGGCTCGACTCCCAGCCAGTCGATAGGACACCACAAGAGAGCGGTCAGCAAACTGAAATAATTAAAGGGCCTCCTAACTTACAAATTGAGCGCTCCAATCTCCCATCGCCTTTCTGCGATAAGCGGCGGGTGTGGTGAGCGCGACGCAGTGTTCGGGGAGAAGATACCGAACCCCTCCCCCACCCCTTCATGGGTCCATTGCTGTCGTCATACAAAACAATTGACGGGATCATGAGTTTTCGCGGTACTAACGATCGTTTCTTCCATCGATCATGGTGGGTAGGACTTTCTGTCGATCACTCCTTCGAACGAGCCGCGGACGAAGCTAGACGACCATTGGGTGAGGACAAACATTCCACAGAGTTCACTAGAATCTTCATTCACTGTCGTGCCTCTCACACGACCTCCACGGTTTACAGCATACGTCGGGAGGAAACCACGCTCCAGGTCCACTCGCAGTCGGTCCTAACGCGAAGGGCAGAAATTGCCGGAAGCGCCTGAATTTAGTTATAAGCGTAACATTTCGCTGATTATCTACTCCAGTCAGTCGTCTGTATGCATTCGTCGTGCGAGGCTGGTGGATCGTCACGTGCTCCCTTCCTTCCGTCCCTTGGGATCTTCCCGTAACCGTCGATCATCGTCCCTCAGCTCATCTCCTCTTCTCATCACCTCTCGTCTCATATCCAGTCAGTAATCGTCTTAATAGTTTTATTCAGGTATGTTTTCGGTATAATGCTATTGCATTATGATATTTCACTTGCCATTTCTACATCATTTGAAGTTCCTCATGTTGTACCCATATATGATATAAATGTGGCGTCTCATCATTTTTATGTAGTTATACGGGATTAACGCCGAGAGTATTTGAGACACTTGTAGTTGGAAGCTTAGTTCGGCGACAGGGCACTAGACCCTTTTTTCAACCCGCAGCTGGATCCTTAGCATTCCTCGGCACGGCGTGTCCCCTTAGGGGTGTGTGGGCACCCAAAAAATACCCACGTTCTGGCGTGACTGGGGTGTGGGAACGCCGATGCAGATAGCAGAGGGCACCTCACGTCATTCACCACTACAACACTAGTAATGAAAGTAATGGTTCAGCATCCGTCAACATTAGTAATACATAAACAGCTGGGATCACTGGTATAATAGAATGGTACTCGTTGGCGATTGAAAAGAGGTAAGCGTCGAAGATAACATCCGGAAGTTAACTAACCATGAAGTCAGCGTCAGCTGCATCGCCTAGCTGCCAACTAAAGTGAACTGATCTACAAGTCCCGATTTGTAGGTCTTGCAAGTGTTTCACTAGCAAATCTATTCATAATTTGTTCTAAATATTCCCAGGCACCTATTTATATTTTCTTCGAATGCAGATGCGACGTTTTGATGACATTGCAACATGTAAAGAAATAAAATGTGCAATTCTATCGCCGCAGTGAAACAACGGCTGCTGTCGTAGCATTCCCGCACAAAAAGATAACTTATACGAAAAAGTCCAAAGACGGCATCGGCTCCTACATGAATCGTCGCTGAATAGTCGTCAGAATTGGAGCCTAGCCCAGAATGCGTTTTCATCCGAAGACACTGGAAAAGTCGATTTGTTAATATCAAGCAAGTAGCGTTGCTTTTTAAACAACCCCATAGAGGGATTTTTGCTAATTTTTTGATAGCCATGTGTTTGATGGTCTTCTGAAATGAGAAGAAAATGACAAATGAAATAGTTAGCGTGGTTTCGTTGAGACATTTACTTCAAATAAAGGCGTGCCTGTATTGCACGATTTCATACTGTTGAAAATTAATGATAATAAACTGAGAAATACAAAAACCAAAAGTTTCTGTCATCCGCAGGATTCGAACCTGCGCCCTCCGAAGAGGACTGCGACCTGAACGCAGCGCCTTAGACCACTCGGCCAGAATGACATGGCGTTGAACGTGGACTTCATCCTGATAAACGCATGTGCTGTCGTTCCAGCAAAGAATGGGCATGCTGCTAATTGTTTGTTTGTTTACCACTTCCACTGACATAGTTTGCTCTAACTATCAGAATCAGCTACTGCTTCTTTAGATTTGTTCAGCATTTGCAACTGTCGCTGAGACTAAAATTGGCCTGAAACTTTCCGATAAACTTATTCTTAAAACAACGGAGAGCAATACACTGATAAATAGTAGAATACCATCAAGTTGAATATTTTCCTGGAAATTGACTTCCAGTGTTAGGTTGCGGCTCATTTCCGTCATGTTTTTATGAATTTTTCCTTTTTTTTTATTTTGAATTTTTTTTTTGAATTCCCATACATGCGCTGCCTAAAAGCTCTCATGCGATGGGCGCATGTAGGCAGCCTATTTATGGAAAGTGCAATGAATCCTGGAATGGAGTAGTATTTGAAGGATTTCTGGGAGCTGCTACATTTTGGAGAAACTCCCCGAAAGTGATCTCCTCTCATTTTTCTCTTAATACGTTTTCGTCAAGTATATTCAATCCTGTAATGGAATTTCCATAGATTCAATCCTTTGGTGATATTCTCATCGTTGACACCTTTTATCAACTTGTGTGGCCAACTTTGCACACATAAGGCACTTCTTCCCTAGCGAGAAACCTCGATGCTTTCTTCTACTAATCGAGAAGTGGGAAATCCGTTCGCCCTAGGATATTTTATTTATTTATTTATTTGGTGCACGCTTAAATGTACTACAATTCCACAATCAATAAAAATAAACAAAAGTAAATAAAAAATATAAAAAAAAAGTAATAAAAGTTAGGCATGGTCCAAAACAAAAAGTAAAAAATCTCCAGTCAGGTGCGTAGAAAAAAAAATAGTTCGAAGTAGAAGTCTGAAATGCGAGGTCTGCGTTACGAGAGGAACGTGACTCCTTATTAGACCTTCATTTGTGAACCACTACGGTGTCATGATTTGCAGATCATTGCAACGAACACGCATTAGCAGGAGCTCACTGCGTCGTTTTACCTCTCGTAGAAGGATTGAAGATCAGAATGGCGGAATGGTTTCCGATCAGTATACCTCCACCTGTATTTTGTAAGGGAACTCTGTAGTTTAAGTGTTTCCACTACGCAGTGTCCACTTGGAATCATCAACAAAAGTTTGACTGTAGCCCACTACGCTATACTATATCTGAGTGCAAAGCACAGGGTGGCTCCCTCCCATCCGAACAAACTTGAACACATTGTTTACGATCTGTTGCAGGAATGCGTGCTCATATACAATGCATATTCGACCTTTTCAAGGAAAGGTACTCCCTCAAATTACCTTTCCTCCTTTGTATGTACCCGCAGAAAATTCTGTTTCCACAACTTCCTGCTGAAAGTGGACACCGAAGGTAATGTTAACAGTTTGTGCAATTCTCCAGTGCCCTTTTATAAGTCACGTAACATGTCTGCGCACTTCTTTACGGTCCTTATTCCTAAAAACCTAGCTAATGCGGACACTTCTGTGTCATTGCGACCAACTGCATTAGGGAGGTTGACGCTTTCCGTTGGCCTGTAGCGCCGGCAAGCTCCTCCGAGTTCAAGAGGAGGTCTTATGAACTGTCATCAGTGTACCAATCCGGTTGCCTCTCGTCGCATTTCCTCATAACAGTTGATCACTCGATGTAGTAAGCGTTCTTATGGAGCCTCGATCATGATATTAAGAGTTCTTATTATTATTTATTTTGTTATTTTGACCTTGTCGCCTTCGTTGGACGCCGAAATTACTCGGGATCCATCCTCATCAGCAACTTTTTAGGACCCAGCCTGGTTCAAGCAAAACGTATGGATATCTAGAACAATCTCGTAAATCACAACCACCTGGTAACGTGGTAACCTTACTATTCTATCGGAGTCAACTGGTACAATTAGAAAGTTCTTTAGCAACCTACTAACTTCCAAGAACAGTTCCACCATGAATCCATGGATGGGTTGAGCGCGTTCTGTCGTGAGATGCCCGCCATGTCGGCTAAGCCCCATTTGAGGGAAGTGTCATGAAGTGTCATAAATCTTTCGATTATATAGAAAAGATAGGATCCAATCAGGATATGAATGTGGTGGTTTATGAGTATCCAACCAGAAACAATTCATCGTCGATGACTGCGCTGCCGCTGGCAACAGGCAACAGCTCTCCTGCGCGGACCCATCTCGCGAGCAACTGGCGACTGGCCGCTCGCAAAATCGTGGACTATGAAAGATGCCATGCGTTTCGTTGGCATTTCATTCCTTTTAAAGGTCATTCTCGCATTCTCGTTCCATGGTTTAAGGAAAATTTGTTATAATATCGAGAGGTGTTGACGCAAAAAAATCATAATGACCCCACCTTCCACTGGGTGCGCTTGCTCGCTGTAGCTATAGCATTCAAGTTCTAAATTCCACCTAATCTACAGTTGGGAACACTGAACGCAAATGCCAGACATTGTGTCTAACCGACAAGATACAGGATTCAACCGCATCGAGGGCCTAGTAGAAGGGAACATTTTAACTGATTCGTCGCTCTTCCTCAAGCACAAAATCCTGGCTGGGTGAATCCCGACAAGTCAATGCCGCACGATATGAAAGCAGCAGTCGACTAGCAAAAGTGGGGGTGAACAGACATTTGGTCCATGTCCACAGAAGAGAGATCAAATCAGAGGTCGCATGAACGGGGCAGTGTCTTCTCGAAGTTCAGTATTACGGTAGTCGTGTATTGTCTGCACACACACAAAGGGGCTTACACTTTACGTGCGAAGCTTTTCTGTTCGTATTTCTTTCGTCAAATCTTATGCTTTTCCTTTTTGGTCACATGAGTAGTTGCTTAATACAGCTACCAGTACTTGAGGAGTTTTTTTTCGCATAGTTGTTTCAGAAATCGCTTGGCCAACATGACTACCACGACGGGAGTGGATGAAGTAGAGAAGGCGACCCAGTTCGTTCTAAGCAGTCTGAGTGATAATGGCAATGTGAGTTAATTTTCTTCCTTATCGGCTTAGCTAATTTGAATGTAGCCCATTGTCTCCCATTGTTGGAAGCTATGCTACATCTTTTCAGGAGCTGAATACATTACAAATATCAAAGGATCTCGGTATCGATCACCAGGCTGTTGTTGGTGCTATTAAAAGTTTACTTACGCACGATGGAGTGAGTTCAATTCAGACTGGCAGTGTAGAACTGTTGATTCACAATAAACGGGGATACCAGAGAGCGTACTTACCATAAATAATTTTTAGCGCAAACCAAATTCGTAGCTAAGATCAGTCGAGGGGAAGGTCACCCAAAGTCATGTTAAATGTTTAGCGTAAACGTGAAGTTTATATCGAGCGTATGTTGGTAGTAAGTTACATGGTTTGAGGACACTTCATTCGCAAAGCCAATTCTAGTCGTGGCGCTGGAAATGCATTGCATGGCCTTCTCTACTTTCCCGGGGACGTCTCAGTAGGATCAGTGTGGTTGGACTTCATTTATCTAGCGACATTGTAGTTTGATCATCATATTGAGAAAGTCCTTGGTTGAAAGGATGACCTTGTCCCTGGAAGGCAGTGAAGGAGTGTGAACATAAAGATGCAAAGGAGCTCTAGTTGTGCTAATTAATTAAGCTTTTTGTGGAATGGCGGAAATTGTAAAATAAAGACGTATAATTTGAACTTTTGGCGAGCCTGTTCGACCAAATTCTCGCCTAAAGATTAGCCCATTTCAGCTTTATTTGCTCTTCCAGGTCATCTCTACTGTGGATGCTTCTGAGAAGAGCGTGAAGTTAACCAGTGAAGGCAGCGAAATGGCGACCAACGGGTCAGCTGAATATCGGGTGTTCCAGCAAATAGGTGCAGATGGAGCGTTACAAGCTGACATAATGGTAAGGTTCAAGTGCCAATGCTGTCAAATGTGATGAGCAGGGCTAGGTCTGAGTCGCCATAGTCTCAGTGTTTTTTCTTCTGAGATGTTTATTCATTCGTAGAATGAAAAACAACAATGGATTTCAGAAATTGCCATTTGGGAAAGTGGGTGTGAACAAAGCGTTGGCTTCTGGTTGGATAACCATCGACAAAAGTGGTGGAACTGTTCGCTTGGTAAGACCTTGAGCGTATTTTTTCTCAAGCCTTCGTTGTTTCCATGTTATACGAAAGTTTGCCTCTACAAAGGAACTTTCGCTTTATCTGTTTTCCATTTCCTCAATAGTTTTCACCGTCTTTAGTTACGAAAGTGTGACGACGTAGTGGATACCGTACGCGCTCAGCTCGACGCACTGAGTTTAGGAAAAGAAGTCGATGCTAAGGCTGTTGCCGAGCTAAAGAAAAGAAAACTCGTGTCGGAAGTGTGGGTTGATTCTGGCTTGGTCATTTTTTTTTCAAGACGTAAACTAAGCTTCTTTGCTTTTTTATCACTTAGTTTATCACGTAGTCGCTGCTTTGGTTCAGTCAGACGCAAGTAGTTCAGTCGTGGTTGTGCTGGGATATGAACTTGCTATGAGAACATTTACAAAATATATCTGCTGAAAATGTCGCTTCCAGGCTCACAAAGTACCTTATTGTAAGGAAGGGACCGAATTTTACGACGAACATAAGCAAACCTGAAGTAGACTTGACTCCGGAAATGATTGCCACGTGAGTGTCAGGGATCTAATGAAGGATTTCAGCTTTGTTATGCATATGATATTCAGTGGCTCTTGGAAATCAAAAACCTTCAAGCAGTATAACTTCGATGCGCTTGGTGTTCAGCCTCCGTGTGGACATCTGCATCCTTTGATGAAGGTGGGACATAGTTTCCATAGTGTTTGTTACACTGGACCAGCACATTAGCTTTTGATAAAAAGGATGGAATCAGTAAGGAATTTGTTCAGGTACGATCAGAATTCCGACAGATTTTCTTCTCAATGGGTTTCTCAGAAATGCCTACGAATCGGTATGTGGAAAGCTCATTCTGGAATTTTGACGCCCTTTTCCAACCTCAACAACATCCCGCGAGAGACGCTCATGATACGTTCTTTGTCTCAGGTAATGCTCATGTTGTACTATTCATGGTTCACAATTCCCCTAACGCCGTTCCTGTATTTGTAAAAAATTTCAAAAGGATTTCACGATGTCATCACATTGTTAGAAGTCGCATCTACTTGAACGTAACATACCGTATTGAAAGTGACAGTACTGAGAAACACAACTAATTGTGAGGATTGAATATTTCATTATATGCAGATCCTGCGTTGAGTACCCAATTTCCAATGGATTACCTTGAACGCGTGAAGACCGTTCACTCAAAAGGCGGATACGGTTCTGCTGGGTTCGTTTTCTTTCTGTTCTTAAAACTCATTTTCTGAGACAGCGGTCGCCGTTTGCTCAAAGAATCGAATACTTGGTGTGAATTGCCCTCTTTAGTGCAATTCAGTCAATAAAGCCCGGCTTTGGTTTTCAACCTAACAGTAGTTGCGATATTAAATACTGTGTTTCAATACACCGTGGCATGCTGTATTTTTATACAGTCATCACCGTGAATCAGAAATTATTTGGTTCTATCTGCAACATTAACATCCCAACTTAACGGGATCAACAGCAGGCGCACTAGTATACATATTGTATCGATGCAATCGATTTGTCATTACAATCGCTAGTTTTTGGTAAACACACTGGTCCGAGCAGTATATCTACCACTTTCGTATTCCATTTTGCTTTGAGCAAACACGATTTACAGTAGCGCTCAAAAGTGTTCGGTGAAATGCTTTGACGCTTTTTCGTTCATAACTTTCTTCTTAGTAGACCAGACCGCGTAAAATTTGGATATGTTTAACTAGAGCATATTTCACCCTACCAAACACTATTTGACTGCAAAGCTGCAATATCCACAGGTAGAGCAAGGTGTTTGTTGCGGTAGTAGATTTTGCTAAAACTAAAGTTGTTGCCGTCTGCACTTATTCGCACCTTATGTGCGTTTTTTCTCATCTATTGTGTTCGGCATTACCGCTCGTACACTTTAGACATGTCGAAAAGCAAAGAATTTCCAGAAGGACGAGCATTCGTATTCCTAGTTGATTTTGAGTCCAAGCACTTTGGGATAGCTGGAACATGATCAGATTGCAGATTAATAGTGGTAAATATTCACAATACACCCACGCTCCAATAGAAATTTCGCATGATTACATCCAGTAGGAAAGGTGTTACGACTGAAAAGTACGGCTGATGAGCCATTTCACCGAAGACTTTTGAGCGCTACTGTATCTGAACTTATTCCAGGTACAATTATGATTGGAAAATCGAGGAAGCGCAGAAAAATGTACTACGCACACATACGACCGCAGTTTCAGCGCGACAACTTTTCAAGCTTGCTCAAGAGGTTTGCTTTTCATCCGTTTTTAAATTCCATTTCTTCCAAAGAAAAGTACCACATGAGACTATTGCTTCGATAGTCATTTGAGGATGTAACCTGTTTCAGAGGCTTTTTTAATTTTTTCTTGTGGATTTCTTCACCAGATTCTGAAACCTTTGAGCTCAGGGTTTCAAACCAACGAAAATGTTTTCGATTGATCGAGTATTCCGGAATGAGACATTAGATGCCACTCATCTCGCTGAATTCCACCAGGTAAAAACCTTTCATTCGATTTTAAGATGCAGTTGTTCATAGAAGGTATTTAATCCAACACTTCCTTTGCCAGGTCGAAGGTGTGATTGCTGAACGCAACCTCTCTCTAGCACATCTGATAGGAGTATTTACTGAATTCTTCAAGAAACTTGGTAAGTTTTCCTATTTTCGCTAACTTTTGCGTTTTCTCAGATGTGATTTCTGACTAAGGCCCTTGTATTTAGGTATCGAAAATCTCCGTTTCAAGCCGACTTACAATCCGTACACTGAACCATCCATGGAAATCTTCGCCTATCATAGCGGGTTAAAGAAATGGGTCGAGGTACGATGCCTATTATAAGATTTGTCTTATCACTAAGATGAAGAAAAGAAGTTTCTCCGGATGAAAGTGCGAAATTTCGTTACTTTGAGAGCGAGTTCTGCATCTCACTAGGTTTGCCTGGTAGGATAATCTACTTTGATCTTCAGATTGGAAACTCCGGAATGTTCCGACCAGAAATGTTATTACCAATGGGTTTGCCCCCGGACGTGAATGTTGCTGGGTACGGACTATCACTGGAAAGGTGAGAATAACATTTAATTTGGAATCCGAAAGCTGATAATAACATATGTATATGGGCAATTGAGGTTTACGGTCATTGAGGTGAGTATTGAAAAAGTAAAAAACAATTACAAAGCGCACTTTTTTTTCATTTCACCGTCGGCTATTCCCTATATTACACTTCACGAATAATTGAATATAGCAGTCACTCATTTTCTTAGCTAATGGTCGAAGAAGCTAAGCACTCGTTTTGTATTCGATAGGTTCTGAATAGATTGGCTATTGGGATTGGGGATAGCAATGTACTAAGTACCCTTACTTCGGAGATTAGAAACACGGGTTCTTAGTCGTCCGTTCCTGAACCGTCGAACGTGTTTCTTCGAATTTTTCTGCCCCATCTAATAGGCTTCACCTATCTCATTTGATACTCTGCCTCAGGTTTTTTTTCTACAGAATCTACTGTCAAACATGATGTTTTGTTTTTTCAGCAATCGTTTTATTTTGGGTTTACGTAAATTTTTTGCGTAGTATTTGTTTGTTTAGACCCACAATGATTCGATACGGAATCGACAACATTAGGGATATGTTTGGGCCCAAAGTAGACCTACAAATGATCTACAACGGGCCTATTTGCCGGCTCGACAAGGTCAAAAGCTGAAGCTCCTGTTATGTGTGAGGACTGTTCTTGACGATGCTGTGATGTGTTTGTCCATTTATGTCTCCTGTAAAATGGGTTGTCTAATTGAATTTTTAAGTTGGTACTTCATTATACCATTGTTTGGTAGTTAAGTTGTGGGTAAAATCGCTAAAACTAGGTAGCGTACGTAATCTCTTACATTTGAGGGCGTAGTTGAGAGTTCCACGGCATATTGATCTACCAGAATAGCACGCTGTCAAAAAATTGAAAAGTAGGAGGCCCAAATCAGTACCATTGAATGCTGTGGCAGCAGTGATCCGTTCCAAGCTCACGAAGAGGTGAGTTACATTTTGCAGACAACTCATCTTGCTCAGAAGAATCAAAAAGGCGGTTCACTGTGACTAGGGCATCTGAGGCTCGAAGCGAGAACAACAGGCAAGTCGTGGTGTTTTTGCTTCAGGCGATTTTGGAAATAAGAGTATTCTCCGCTGTAGATTTTGGTCTTGGAACCCCTCTCGGAGTTGTCCAATATTGTATAGGAGTTTCCTAGCATACCGCACCCACCACCTCAGTCGCCATCGGCAGTTTTGGGATTTTCATCATGAAATTATTCAAAGACAGCAATTAATAATGGGTATGTCCACACAGCTTCTTCAAATTCCATTCTATTTCCTCTCACTATATAAGAAGTAACGTAAAGAGTTTTAAGCAACTGTTCATTTTTCGTTGTTTCCCTTCCCGTATTGTTTTTTGTTTTGGTTGGGACTATTTGTTACATTTTACATTTTCACGGTCATTTTACAATTTATCATTATGTGCACACAAAGTCATCAAACTCTCAATATACTCTAAATATATATTGTTTGAGCTTCTTCATCACTTCGCATTCACGATTTCAATCTGAAAACACATATCTTGCTACATTTTGAAAACATCGAAAAATGAAACATCAAAAATAATGTTGAATAATTGAATATAAGGGCTGCTACATATTTCGCGACCTCCTTCTACCTCAATCCATCGACAGTATTGGGGGTATCCAACAAATAGGTCTTGAACATTGATTTTACGTTTTCCTGAGTGGGAGGAATGCGACCTTTTTCACTTATATAGCTTGAGCCGCGGAGAGAATTCAAATTTCAAAATCCAAAGTAGGAAACGATCACATGAGATGCAAGAAGCTGAAGTTTGATGGATACTTTGGAACTAACAGGACAAACATGTAGGGTTCTCTGCCAGCGACTACACTGTGAAAAATGGCGTATGCTCGGGGTGCACCGCATTTCTTCTGCTATGTCAGAAATCAGTCAATCGTATCGCCAAATATTTTACAACTTGCTCATAATGCACGGTTTCATAGACATGTTACGTAAGCCCTGCCATTTCGAATAATCACGACTCCATTTTCCTTTAGTGCTAAAATCCCCATGCACTTACTGTATTTTCATCCCCCTTACAGGGTGGCTGAAAAGTATAGGACGCGCCGTTCGACGCTTGCTGGCACCCTGCCAGTGAGTATTTTCAGAATCTTGTTGGACTTTTAGAAAGCATGGGTTTTGTACAAGAATCCGTATAAGTCATTCGAATGACCGTTCGCCCGAACAGTCGCTACGAAAGTTTCTGCGCATCGACCCACTATCAAGAAGCTGCTCAGAGAAGGTTTCACGAGATGCGACATTGCGATACGACTCTGTGTTCCCTCTCCAACCGTACGGAATGTTGCCACTGCTCTCAGGAATCGAGGACGAGCCTCTGCGATGCCAAAAAGGGGACGACCGAGAACAGTGAACGCACCGAAGATTCGTGACACCACCAGGAAGAGGATCACTCGCAACCATCGAGTCAACACGAATCGGATTGCTTCGGGCCTCAACATCAATCGTGAAACCATCCAGAAAATTGCGAAACGCGACCTCAAGTTGAACAACTATCGGCTCGAGGACAATTTCATTCAGAGCAGTCCAAGCGAAGTCGACTGATAAAATGCAAAAAACTTTTTCGAGAATTCAATGCGTGCCGCATCTCTTACGTGATCTGGACCAATGGGAAAATTTTCACTGCAGAACACTATCCAATCCGTTAAAACCAGAGAAAGTTGTTGTCAAAAGCTGACACCAGGTCCCCAGAACGTTGTCTTGTGCACAGCAGGCTATCTTCCAAAAGTGTTATGGTTTGGGCCGGGATGACATCAGAAAGCAAAATACCTTTGGTCTTCATCGACAGAAACGTTAAAAATGAACTCCGAGGTCCACCAAAATGTAGTTTTAATGGACGCTCTGCTACCCTGGGTCACTGAACACTTTCGTAACCGATCATTCGTCCATCAGCAAGATTGGGCCTCTCCTCATGCCTCGAAGTCGACAAAAGCCGTACTGGACGCGCACTTCCCCGGTTACTGAGGTAAAGACATCTGACCTTCCTCTCCGCCAGATCTCAATTCAATGGACTTCTCTGTATGGGAGTACTTGGAGAGAGAAATCGCAGGACGCTCCTACCGCACGTTTGACGCTCAAAAGTTGGCGCTTCAGAAGGCTTGGGACGATATCGACGTCGACTACCTGCGGCGTACGGTCGATTCAGTCATCGAGAGTCTGAAGGCCTGTGTAAGAGCAAAAGGATGGAACTTTGAACACCTGCGGACCTAAATGATCTTGTAGTTCTACTCTATTCCTCATTAAGTTTATTTGTCTCTCTGGTCTCTATCTTTGAAGTGACGCTTAGAAATGCGGCGTCCTATACTTTTCAGCCACTCTGTAGATGTTTATCGAAAATTTGCCAAGCACAAACTGTCGTTAACGTGGAACAGAAACTCTTATACGCTAACTCCCACGGAAGAAGTCGTAGGTATGTGAAGATATAAGCAAATTTGAAGAGAGGCATTATACATTTCGAAAGCTTAAGTCCACTCACATCAGATGAAATCGACGGCTTGATCCCTAGTGCTTTACATAGAAAGACATATGTCGCCTCGGTGCTTCGCCTTATCGCATCCGGACCGCGGAAACCATGCCCTTCATCTAAATGAATGGATCACGTTCTGTTCAGGTATAGCGGGTGAGAAAGATTGGTCCTACCTTCGAAGAGCATTAATGCTGTTGTGACACCCTTCTGTCGCAACTTGTCATACATTTCAATACTCTGGCTGACCGACACTACTGTATCCTCTTTACCATGCAAAAATGCGATCGGTGTTTGTAGTCGGTCGATGTGGTTGATCGGGCTACGGTCCTGAACATATGTTGAGAAAATGGCTTTACAATCCAATTTGGATGCTACCAATGCAGCACTAACCTTGTAGATTTGTTCTTCTTCCGGATATTTACCAATGAGTGTTTCGTTGTATCCACGTTCGAATTTGTGTGTATCCTAAAATCTTCGTCTTCTCATGTGTTGGTAACTTATTCAAAAACTCGTAAAACTAAAAACTTAGGAAGAAAATGTAGGATCGAAGGAAAACTCAGACACCTTTGCTAGTCCTATTAGGTCTGCCACTCCGTATGCGCAGACCGCTGCTTTGAAGACGTCCGAGTGAATCAGGGCGGATAGTACGAGATAACTGAAGGAAGGAGTCCGGTCTGGTCAGGATTTTCAAGTAGCAGAAATGACACTTGATTGGGGATGAAGCAAATTTGTTATTTTGCTAGCAACGAAAGAAAAGAAAAGCAAATCCGAGCTAAAAAAGTTACTCAGTGAAGATAGAAATGCTAGATCGAAGAAACAATATGGACCAGACTTTTGATTCATCTGAAAAAGTACATGCTGGCTCCTGTTTTGATACTAGGAGCATTGGAGCTATGACGGTGGGGTTCATTGGACCACTCGAACAAGGACCAAGAGAGCGTAGAGAAGAATTTAGTGTTGCAAGCTCTTGAGCATTGTCAATGGTTGTGAGATACTCACCCTCCTGCTGAACTCCCTTGAATGCACACTTTATCAGCGTCAACAAGTCGCCGTGCTATTACCGAACGAGCTGCTGCAATCATGTCATCCCGGTCGACCACACCCCACTGACCCTTCAACCTGTAACCAACTCTGCTGTAAAAGTGTCAAGTATTTAGTGACGAGCAATTTGGATTTTTCTAGCTCGATCAAAGGTAGTAACCCGTTGAGCACACAGCGAATTGGTGCGGGGGCTGGACAGCCGGTACAGCGTTACTCCACATTACAGACATTGATCCACTAACATAATGGCGCTCGATGATTTCTACCATCATTGAGACACAATAAGTGCAATCATTGTCTTCAAGGAATCATAAGTGCGTAAAGCTTGACTCAGGATGGGTCATTCTACCACTTTTGACTTCCACAACAATGACCTAATCGAATATGGTGACATTTCTCGCCGACTAAACTGAAACTAGCGCAGGTCACTACAATTTGTCAGCATTATAACAATAACTATGACTCAGAAAATGGAATCGAAAATTCATACATATTTCTGAAGTTGGTGCCAAACCCAGTCGATCCACGATAGTTAACGTCCAACACAGCGAAACCTCGTGAAGTGAAGAATTGCTTCTTCAAGTCCAATGAGTTCACAGCAACAGCAGTTGGACCACCATGGCCAAGAACCAGCACTGGTGGCAGCATAGCTGCTGGCCCAGTGAAATGGCGATTCTGAAAAGATCTGGCTATGGCTGATATTTACGAATAGAAAGATGAGGGAGCAGATGTTTCTTTTGTTGTACAATCGCGCCGGTTCAAAATGGTGTGTGCACTGTTCATATATATGAAGACAGTATATCCAATTTAGGGTTCATCTTGGTGAACCTGAGCCCTCCAACATGGTCGGGCTATAATCAAAACAGGAGTAGAAGATAAACAAGGAGCCTCAGTGTAAAAGCTATTTCCGAACTTCCCCTTATTCATCTTACCTTAGGCTTGTAGAACCAAGCAGACACCGGAATACCATCGGATTGAAATTCCAGATGCTCTGGTTCGGAAATATCGAGCGCTTCTATATCTTTGTCATCACGTGCGGTACGTATCACATCAATAGTTGGCTCCGATTCCTGAACGAATCTGGGACTATATCGCTTCGAGATTTATCTCTTACCAAACGTACTTCTTTGGATAAATCGATTTGCAGCACACATGATGCCTTCCTCGGGCCAGATGCGATCGCATAGGCCACATCAGCATCAGTGATGCTTAAATGTGAGAACACGGTGTACCCCGGTGTTGGCACCTCTCTTACGGCCATGTCACGTCGTAGCATCAGACGCCCGTTGACATTCATTATCTGAAGCTGAATCCTTAGCAAGGCAGAAACCATGGAGAACAAAATTCGCGAATACATGTTGTAATGCTTAATCGAGTTCAAGATATTATGTTTTTGGAAATGGAAAAGAACACTGATGAAAGGATGGAATAACTAAAGCCTATAGATTGAACTCACAATACAGGATCCATTAGAGGCATAGGGTCGATCGGCAAGTTGCCAAAGCGGATATCCAATTTCATGATCGACAGGGAATACGCTTTTCTCCTTAACTATATGGAACATGTTTAATCATCAAGCTCCCATAGCATTTTTATAACCTCTTCAATTCTGATGATTAAAATGACAACCTAAGCGTTCCATAGAAGAGCTTCAGGAACATTTCTCACAAACAAAATGATTGGAATAAACAACTCACACTCTTCTCCAACGTCCACTTCGTAGAGATTCCAAAAATTGGTAGAGTCATTTATCATAAGTAGGTCTTGTTCTTCCCAACTAGGGCAATAGTAGTTGATCTGAAATATCTCATTATCACTTATATTGGTTAGATAACGACGAATAAGTTTACAGCAGTTGATTATTACCTTCTTTCCTGTACCATCCTTGACAACAACTTCATTGGAAATGGTACCATCGTCGTTTAATACGGCAAGGTGAATGGATGTCTCGTCCCAAGGCTGAACGAAATGAACCTCCCCGTTAGATAGCTTTGATTTTTGGAAAGAGGGTGCTACCTCACCATGTTCACATGATTCCACTGCATCCATACTAATCTCTTACCGTCCGCCGATACGCGAGGCGAGGCATAGAAATCTGCTCCGCTTGCCTACAAAATATAGCTTTTCACAGCAAAAAAAAAACAAAAACAAGTGAGAGTAAAAGAATTTGATCATCCCTAATGGATCTTGCGGTATGATTAGGAGTTGCGTTTGAATTCTAAAAGTAAAGTAGAAGGAGGAATCAACCCCCTTTATATACGCATAACGATTTTGTAGCTAAAGGTGCTCATAAGGTACGAATAAAAACCTGTCTATTTTGGATATCGATAGTTAGTCTTCGAATGTACAAACGTTGGGTCGACACATTAAATGTGTACGTGCGTGTTCTCATGGTACTAAAACATACGATTCAAGGTAAGTCAGAAAATCAAAAAGCTTGAGCCAAAGTAATGCTAATAACAAATAGGGAGTTATATTCCAATTGGATGTAATAACGCCAATAGAAATTTGTCAGCACTAACCCTTTATCCCATAGTTACCATACAGTTACCCCTTTATTCGGACGCCTCCCATCATAATGTCCATGATTGTGTAGCGGCAAGTGGCCCACTCATACATGCATGCACCAAGTGGGATCCCGGCTCGATATCCGCCGATGCTAACCGAGCCTTTTGAGGTCAATTCATTGGTACCAGTATCGTCTGGAAGGACAAAAAGTTGACACGTACATCGGCTGGTTCCCGCAAGTCATTGTGTAGGACACACACACACACATTCACTACACCCATACGATTATGAATAGAAGTCGAGTGAGGGAGCGCATCCCTCGGACGGGATTGGTTAGTTCCCAGAGACTTCAACCCTAATCCCTTATCATAACCGCGGCTTCTGATACCACAACAGTGATGGGGGTTCTCTTCAGAACGAACTATTCTTGATGAAAATCTATTTAATACGCCACGTACCACAACTTTTTGTTCCTTTGTCGCCATATCGATTGAGATTATTCTATTTTCTGGATCGACTCCAGGCTGAAGATGAGACTCATTCACACAGAATATGTGAGTTCCAGAGGCCGAAAAGTCAGCGTACCTAAACATTATGACAACGAATTCAGTCGCCAATCAGTGATCATTTTCAATGAAGAGACGAAGACGAAGCAACCTACCGTAGCTTCTTTTCGTTCGAATCAGCCAACTGAACAGGTGGTGCCTCCGGCGCTTTCTGGTGGAACACACCGTCTACTGTGCTGTAGACGACTGAGCCGTCACTGAGCGGAAGAAATGAACCACCACCGTATTCATGAACTGCAGAACAATCTTTACCATTGGAAGGTAAAAAAAAACGAAAAATCCAGCATTACCGCAGTTTTGCACAGATTGTTGAGGAGCCCATCTGACACTCGTCGATGAAGGCTTACAGGAGTGGAAGTGGAGCTCCCTTTTTCCAGTAGTTGCACTTTGCTCAACCCAAAATACGCCATCTAAACAAACATTGAGCGATACCAGGCGAAAAATAACAAGAGCAAAAGTTAGATCAGAGCCCGAGGATATCTCACAAGTTTCAGTAGCCAGAACTTCCTTCCACCATGCCACACCGATAATGAGACTGTATAACAAGTTTCGGTACCAGTCTGAGCACTATAGCTGCGGAATTGGAACAGAAGTGGGTTATTGGCTAGGGGAATAATTAACCAGATTATTCACGGAACGAATCCCGCTCAGAACAACCAAGCAAGCGAACCTTCACCCCCCTCCCCCCCCCCCCCCCCCCCCCCCCGAAGTTGGTTGACTAACAAAAATACCAGAATTAAGTAATGACTACTTTCTACACCCTTTGCAACGGAATGCCATTGGATGAGTCACACACTCAATCAAATATCGCAACGATTCTGAAGTCGAAACCAATTGAAATATGGCATTAATAAACGATAAAAAGATCAAGTTTTTTGGCGTCAATCAATCCCGTGTGAGGGATGCGCCCCGCACTGGACTTCCTTCAAGTCGTAGTCGCGTGATGAGTGCATATGTGGCCTATACAATGACTTGGGTGGCCAGCCGATGCACAAGTCAGTGCTTTTGTCCTACCAAACGAGTCTGGTACCAATTCACCTACCCGGGAGGGATGGAAGGCTTGGTTGGCCTAGGCTAGCATCGATCCAGGATTCGAACCCCTGACCGTGCGTGTGATATAGTGCGCCACTTACCACTACCCCAGCTCCGCCATTAATAAACGATGAAAAGCGTTATCCCAAGTTTTGCAATGATGCTAAAACAACCAAGAATGCAGAAGTAATAGAGAGTTAAAGGCCTAAATACAAATTGAAAGCCATCCACCTTCTCCAACTTAGAAAAAAACAGATTAGATTAAAATTTCAGTGAAAGTTTTGAACGTGTTCACAGAGAGTTTTGAACATGAAGCAAAATGTGCCGGCCATATGGTAAAATAATTGCAGAACGACCTTTCAGAACTCGGCTGTCGCTCACCATTGGTTGCTTGTAGTTCACAGATCGCCTTACAATTGCCTTTAGCAAAGAGATCAGGCGTTATTGTGCTCGTCCAACTTCCATATGGCGCTTCAACCGACATTCTACGGTTGCCAAGTTGGATAAACGAGAAGAAGGCACGAAGTACAATCTGTAAACAAATAGGATATAGAGCGCACTTCATAAAACTACTAAAGTAAAATGAATGCGATCGAAATATCCGCTAGCAAGGAACGTAAGCATACGAATACTTAGACAGAGCTTCATTAAAAAACATGTATGCACAAAAATGGCATCCTTGCAGGAGTCAAAACGGTTCTCTTTAATGCGGTCAGTATTTCCAAATCTGCCCCGGAGCCCAAAAGAACTCCCTTCTCTCTCATGAAAAAGAACTCGAAAGATTCTCAAAACGTCCTCAACTCACGATTGGCCCTAAAGAATTTTTAGGACTCTTCCACCCAGTAAGGAAAAAACCCGACGTGATCTTGAGCGATAAAACAACGGAGTGCAGGGATGGAGCCATGGCGTGTATCGCATTTCGTTTCAATGATCACCTGTTGGTTTGGACAGGCGCCACTAACTGTTCAACTCGCCCATGACGCGAGTCGGTACAGTTCATAGGATTGCTCGGAAGATAGACTACACTGACAGAAATTAATTTCTTCGCTGAGCTTTCGTGAAAAGTCTGACCCTCTGGCTGGCAGCCGTCCATGCATTGTTTGACGCAACTGAGAGATCCGGTAAGCAATCGCCTTTGTCGACGGTCACAGTCACCGAACCCCATGACGTGTACGGCTCACCTGATCTTCGACTCCTCCACATGCGGTGGCAGCGTTTGCAACAGCGTGCGTGATCTTCGGTCTGATGCCGATAAATCGAGGGGTTTTATAGAGTTTCTTCATTGTCCTTTCCACAGTACGTTGAAATGCGCCGACTATATTGCTCATCCTGCCTAAGTAAAGTGTAAATTTTGGTGGAGCGGAGGTGCTGTGATCGCCAGTTGCCGACCTTTCACTTCCCGACTTGTGTTAGGCGTGACGTTGTCGAGGGCAAAAACGCGAGAATTTTGACAAGATAGTATCACCCTTTCAATTCCCCGTACCCTTCTTGATGTCGACGATGACTTCCACTAGAATAATTTTAGACGTGAAGGTGACGAGGTATTACACCTACGAAGAAAGCCAAGCGGAGCTATAGCTATAGAGTATTGGATAAACTGCTGAAAAATGACTGCTTTCATTGGAAGGCATCATCCTCCGAAGTTTCATTCGAAAAAGAACCATAGCGTTCAAATACGGGAATGAATGCGAATGTACAATAACCCTTGGAGTATAAACTATCCACTAGATGGAATTCTATATAGTTTACCGAACCTAAAAAACGAAAGCAATGGTTCGCAGGTGATGTGAACTGGTAAAGACATCATTCTGTATCCGGAATAATTCCAGATCGTCCAGCATGGAATGAATAAAGAAAACTGAAGTTCCAGAGAGTTACGAAATTGGAAGGTGAACATTGGTATCTCGGGTAACGATCTCGACTAGGAAAAACCACCCTTGCCAACACCCTTGCCAATCCGATACGTAGTAGATCACGATCATATCGAGTGTAGTCCGCATTCCAAACGAGATTTTTCACCGAAATTCAAATATTTTGGTGGCAAGCACATCTAAGACCGTACCGAGACACCTTCTGACATCATATTTCTGCAACGACGAGCGGCTTGATCATCAAGCAGCGGTGTCGGTACAGCAAAGGTCAAGAATTGTTCAGTTCTATCCGAACTAACGAGTGAATCTATGAAAAATACGATTTTGTACGATTCTGTTTCATTTCCTAAGCAAAGCAAGGAGCTGCTTCTCCAAACCAAACATTTTCTCCTTTATTGTCTAGGTACTCCACCTATCTTATTTCCACATATGTACCATATACAACTCCACCACTGCATCAAAACGGTGTCATTAAATCCTCTTGATACTCCTAGATGAGACTCATCTTCCAGGCTCTACTTTCAGCCCGAGAATACGAAAACCAATTGTGACATTCACACCTCTATCGAATTCCTTTGACTTTCAGTCGCTAGTCGCTTTGACTTTCGCTTACGGTGTGCCTCTCAAGACCGCTGTGCTTATTCCACCACAAGTAGAACCATTTAGATACTACTAGGTGATTCATAAGCGAAAAATGACCTTCAAGGAACGTTGAAAAGTAGGCATGCTTCACTTGAGCACAATACTTTATTTTTATGATGAAGGGATTCCTTTTTAACGCACCTACGCATAAGCTTACTGTTTTCAAACTTCTCATTCTGTAGCTCCTACAGTAACCGATATGCTTGTACTAGCCATTGTCAATGAAAGAGTTCGCAAAGTCCGTCAGATAAATGGGTGCTTGAATGGAAGCCGGTTGTCGGGAGTTCACCGTGGTCACCGAACTGCCCTTCTGAGGCACGACAGACTACCTTCGGCTTACCACAGGTATTGGGTGATAAGGTTATTGAACTAATTCATCACTCGGAAGCACGGCACAGCAGTCCAATGGCCCAGACGGGTGTCAGCAGTTCTATTACCTTCAGAAGAAATGTACCATAAGACGCCAGAATGCGCTGTTCCCGCAGTTCGATTATTTCTAGCTATTATATAGGATCGCTCAGAGCGATTGGGGCAAACATAATGAGGCAACTGTACGTATAAGAAAAAAACAAATGAAAACGAAATAGTTACTCAAAAAAATTAAGCTCAAACTGGAAAAGGTCGAAAAAAATGTCTTTCTGTTTCCCAAGCACTATTTGTACCATATGCTAGAGCAACTATTTCAACTCGGATTCTTTGGACTTGAAGACTGAAGGGACGGGTAGTGGTGAACAGATATATTGTAGACGATCAAAACAAAAGGAGAACTACCTCGAATGTCAAAGAAAACTTTCACAAGGGCACCATTAATCACTTCTATAAGGTTATCTAGACAGTGTGCGAGCAGAAAAAAGGAAAACCGTAGAAAAAATCTAACCACTATCCCAAGAAGCCTGCTGACCCATAAATCACAATCTGACAATAATGGCATCGAAGGAACCATACAAAAGCAAACTCTGAGCTTTCATTTGACATGGAACAAAAAGGAGAAGTATCGGTTTAGACACAATCGTTCCGCAGGATCTTGTACAAACAGAAATCAACCTCCTCAAAGGCTTACATTCTTTCCAACCAAAAAAAAAACTTATCTTTGTCAACCACTCGGCGACCCTCTTAGCCACTATTCTGGCTGTCTTTTCTTTCACTTTTGGTCAAAAAAAGAAGTACGAAGAGCATAGACTCGATGAACTTTAATCTACACACAAAGTGTAATGATGGCAATCAATGAGACTACACTTCCATGATACGCTAATCAACGAAAACAGGCCAAAGTGGCCGAGGAAAAACAAGTAGTGAACAGCCGGACAAAGACATACATATGTAGAATTCCTCGTAGTGTCAACATTCCGCTCCCAGGTATGGGAAATATTAACAAATTTAGGAGTACAGGGTCCAAATCAGCGCTTTCTACTCAACACTAGGCCCAATAAGCGTGTTCATAACAGCGATGATCAAGCAGTTGGACTTTATAAGAGAAAAGGTCCAGAAAGTGATGTATCATTTCATATTTTCCAATCACTCTCCACTAATTCTGTGCTCAGTTCAAGTTCCACATTAGATGCTGTGCAGGATATTTTGGGAAGTTAACGAGAAGTATAAGAAAAAACAGAAAACATGAGTGCGATGATGAATACATAGTAGCCAGGAAAATAAAAGAGCAATAATTAACAGTCTATGAATCCTACTTACCCATTCTGAACCGACTACAATTTCTATTTGAACATTTTTGACCCATACTGTTGTCAGCGACAATCGTTGGTCCAAAGCAAAACGAGATTCATAAACCGCTCGGCTGACACTGGCTTATTCACTCGGCATGCATTCTCAGAGTCTGACGTACCGGTTGAATCGCTATCGCATTGCACAATTATCGTGAGCAAACACCCAATTCAGTGATAAATCCCAGGTAAATAGTTGTAACAGATCAGTTACATCAATATAACACCCCCTTCCCCACTGACGCCTTTCAACAATTAACCCTTTGACAACAATGGCACCCACCGCTGTGTGCCACTATGACTGGCAAATGGGACATTGGCACCCAGTTTTGGGGGTCGCCATACTTTCTTGTTTCTTACCAATTGCTGAATTCAGTAAGTAAGTGAAAGAACTTTCTCCTGGGACAGTGCCACCCTCCGGTGGGTGCCAGTCGCGTGCAAAAGGAGGGGAGCGTGATCCCATGGGAGCGTCACGTCGAAATCCGCATTGTCATCAAAGGGTTAATAATGAGTATCGCTTTGAGACATGAAAACACTAGAAAGCTGTCGTTCACCCTCTTCACCTTTGAAGAACCAGCTTGGTGATAGCAATGATAGCAATGAAATGAGAGATTTTGAATACTTTGTTTGAGCACTGCTCAGTAGGCATTAAGACAGGGGATGTTGTACATTATGTATATCTCTCAGAACTGCCGATTTCCGCCAGGTTTTTTCTGTTGCCATTTCTTTCACGCTATCCCTCCAATACTACAAATCATCAATGGCGAAGAAACGTACCTCAAAACGGAAGTATAAAACGACAAATAACGATAAGAACATCTATCGATCGTATAAATGGCATTGAGGTATATAAATATTTATTGATAATTCAGAATTTAACAACATAACAACCTTGTGGAAATACCGATAAAACCACTGCTTAGGTGGCTAGTTCACAGCATGAGACTGGCATGGTAAGTAAAGAGCAACATGAAAAGAGGTAGTTCAATATAACTAAAACGTAAAACACCAGCGTGCAAGCTGTCACATCATTAAAACATCCATTGAAGGCACCCATATTAATTAAAACAAAACCTTAGCCATCAGTACTGCTATTCAGAAATCACAAGTGATTAAAAAATAAACAATGACAATCGAGAGATTAAGGAATCGAAGCATGGAAACTTATGATTAGGTTTGGATTATTATCGGCTAGTTCAAAAGTTCCCAGAATTGAGTATGAGGTGATACGCTGAGTGGACAATCAGTACTTTCAAGGCGTTAAAACTGGTCGACAAATTTACCGAATCAACAAGTAATCACTAAATTACTAAACATCTACAAAAAACATTGACCTATTCGAATTTGATTCCCTGAGCAAGAGGGAGATCTTTGCTGAAGTTGATGGTACACGTTGATCTGAAAGGAAGACTTAATAAATCGTTTCTTCGTAGAAAACATCGGCCGCTAAAGCAACCCTCATCTAACTTATTCACAAAAGCATGCATTCCTGAATTTTCTAAGCAAGAGAATTCACGTACTACACAGTAGTTCGTTAAAATCTAAAAGAAGAGAGAAATGTCAACAAAACAACGGCCTAGATCTCGAACCTAAAATTACTAATCTGAAGGTCTGAAAATCACTGAGTTGCATTCATTCATGACAGAATAGCTCGGGGTAAAGTTAATCCGAATTTTGGTGCAAAACAATGCAAACTAACAGATTTTCAGCAACACCACAAAAAAATAAGAGAAAAAGCTATGAAGTCGAAGCTAAATACGAAGAACGATTGTTTTGAAAAACTTCAAGGGAACGCGATCGTACCTTCTCATGTATTGTTTCCAAGAGTCTGATCCTGATTCGCGACCGCCTCCTGTCTCTTTTTCGCCGCCGAACGCCCCTCCAATCTCCGCGCCAGATGTAGGAATGTTTACATTCACAATACCACAATCGCTTCCTTTTGGCCTGCAATGCAGTAATACCTGAAGGAGGAGCAAGCTTTCACACAGCGCAACAGTCATCAAAAAGGTCATTAGAGCCTAGGAATCTGAACGACGATAACGCCTTGTCAACAGCTATTGACGCAACTAGGGGCAGATATAAATAAGCTCCGTTACTGAAGGCAGCGCTAGAGTTGGCCTGGTTGGCGAGTTAAGTGATGTCCGAGTTCGGGTTCAATATCGTATCTTTTACCATTTTTCAATTCCCATTTAAAATTCAAAATGTGTTCAGGGGTAATCAAGTTGAATTTAGGCCAATGCCAAATTGATGCTATTTCCTTTGTACCTTTCAGATTTCAATTTTGTACATGTGACTTCTCATACAAACTAGTTTCGAAGTGTCATCGGCCTGAACAGCCTAAACATCGTGTTAGGCTGACGCTGCTCAGGACAAAGTGAGAAAGTTCGATTATACTTGTGAATTGACCGAGAAAAGAGGACGGGATCTGAATGAGCGACATCTCCTTTGATTATTTCGTTCCGCATTGTTTACTTTGACGCCAGCTTATCGCGATAAACAGGCTGATGACCAATGTTGAAGCGGAGTGACGTTGAAAGTTGAAAGAAGCAGCGAAAATAACCGCCAACTTGTTCAGAAAAAATGACCACAAAGACTGCTCCCAAATAACGAGACTTAAAAATAGCAATTAAGAAACACGACAAAAATCGTGACAACAACATAACATTCGCACATTCCCGAACAAACTATTCTGGAGACATAGGGAATCTCAGGTCTACTTTATAATCCGCATACGGGCTGTGTGGAACAAAAACCATTTCCCTGAAACCCTCCCTCGAGCGCTGGGCATATGATTTGACAAAAGCAGCTGAATATTGAATATATCAGACTGTACGAAATAGGAGTAAAACATACCCCATCCATTTAAAGACGTTTTGAATGTTGTTTGTAAATAGAGACGAGCTCAATCCTTGAGATGCCTGAAAATGCACCAGAAATTGAAAATAACACAAATCAAAGCGGCTTACTGACGTCTCAAGGAGTAGAAATTCATGGCAATATTCTATAAGATAGCTTCCTCAACTAATCTTGTGCTTCACCTACCTCGTTGTTGTACTTAATGGCCTCGTCCAAATTCTTCACTTTAATCACATACATAATCGGTGCAAATGTTTCGCGCAAGATCACGGGCGCATCGTGAGGAAGTCCGGTGATGATTGTAGGGAGAACAAAGTTTCCTTCTCTTTCTAAAACCTGGAATGAACGAAACTCATTCAAAACTACACAAAGAGGAACATAAATACGTTCCTATGATGGACGACACCCATCAGAGGGCCACATTGAAAACAATCTCATCAACAACAATTTCTGCAACCTTTCGACTACTTCAATGTCCCGTTACGAATATTTCGCAGTATTGACATGAACAATTTCAATTTGTAGCACACGCTTAGAATACAGAAGACAGAAATATTTCGCGTCACCTCAACGACCAACGATTTTTTTTTGAAAAAGAGATTTTGTCTGAATAAAGGTTTCTCAAGAAATCAATAAGATAGGAATTCAGGAAAATTCAATAGTAATGAATACGATGGTCTAAAAAACATAGTGCGATCCCGGTGACATTCAGAATGACTGATGAAAGTCTGCTTTAAGCGTTAGATAGCGGACCTTGCCAGTTAAAAAGCTAAAATTATTGCACTTTTCCAACAGTTCTACCCTGAAAATGGAAATCCGAAAAGGTACAGGACCATAAACAACAAGAGCTCGTCCTCTACAGATCATGGAACTTGAAAATAAAACATGTTCACGTGGATATTAACCAATTTCAGCGTTTTGAATTTAGATCAGAAGTTGGTAAAATCTAGACTCACTTTGCCTCCATATTCTACTTTACCACCAGTGGCGATGGCCTCGGCTACAGTTGCCTAGAAAAAGTAGGAACAACATTATCAGAAAATAGCAAAGTCTTAGCCCGAAAATGGAATTATCCTCACCTTGTACTTCATCACAGCAACTTCATTATGAAGAGGGCCAATAATGGTGTTTGGCTCAAGCGGATCGCCGATTCTTGACTCAAACTGAGCATATGCCCGCTTCACTCGATCAAGGACAGTATCATACACTGCTTCGTGTACAAACAGGCGACGGGTAGTTGTACATCTTAACCATTTTGTTATTTCGGTGAAGACTATGAATTATACCAATCATTAGCTTTATGAGTCACCTTTGTCCAGCAGTACCAACGGCAGCAAATACCGTGGCTGGTACGACCATGTTAATGTCAGCATCGTCGTTTACGATGATTGCATTGTTGCCTCCAAGTTCAAGCAGGAGCTGCAGAATTAGAGTGCATTCGAAGACTGAAAACAGAAACTCAATAAGACAGACCTTCCCAAAGCGCTGTTGCACTTGTTGACCGACGATGCGCCCGACTTCTGTTGATCCAGTGAAGGAAACGAGGTTGACACGCTTATCTTTAACCAAAGCTTGACCAACGTCTCCCTGAAAATTCGATGAAGAAACTTCTCATAGTGAAGCGCTGATCAGAGAACATTTTAGATCACTGCAAGTGATTACGTAACAAAATACAGCGGAATGAAAAGTTACCTCTCCACAAACAAGAGAGCACAATCCACCAGGAAGGTCGTTTGCCCGCAGAACCCCTTCGACAAGTCTAAAATGTCAAATGACAGCGACTAGATGACTTAATAATAAGTAAAAAGTTAAGCCAAGTTTGAAAGGCAAATCTCCTCCTTTTCAACTTACTTTGTGACAGCAATAGCGGTCAGTGGAGTTGAAGGAGCTGGTTTCCAGATTACAGAATTTCCAGTGACGAGAGCTAATGCATTATTCCAGCCATACACGGCACATGGGAAGTTGAAAGCGGAAATCACGCCAACAACACCTACAAAACATCAGATGAACGTTTGTCATGCCAAAGATGGAAAGAAGGGCAACATAACTGACCGAGAGGGTTCCACTGTTCAAGAAGTGCATGCCCTGGTCTTTCAGATGGTAGAATTGTCCCATTGAGTGATCGAGATAAACCAGTAGCATAATCACAGATATCAACATACTCTTGTACTTCTCCCACACCCTCAGCCGAGATTTTTCCCATTTCCATGGAAACCTAAAGGGAATAAATCGCTGAGGAATGTCATCGAACACCAGTAATACCAAACATTCTTACCAGTTTACCCAAGTTCTGAAGTTGAGAACGAAGTTTATCACCGATTTGTCGTACAACTTCGCCACGTCGTGGTGCCGGTACCTCGCACCAATGCTGAAAATCACCCAAGCTGATCGCTGAATAATGATCAACGTCTAATGCTCATGTGATTTAGAAGCTGAGAAGTTAGGTGACACCAACATTTTGTAAATCAAAAGCACTTGACCAAGCCCGGGGATACGCACAGAGGAGGAAAAAACTGGTCACTCTTAAGGCCATACTGGTTGCACATAAACAATGAGCGAGATTACCTCATAAGCCTTGCGTGCTTCTTGAACAGCTACTTCATAGTCGGCCACAGTACCGTTTTGAACCTAAACAAAAATCATTCTTGATATTTCTCGACAAACTGTCCTTAATTTCAACTAATCCACAATTATTCTGAGGTCGTCCTCTTTACTCTACAATTAGCGTTGCGATAAGTTAACATGTAAAAGCCAAAAAGGAGAAAAAAGCCTACGTTAGCTATGGGCTGGTTGTTAGCGGGACAAACGGACTGCACGACAGCACCAGAAGCAGACCACTTGCCATGGAACACGCCACAGTTATTTTCCGAAAGTCCAAGCTCCTTCAGAAAAGCGTACTTGCCGTCATTGATGAGGAAAGAGGCCATTCTGCGATTCTGGAAGATAACTCGCCGCGTAACGTTCAACGTTGCATTCATCAGCATAACTGCTACACAACAGTTGAAAACCTGAACATGAGACGATGCTAGACCGCAGCATACCTTTAGATAAAGATCAGTGCCGTATGGGCGAGAGATTGCAAAAGATACGAGCAGTTCATCGAAAGAGTGAGAAGAAACTGATAGGTCCAGAACAGTGAACATCTACCAAATTTAAATGTGATGATTTCAAAAGGTTGTTGCTGAGACTGGGACTGAGACTACAAAGATATGAAACCAAAATGATCGCTTAAGGTCATCTTTTAAAGATACATCGAGAAAGGAAAACCAAGCTTGAGAAAACTTATGGAGAAAGTGGTAATTGTCGCTTTGTCGCCACAAAATCTACTGCTTTCGTTCACTATCACCCTCAAAGGTTTAGCGCATTCGATAAACTGGGAAATTCGAGCAGATAGCTGACTTTTAACACCTTGCTGCGACTGCATTTTTATGATAAGCACTCAAACTGATGACAAGTGGGCCTTTTTCATTGACCTGCGACTCGATCTCTGTGCTTGACGAATAGCGTTACTGGCCTCTTAAAATTCACTTTAATCTCAGAACGTTAGAATGAATTTAACTTGCTAAATAGCCGTTTTTGTAAACAATTAAAATCATGTCGTGATCGAGTTTAATTAGCAGAACATTTCGCAAGTAATTTTTGCGCTTATAAGTTAAGACTCCATGATCTTGAAACTATTTCAGTTCGTCTCACCTCCAAGAATGATAAGAAATTTATCAGTCTGCATTTGAAAAAAAATGCCCTCTGCAAAGCCTGCAAAGTCATAAGCACATTACAGGAACACAGATGCAGATATGCTCTGACCTTCAGGCCTTACACGCTCTGAAGAAAGCAATAAACTTGTTATCAATCCTGCAGCCAGATCCAATATTACCTAGAAAAGAGGTTTATTGCTGCCGTTTCTGCACGCTCTTTTCTTGACGTTGAAAGTAAGAGGAACAAGAAATTTTCCGCAACAAAAAACACGATGGAAATATCGAAAATGAGCTTTACACAAGCAGAGAAATTCTCATTAGAATATAACATTAGTCGAACTTATGTATACTTTTGTAAGTGAAACAATAAAAGCAATAAAGCAGTAAGTAAACAATACAATTGGGTTGAGCCTAATGCCTTCAAAAATCCCAGCCCAATTTATACCAAAATAAACTGGTGTTCAATGTAACACAAAGATCCAGAACTAGTGGAAACCATTTCGAGTTTTTTTTATTGAAAACTGCACATTGATTGAAGAGTGGTAGCGAGAAGGAACTGGTAATCAATCACAGAAATCGAAGTGGGCAACAAATTCGGCCAAATAGAAAAATCAAAAACTTTTTCTTTACCGCCTTCCTGACAAAAGATATACGGACACTTAATCCAGAAAAAAGTTGTAACATTTAAAATGTGTACCGCAAAGGCTCCGTTTCTATTCCTTTATTAGTAACTCAGCTGCATTAGAAACGGAAAATGCGGATGTGGCAGGAACCGAATTCAGGAAGAAGTCAAATCTTAACGTTCCGTGCGAATGTGCGACGCAGTAACCCCTACCTTTCCCACCACCCACCTCGTGGGCCCCAGCCAGAGTACCTTTGTTGCGTTGCATATGTTATGGATGATTGGAAGCGCTCGAGTGTTTGTTCGGGTTATTGTGTAAGACATTTGAAGTCCGTCTTGTAATTCAGAGTAGGTGCATTCATACTACCTGCGTTTTTACGCATATGTCTGCGTTTGTGCGCTGATATGTACGTGAGAACGCGCCTACCACGAATGCGCAAGGTGACCTCTCAGCAGATCGAACAATATTCATTCCTTAAAAAATGGTATCAAACTAGTCCGAGAGATCGGAAATGCGAAAAGGAAATGTAAGCGAAAATGCGATTAACAAGGGAAGACCGCTCAAAGCTTTGTCATTTTATTTTGTTTTGTGGTTCAGAAGTATAAAATGGTTCCCATATTGGCAACCTGGTTTCCTGGGTCTCAGATTCTGCACAGCCCATCAGCTTTAGTTCGCCAGAAACCAATTGCTCGCTTTGAACACGCCTTTATGTAACATTTAAGCTTTATTTGATCCGTTAAATTTGTTGTTTTACCTCAACGTTTACACCGCTACTACACACTTAGGAAGCACAGGTTGTGTGAAAAAATGGGAATGCCAAAAGCTAAATTACGAAACGGATCTTATCAAGAGCTTCATCACTTTTTTCGACAAGTGTCTGCCCATCGCAATCACCTTCGCGTTCTGATAAGAACATCGGCTGTTGCGATACTTCAGGAAGCAGGAAGAAGAAGGAAACAACTTTTGTGATAAGTATTGAGATTGAAACTTACATGGCATTTGACTTTCAGCTGGAACACTCACGAACTGAGAATCAATTTCTGGGGAAAAAGGAAACACTGTTGACGTACCTGCACTATCTATTATCACATCGCCCAGCCAGACCATCATCATAGCGCTCATGACTTCCCCATTTCATCCCTAGCGTGGGCTAATACTGCCCTGTGGGGCACCAAGTTGTGCCAGCACGTCCACCTGAGCCAACCAAGGATAACTGCGTTGTACAGGCTTTTACAAGTTACCACCATCGTAAGACCAAACTAATCTGATTAATCGTGTCAGGACCATACCTTACATGTTTATTGAAGAGTAAGGGTCCTGGCGCGACGAACTGACCTAGTTTAAACGCACCAACAGCCATGTCGTGGTAGCACACCTGTTCCCCCTACCGGCTACATTTGGTCGCTGCACCGTCTCGAAGTCGTCCTACATCTACTGACCACCGCCCTGTCATCGCATTCAGATTAGTCAAAGTCTGGCGCTGTCACTGCGTTTGTGGAGGCTTGGGCTTCTCTTTAGGGCTGTCCATTTTTTGCCCGGGACAATCTCCATAGCACCTCTCCTTTTTTTTAAAAAGGTTTTGCGTCAGTACGCATTTTACCACAGTAAACTAAAGGGTCTTCAAACGACCAGTCGAGGTAAGCTCGCTCCTCGCTTTGGTCTGTGTCCACCTCTTATCTGTCAAATAAGCAACGTAAACTCGTCGTTGATCGTCTTGAGATCTTCGGGAAGTAAGTACTTACAGTGGAAGTAGCGTCTGGCAGCTACTGAGCCTCATCACTCCAAGCAAAGAGGACTGCTATGTATTAAGGTTAGTATCCTAACAACAGGTCGTACTCATCTCATTCCTCAAAAGAAATTTAGGTGAAAATGTAGTTGGGAGGTGCCAGCGCCCTTTTGTGCTGTGCGTCTCTGACACACTGCATAGAGACCGCACTAGGGCGCAGAGGAGGTTCTATCGTCGTCTACAGCGACGATCCCCACAACTATCTCGTCGTCTCACTGTCTGAGACGAATCTCCCTAACTTAGCCCACGCCCCTAACTGATACGGGGTCAAGCGGGACCACCAAAAAGCGTGGTCCCCACTTCTCCCTCGAACAACGTCAACGGCTAGACGTAGGTTCTGTGTTTAGATAAAGACTTATTTGCCATTCCTTTGTTCTTTACTAGCGGTAACGCCCGCACTCACTACATACTTGTTTTATTCTGCTCCGTATAAACCGGAGTATACAAATCCACTGAACCGCCTGCACATTTTTGGTGCATCGGCTAAAGTAGTCGTATATAATTGTTAGACAAAAAACAAATATCATCTAAACAGAATCGAACGTGATTCTACATATACTTTTGAAGTTGATCGTAAACAGAATCGAACGAGGTTCTGTAATATAAAAAGAATCGAACGAGGTTCTACAATAATTTACAATTAATAGCATAATAACAAGTAAATTTAACCAACACAAAGCAATGGCACTTTCACTTCATAGAAAGCCCATTCTCGCTAACGCCAAAACCTTGAATAATTTAGTAACACGCTACGGAGCCTATACTGCTAGGGTCGAATACCCTATTTCAGATAAGGAATCCTACGAAAAATGTAGGTCCTCCATTGCGCTCCTACAAAGCGGCGCTAGGTTACTAAAAGAGGGGCAAGATAAGTTAGAGAGACGCTTCGATGAGATAAAGGAAGAATATAAAGCATGCAAAAATAAGTCGGATAGAAAGGACCTACTGCTCGAAATAGAGCAAATCGAGGAAGAGTCGCAGATGCACTCGATAATGACCGATGCGGACGAGCTCGGTTACATGCTCGAGGCACGATTAGATGAGATGAGGAGTGCCCTAGATGGAATGGCAATTGACCTAGGCTACACTCCGCGCAATTCCCAAAACACGCAATCGATCGATGTAGAGGAGAGGGAGTCCATAAATGCTAATCAAGGTGAAAAACTCGGGAAGAAATACCGAGATCATTTCGGAAAGTAGCACCCCACTCAGCACTACGGTAGGGGGAAATATAGCGCAAACAATCCCGCAAAAGTCCTGCCGCTCCGTAAAGCCTCCCCAAGTGTCGCTACCGAAATTTCACGGTAGTGCTGAAGATTTCCCAGAATACTGGGCAATCTTCGAAGCACTCGTCCATAATAGCTCCGAATTGGACACTATGGAAAAGATTCTCCTACTCAAAGAGAGTCTAGTAGGTAAGGCCCAAAATTCAATAAAGGGCATAAGGCTAGTTCCAGATAACTATAACTGGATTTTCGAAACCTTACACAAAAATTATCTCAATCAACCCGCGAATAGAGCGCAAATCGTCCGAAAGCTGATAAATATGAAGCCTGCGACTACATCAGCTGAAAGTTGCTCAGATGTGTTCGACAACATTCAGGTGCTAGTGAACCAAATGATCTCCGCAGGACATGACGTGCGGAGAACATGCGAGCCAGTATGGTGTGAACTCATACTGGCAAAGTTCCCGCGGGACATTGTAAAACCCGTTTTGCTAAATGGTCAATCGAAAGACCAACAAACAATCGAAGACCTGATGACCCAGCTAAAGGAAGAAATCAGTGCGATACAGTATATTGAGTGTAGGTTAGGTCACGCTAATAAACCCAACGGGGCTACTAGGGCTAATCATCCACGACCCCAATACAGCGATGAGTGTATTTTCTGCCATAGGAACAACCACTCATCACCAAGCTGTAGAGCGATGACGGATCAAAGTCGTCGCCGAAAAATAATAATGGAAGAGAACAGGTGCTGGAAGTGCTTCTCACCCAATCATAATAGTTTCGAATGCCAGGAAGCCAATTGCACGCGATGTGGACAAAATCATCACGTTTCGTTGTGCATCAAAAGAGGTCACATGATAGAGGGGCAAATCCATCTTTGGCACCCAAACCAAGTCAAAAGCAAGAAGAATTTCCCCAGCCGTAATTATAATCAGGGGAGCGCTCGTGATGGTCCTTTCTCTAGGCTTCACGGCAATCAATACAGGAATCACTATAGGACACAAATGAACCAAAGTGATTCCAAGAAATTTTCGAACGTTAACACTCATACGGGACTAGGTAACACTGTCAAACTAGCCAGTGAGCAAAACCAGACAAATTTGCAGCTAGTTTTGATGACTGCTGAAGGGAATCTTTGGAACTACAGGAAGGAAAAGTACGAAAAAGTGCTATTCCTATTCGATTCTGGGGCCCAAAAGACCGTTATAGAACAGCGAGTCGCAGAGCAATTCAATTTGCCAAGGTCTACAACCGAGATCTGCACTATGTCGGGTATCGGTGGGCACACAAACAGTTTTGAAAGTTCCGTAGTGACTGCAAAAGTATGCACTGCGTTTGGAGAAGAACGCGATCTGAAGATCCAAACAAAACCCGTGCTCACCAGTGGATTTCCCAGCGTCAGATTGACAAATATGGACACTGATTTTTTGAAAGTAAACAATATCTGTTTAGCAAACTCAAAGCTTCGAGGGGAGCACCAACGCCCTCACATTTTAGTAGGATTAGACCTTTATCATGAACTAATACCGAGTCAAAATTCCACGACAAAAACACCTTCAGGCCTACATGTTGCGAAGACTGTATTTGGGCCTGCTATATACGGTAAAGGGTTGCTTGTAGAAGAAGCTACCAAACCCAAGACATACTACGAGATGACGGCGATTGTGGACATCTATAATCCCATCCTGTCGCCCGATAATAATGCTACAGTGAAAAATATACTAAGCTCACAAAGTAAAAGTAAACTAGGAAAACATCCCGCCGATTATTGCGGAGATATCGTGAAAGAAAGACCAAAATGTTCTAAAGGGTCAATGCGAAATAGAGGCAGGTATCGATCTCGCCTACGCGGCGTAGAAACAAAACGAAATTGAACTAGTATCAATAGGTCGCTCAAGAGTGTACCATATCACCGAAGTCCAATATATGACCAGCGTATTTGCAAAGAAACTTTAGGGCATCATAAGCAACGCCCTTACTCTTTCCTTGGAACTGAACGCCGTAACCCACTTAGGAAGCCTATTAATCGTTTTGTTCATCATGACCACAAAGCATTTAATTCTGGGTATCTTAATACAACAATTAAAGGAAATTTTAGCTCTCCCAGTCCATTTAGCATCTGTGGGGACACTAGCAAGAAGGCACTGACACGTGCACACACGTTTCAGTTATAATCATATTTACGATTTATCAGTCAAAAAAAAAACAAAAGTGAAATTCATAATTAGCTTTATTTATTATTGTTGATCTGACAAGTTCAGCTTACTATGACAACAATTTACAATGTTGCGTGGTGAAGAAGTGATCGAATGCTGTTTAACCCCTCCACCCACATTTTGGCTTCACATGAAGTTAACAGCAATTCTGATAAAGCAACTCGAATATCCAAAAATACCAGCTAGTTGTTCTTGCGGCACCCCCGAGCCAGCTCCTTAGGTTCGTAATTAGATTAAAGAGATTGAGTTCGATGGTGTACACACCCGCCTCTGTAGAGCTGCGGCCTCGTAGTGGGTTATCTTCGAGACACTGGCATGGTTAACTTTGGTCGATTGCTGTATTGCTGTTCTCCAAATTTCATGCTCAAAAAACGGCGGGTTACTAAAACGGGCTTCGATCATAATCCACTCCAACTCATGCTTCCAATTACTCTTTGTTCAAGCATGCTTTGAACTTATAAACATTACTTACGCATACGTTATAAATAAATAATATGACTGATAAATCAGAAAATTGAATATGATCATTGAATGAGACAACTACACTTTTTTCGCTGCCCAAGTCGACCCAAACCCCAACGAGGGATAACCTCCAAGTATAGAGCAATACCATTTGACTCGATATTAGGTTAGGCGTTAATAAGCCAGCTGACTTTGACGACCGATATAGCCGTTTCAAACGAGTTTGTAACCGCAGCAAACCTCATCGGCTTGGTCATCAACGACTCTCAGGTAAGCGCCGAAAGGAAAGGTGAACAGATTGCCAAGGAAAAGCGCTTGATTCATTCATCTCCTCCGAGCTCGTGATAAATTCCTCATGTGAATACTAATATCTTTATTTCACAATGATCTCCCCTTCGTCTCAATTACCAGGAGCCTGTGAACTACGGGCTGCAACTACGACGCGGCCACATTCATTCATCAAGAAAAAGAACTATCGAGCCGTCGTGTAGATATATTTCATCATGTTGTCATGTATACATATATGTCCATTTAAATCCCCATTGAACTGTGAACTCCGTTGCCGGCGGAGTATCGTCGTCTACAGCGACGATCCCCACAACTATCTCGTCGTCTCACTGTCTGAGACGAATCTCCCTAACTTAGCCCACGCCCCTAACTGATACGGGGTCAAGCGGGACCACCAAAAAGCGTGGTCCCCACTTCTCCCTCGAACAACGTCAACGGCTAGACGTAGGTTCTGTGTTTAGATAAAGACTTATTTGCCATTCCTTTGTTCTTTACTAGCGGTAACGCCCGCACTCACTACATACTTGTTTTATTCTGCTCCGTATAAACCGGAGTATACAAATCCACTGAACCGCCTGCACAGGTTCCGTCCCCTTCTAAAGGTTAGGGAAGGAGCTCCGGGGTGGGAGAGATGATTATGTCGTGCAAAAAACTGGGATGGGACAAGAATTGAACATCCAATTGGTTCACCTACCCCGGAGCTCCTTCCTTAACTTTTGAAGGGGAGGAGCTCCGGGATGGGTGAGATGTGTAGATGGGGTAAGAAATGAAGAGACGCAGAGCACAAAAGGGCGCTGGCACCCCCCAACTACATTTTCACCGAAATTTATTCTGATGTGAAGGATAAGTTGCACAGCAGTTTCCTCCCTTACTGATACTCTCGACAGACTCAGTAGTCGGATCAGTTAGGGCCCTACTTATTGTTAGTTCGACCTTGTAGAGAAAACTCTGTAGTAATGGGAAAAAACAACCTCACAGAATTGGATGTCTTTGTAATAAATGATGAAACATGCGAGGATCAAAGTACTAAAAAATAACAGGAAGGCAGTGAAGTTCGTGAATCCTAAATTTGAGAAGGGTGTATGTCGTTTGGCGCGGCCCCTCGCACCCACCTTGCCATTGGGGCGCATGGGCTCGTTAATTGCCTCTTTGGCGCCGCCCATTCGACTCGGTTTGTGAGCTAGGCAACTCGTCCAGCTGGTTCAACCTCCTGACAATGCTAGTCAGCCTACCCAGCCTCAGCCCATCCAGCTGATAGATGCCCAATCGATAATGCCGCTATGATTAGACGCCGAACTTGACCTACCTGTATCCTGTCTATTTCTACCGCAAATTTGGCTATTTTTTCGCCCTTTTTTTGCTTCTCGAGATTTTTGAACCCTTTTTCAAGTGAATACTGCTAAGTTACAATGGAGTGGAAGTATCATGGTCGTTTTAGAGCCTGATACTTACCACTTTAAAGTAACTTGCAGGTGCATATATTGTGTGGTAAGTGTTTTATTATTTCTTGTTTGAAAAACATTTGTTTATCATATTTATTTCCGGTGCTAAGTGAGTTGGGGGGGGGGGCACGCGGCGGCGCGGCGCCTTTTCATGTCTGCGCCCTCTGCGGCGAGATAGTAGTACTGGAGCTGAGTCTGGGAAGGGATGGTGAAGTTGTACTGAAGTGTCTCGTGATTCAAAACAAATTACATCTTGGCACATGATATATGCTTGTATATTGTGGATACTCTTCTTCTGAGCCGATAAAACCCTATTTTTAGGAAGGGGAGGGGCTCCGGGGTGGGTGAGATAGTTATCTCGTGCAAAAAGCTGAGAAGAGATAAAAGCTGAACGTCCAATTGGCTCACCCACCCCGGAGCCCCTCCCCTTACTAAAATTAGGTGAAAATTACGCAGTTATACCATAAAAGAGCTATGAAATGTCCCTAAACACCATTACGGGCTCGCCTACCCTTCCTTGCCCACTATCTCGCCGTAGAGGGCGCAGACATGAAAAGGCGCCGCGCCGCCGCGTGCCCCCCCCCCAACTCCCTTAGCACCTTATTTCCATCATTTACTTTATTGCTACGCACATAATTAGTCTTTCCGCATACATATCTCAACATATACTTACAATACCCCTCCTTTGACAAAGTTTTAGTAATGGACTAACTCTTCACTCCTTTTTTCAAACAAATAATATTTTTCTGTACACAAAGTTGGACACAGGACTTACAGAGCAAAGCAAATGGTATTCAACGTAAGTCGGTGCTCAAGCCTTCTTTTGGAAGTCTCGATCTTTTGCTCTCGTTTTTGAAAGTGAATACCCTATAAAGATTCAACTGTTAGGCAACAATGCCTTGAGGGGTACTCACAAATGTTCCGAGTGATTATAACACCATTATCATTTGTCGTTATCAAGGGACCTTGTTCTTCCCGAAGACAACATTAGTTGGGAATTCAAAATTACTGGCGGTTGGTTAACTTTTGTCAATGATATCGATCAAAGAGGATCCTTCGTCGAGTTACACATCTTGTTGGGAAGCGGTCGTAATCTAATAGCAAGAAATGACAAGAATTCTCTTCTGCTTGTTGTAGTGCTTCTATTAGGGCTCTATCGCTGCGCTTACCGCTCACACAGCAAAGAAATAAGGAACAATTACACCTCATAGTGAACTTAGTGCAAGCAATGCTATATTCTATAATCGGGACCCTTAGAATAAATTTAACATAACAAATGTTGTGAAGAAAGAAGAAATAAATCATGTCTGAAGTTTCGAAACACTACCACACGATAATCTGCATTTCGATGAAGTTAACGATAGAAATAAGTATTATGTCAATTAAATGTTTTCAAAAAACGATAAAACACTCACCACACTGTCAGTCCAGCAAACATATGTACCGCAAATTACTTTAAAGTGGTAAGTATCAGGCTCCAAAACGACCATGATACTTCCACTCCATTGTAACTTAGCAGTATTCACTTGAAAAAGGGTTCAAAAATCTCGAGAAGCAAAAAAAGGGCGAAAAAATAGCCAAATTTGCGGTAGAAATAGACAGGATACAGGTAGGTCAATTCGGCGTCTAATCATAGCGGCGTTATCGATTGGGCATCTATCAGCTGGATGGGCTGAGGCTGGGTAGGCTGACTAGCATTGTCAGGAGGTTGAATCAGCTGGACGAGTTGCCTAGCTCACAAACCGAGTCGAATGGGCGGCGCCAAAGAGGCAATTAACGAGCCCATGCGCCCCAATGGCAAGGTGGGTGCGAGGGGCCGCGCCAAACGACCGCCCCCCTTTGAGAATGGTAAAATCGTGGTTCATTTGCAGACTTCTCGATACCGTACACCAAAAATCGGAACGGCATCGTTCGAGTGCCCGTACCGAATATTCGTTTCTGTTTACTATATCAATGAACTAACGATGACTTCGTAAACGAACACCGTTCAGTGTACAACATAGATGATCCTGGATTTTATTAGGAAACTACCATGCACAATGAAACCTAATAAATAGGCAAAATAGAAATCGTATAAAGTCGACAAAACGTGGACAGATTCAGCAGAAGCACTGGATTATAGTAAGTCATACATATATGGAAATCCAAACCCGAATGCACAGATTGAACCTAACACTGTCAGACATGTACACGCTTATAGAACTATTACACTTCGAGAGAATGATAGTAAGTATAAACACAGTGAAATAGCGCTTTCGACATTCACTTGTGGGCTTAAGTCATACTTTAGACAAATGAAAATAATACAGATGAGGTGATAGATATTTAAGAACGATGCGATAGTTTTACGAATTCCCACAATCATTTAGGGACAGGACCTAGAAGGAAAGCGCCACATAAATGAGTTGCGAAATTTAGTTCAAAATCTTATGTGTTTAGATTCATGCACTTCTGGACAATACCATACAATACAACTGAGGAATTCGAGAATTCTCCCTCATCTTACGACTATTCATTATCATATTTCACAATATAGAGGCACAATTTAATCAACTATACTATTATATGAAATGTCTGCTAAAATACCAACGCATTCCAAATGGAAACAATGACTCAGAAGGGAGTCAATAGAATACTATCACAATGGCAATAAATTCTTCTCAATTCTTTTAATACAGCACACATACAAAAATTAAGTTTAAATCGCCATCTTTACAAAACCGATGACAACATTGGCAGCCAGCAATAGTGTCCCCAGCGATAAGATGACTGTAATTAGTTGCTGACGATGCCTGAATACTGCGCTCCATCATGAAACTTGATGAAATTCTATATTCCACACAACTTCTTCACCCCACACACTCGATCATTTCTTTAGCCGTGTTCCAACTTTAACACACCGAAGCCCGGTGGTTCAGAGCGAGGTATTCCACGAAATTCATTCACTTTGGCATGGAGAATCCAATCAAGATAATTTAGAAATTAGTTGTAACAAAGGATAACTTTAAATTTCAGCAGCTCCACCCCAACCACTGTGTGTACTTACCATTAGAAAAGAAGTAAGACATTGCACTGGTCCGAAAAAGTTAGATAAACCAGGTTAATTCGTTCCATTGTACGAAAAAAATCTGTTTTTTTTTTGAAGAGTTGAGAATACTACTAAAAGCCATAGCCATTTGAAATAGTGATTTATCACGATTGTGGAGCATCAAAAACCTATTCTCTTCCTAATTCTTTGCGAAGAATATGCAAAAGAGAAAAATATATCGAGAGGGATGATTCTACCACTGATCATCACCTCAGGCTTCCCCCAAAATTCTTCTATAACTTCAATATTAAAATTTCCTATTCCACCCTCATGCATACCATGTGTTACTTTAGTATGAATGGAGAGTGAAGTAGGCATCAACTCTTAATAAGAAAAATCTAAACAGAAACCCACTAAAAATCAAATTTTGAACAAGTATTCGAATCCGTCCCTTTGGAAATCATGGATAACCAAATAAATTATAAGAATCGAAACGCACCGCCTCGAGAACGTCTTGCACGCCCAGTTGATACATGTGACCACGATATGTTGCCCGTCAAGAGCATAGCAAGGCACACTATTCAGTAGGCCCAGAGCTAGTGAAAGTGTGAAGAGATATTTTGGTACGAGTTCCACTGACTCAGCCCAATAGTGTGGTACCCACGAGAAGCGAGCCACTAATCCATCGATTCTCACGTAGGTGATTAGCTGAAAGATGAGATTTGTTTGTGATAATGCCATGTTCATTACTTGAATACATACAAGAAATACATGAAACGGTGATAATTGCCGTCGGAAACAGTATACGGGAAACTCCTACTGAATTATAAATTTAAAAAGATTCTGGTTCGAAGATGTGAAAGGAAGAGAGTAATTTGGCTACAATTGACCAAATTTGAAGGCATGATAGAAACACAAAGCTACAGATGCCATCAGGATTGAAGTACGCAATAATTTAACTTTTTTTTTCGAGTGTTACAAATATAACATCTACTGCAGTGTCCTGTGTGAAGAACATACCTCATCCAGATCACCAACATACAGAACAGGCCTCACATGATCTTTCACATTTATTCGAGCTAGTTGTGTTCCATTGAAAAGAGCTGCGAATACGCAAACACGTTCTTCGTCGCCATCACTCTGAAAGTAAAATTTGCATTTTCAGTCATCACATTCACCAATACCTAAAACATATCGGTAAATCCTTAATAACCAAAGATTCTCCAAAAACTACTCGTCACAACGTTCCTTTTTCAAGACTAAGAAACTTGTCGCATATAATAATTAACAAAACAAACATTATGAGGTAAATACATTGAATGGGAGCCATGGGATTTCTAAGGAGTAGAGGGTCGATTTCAGCAGCGAATTGGTCTTCAATGGACAACTTGCAGCGAAAGAATTTGAAGCTCCCTCCATATTCTCATATGTACTACAAGTTCTCTGAGGTAATTCATTAAGGTTAGACATTAACTTCAAAGGGAGCAGACAATAACACCGCTGACAATCCCGAGCCCTTTGAAAGTGAACTATCTCCTCTTCAAGGCAATGAAAGTTATAGTGGACTCATGGTATGAAAAATGACCTGACAGCAATGCGAGAGGTAACATTCACTCTGGCTTTGTTATGCACTCTCACGCTCTACAGGTTTGGCGTTCACGCGGCCATCTGACAATTCATAAGCAGAAATCAAGAAAGAATACAAACGCACCACCGCACAACTGGAAGTGTTGCTGCACGTAGGTTGAGAAGTGACATATTGGGCAGAGAGGCAGCTAAAATGTCGCTGCCTTTTCCTTTTTTTACGTACAATTTCTTGCGCAGGCTGAAACAATTCATTATAAGCAGAAACAAAAAAGTTCAAATAATGTGAGATTGCTCCGATTACAAATACGGCTGAAGTCAATTGGAAAAGTAAATCAGCTCACTTCAACAATCCCAACACGAAGTATTCGATCTAGTGACTGCGCCTGCGTGACCACGTGCTTAGTAGTCACGTCCAACATCGACTCGAAACACATATGAGCATGAGTGATATTAGCAAAGTCGTCGCAACAGTGCAATTCGTCTAGTGTCATCGAAGTCTACAATAAAGCAATGACAACGAGCCTCAAGGGTAAAACCATTCTATTTACGTAAGTTCCACAACCACAAACACCAATATTATTTTATGTAGAGCAGGGATAAGGAAAATTTTCAAGCAAAAACCTTCGTTGCCAGTGACGCTTCAACAGCTGAACGTGGAACGCATTGCCCTCGTTTATTCTTTTCCAAACGGCGTACACATTCTCTCCAATCTTCGTGTTTTCGTATGGCACAGTCATCGATTGAAAGCACAACATTTCCGACTGCTAGCCCGCCAGCACCATAAAGACCCGAGCGAGAGTCTACATCTGAAATCCAGTGGTGTCTAAAACGGCTAGTGCACTTTCATTGCAGTTGCCTTTGCAAATAATAAGCTTTTTCAATAAAAATGTCTATCCAGGACTTTAGCTTTACTCCAAGCTTTACACATATGCCAGTAGATGACGTCAAAGAAAGATCTTGAATTGTCGCGGCGCCCTTTTGCTGTCCTTTTGAACAAGTTATTCAAATGTGAATGGATATGTGTAACTTCTTTGATAGAGGAGCTGACATGGCTTGTGAACATTCCAGATCATATACAATTTAACATTCATGTGGAGAACTGGTTAAAAGGAACGTGGTCAAGCTGTGCTACTTGAATAAGTAAAATATAGAGCCTTATTTATCATGTTTTATAGTAGATCACCTGTTACAGTTACTCCTTGGCCTTGCCCGAAAAATGGCGAAAGAAAGTAGGGCGTCCATAAAAACATAACATAAGCAATACCAGCTAGTACTAAGTTATGCCATATTCCACCACCGAAGACTTCAAGGCGGTGGCGCGGATGACTTCTTCCTAAAGCAGTATTGAAGGAGTATAAATACAACAGGCAAATGAGTGAAGTCATTGTCCGTCCAATTTATCAGCTAACAATCTCAATTTCAAAAAAAAAAATTAAAAAAATGTGAGCATGAAGGCTTTGAGTGGAAATGGGCCAGACACAATAAGGAGGCAAAAAAACATAATTTTTAGTAACTACAAAATTCAACAATAATGCCACCACAAGTGAAACCTACTCAGAGACTCGGGATCAATATCGGTGAATGCTCCAGGATATAGCCCTAACAAGAATACTCCAAAACCATTCACGCGAACATTGTATGTAGTTGCTGCTGCAGAATGACCAATCTAAAATGTTGGAAACTCAAGGAACAGCACAACTTCAAAGTTTAAAACGGAAGAACAATTATACTATTAGGTCGTGAAGAAAGTTCTTGCGTTTTTTGCGCCTCAAACTTCAAATGTACATATCTCGGCTTAAACAAAACTTCATCAATCAAAATAACAACCATTACTATCGACACTTTTTTGCTAACGAGAACCAAGTTAGTTTACGCCATTCGCGTAGAAGTCCGGAGATCTAGAGGCGATGAAATCGTCGAATGCTGCGGCAGCATCATGTTGGGTTTAGAAGCATTTCTCCTTGAGAAAGCCGTCGACATGTTTAAAGAAATGGTATTCTGTGGGGGCAAGGTCTGGGGAATATGGTGGATGAGGGAGAGTTTCATAGCCTATCTCCATCAATTTTTTCAGGGTAAGTTGTGCGACGTGGGGCTGAGCGTTGTCGTGAAGTAGAGTTGGCCCCTTCCTATTCACCAGTGCCGGGCTTATGAGCTGTAGATTTCGTCGATTTCTTGACAGTACTTCTCGGCTGTTACGATTTCATCCGGATTCATGAAGCTGTGGTGGATCAGCTCGAATGCAGACCACCAAGTGGCACCATGACCTTCCTTCCATGCTGCTTCGGCTTGGGAAAATGTCGTGGGGCTTGATCCTTGTTCAGATACTGGCCTGATGGTCGCCGGTTGTCGTACAGAATCCTTTTCTCATCACACGTCACAATACGATCTAGAAATGGATCGTTCCTGTTGCGGAGAAGCAAGGCGGAGGCGAGCTCGTAGCGGCGGTCTTTCTGGTGCTGAGTCAACTCATGCGGCACCCACTTATCAAGCTTCTGCGACTTCCCGATCTCCTGCATGTGGGTGCCAACCGTCCTGCTGGAAGCACTCAATCTCGAGCCAATATCCTTCAGCGTTGTACGTGGATTCTCTTCCACTAACGCTCTCAATTGTTCGTTGTCAACGGCCGATGGCCGCCCACTACGCTCATCATCTTCCAGGCTATCATCGCCGGTCCGGAATTTTTCAAACCACCACTGTGCTGTGCGTTGATTCGCCGTATCTAGATCCAAGTCATCGTTGATATCCCGGTCCGTTTCCGTCGCACTCCTGCTCAATTTGAATTGGAAAAGAAAAATCGTGCGGATCTGTCGTTTGTCCATGCTGATTTCGACCTTCTAAAAAACCCCAGGAATCACTCCAGAGCAAAACCAATCATATATTTGGATAGAGCAAGAAATGCGCTTCAGAATGGTATAAAACTTGCAAAAACTCTAATAGCAAATAACGCCGAGGCGAGCATATGAAAATTGGGCGTCAAAAAACGCAAGAACTTTCTTCACGACCTAATAGGCTTGTTAGTGCGACCGGATTGTGTGACGGTTAATCTCGAAATCGACACTACCATTTCTCTCAGAATATCAAGCAAAAACTTTAGGGTCGAACAGTTTTGTGAATCCAAAGTTTCGGCCCCAACTCTTTTTCTAAAACTTAAATGCTGAAGACATTCGAGATTTCCCACTGTTTTCAACAACATAACTACCTAAACTATCGAGCGCGTAACTGGTTCTGACAATGGAAAAGAATCAGACGAGAAGTCACGTTAAATTGAGCCGGCACAAGTTCATCTGAGTGTAATCCAGACATATTTGTCAAAAAAAGCAGTTGTAGCTAGCAGGAAAACTTTGATCAGAAAGAATCAAGGAAGTCTGGCTTAAAAATACATGAAACAAGGAGTGCCTCAGGAAAATGTGCTGATTATACGCAAAAAAACTGTAGGTCATAGAGTAAAGTAAAAGGTAAAAGTCAGAGGTCGTACAATAGATCAACTGAGCTAGAAAACAAAACGGCTCGAGGAGAATGTTCTTGTAAATAAGTTGAGCAAATCCCGAGGAATTTTTTGAAAGTATAGGGGCAGGCCGACTCTCAGCATACTCGTCCACAATGAAGTACAAAAATCCAAAAGAGATGAAGAAAAAACCTCATGTATTATTGCCGCTACTGCCAGCACTATTACGAAAATCGGAATGTGACCCCATGGCAGATTCACGCCGGGAATAATTGGAACGAGACCTAAAGACATATGATCAAATAAGCAAATGGTGCAATGCAAGAGAATTAATTCTTGCCGGTTTCCGATCCACCAGATGCATCTAACACGTCATACTCTTCCGTTGGCGATGGAGGTAAATCATCCAACACTTTTACCTTAAACACCGATCATAATCTTGCTTCCTATTTCGTATACATAGGCGATGCGCAGCGTATTGTCATTTTGCTCAAAAGCGCAGGCTCTTTCAATGCAAACTACAACACATGCTCGAAAAAAAAAAAACTCTTGCAGGAAATCTAGTCATTGGGGGCATAAATCACCGATCACCTGGGAGAGTGGATCAAGAAATATTAAAAAGAGTCCCCGATTTTCCTTCTTTTCCTGTTCGACCCTAGCAAAAACATTGGCACGACCAAATGAGTAAAGGATTCCAAACTAATTAGCACATACCTCAGGCGGAGCTTCCGCCGTAGCAACATGTGGGATGGACCTATAGGGTGTCACTTTAGGCCGAAGCGACAGCAAGTAAGAAGTATCTAGAATTTTATACATGACCTACACGAAACATGGGGTAAAGTGAGAAGAGGAAAAATATGGTTAAAAAAACCTCAAAAACAGATACCCTGAAAGAAAATATGTGAGAACACACCTCGATAAACAAGATGTGAAAGGTAGATGGTAATTCCAATCAAACAGACGAGAGCCGCCACAGCACCGAATGTAAACCATAGCGATTTCAGCTTACGACTTACAGGTACCTCTTTCGAAGCGGGAAGATAGGCTCCATCATTGTAACGAGAAGTGTATATCCGCAGCTTAAACAAACACTGTATTTTGTTAGACACCGTAAAAGCTGCATAATCATGGTATGGCAAAAAGTTGTGTCATAATTCTTGATCTATTATTACGAATTTCTTTAGTATCCCCAAAATAGCAATTTCCCAAGTTGCCAACTAGACTTCAAACTCGTTCTTTTGTTTTCAAAATGCTTGTTCCCCCGTTGAACAATTAGCTTTTATGACCATCAAAAAAGTGCTCAAGTCTTGCTACACAACCACTCAAAAGACATAGGTTGTAAGGAGGAACAAACACACATCCATAAAACACGTAAATGAGAGTGAACACGAGCATAGAGCAGAATTTCCAACCCAGCGAAAAGATATAGAAGAAATTTTATAGAAAGCGAAAAAAATCTACCACATACCTGGAAAGGCGCTACTTCTAGACCGTATTTATTGGCAAAATTCACATAAGGTGTGAAGTTTTTAATTCGCAACACGTAGTCGAGAAGAAATATAGAGCTCCATGAGATCAAAAAGTAACTTAGGGCTGCCGTGAACAGCATCGATTTTACACAAGTCCAATCTCAGAAATGTTTTCGCCTCATTCTTTTTAGCATAACATTCCCACCTGAAAACGGCATTTGGTTATATGTTGATACCACCCAATATTGCCATAAATAGCACGTCTAATACGAACAAATTTTGAAAATGAACATCCAACAAGCGCTTATGAATTAGAAACTAAAGTGAGTGAGCGGAAGTAAGTAAGAACAACCGATTACGAGTGCATTAAAAAAGTTGAAAAAGCAAAGAAAGCAAGGTTTTTAGCTCTGATATTTTTCAAAATTTTGAAAATTGAGGATGTACGAGCATCATAATGAAGTCACCCATGAAGAACCAGTATAACTAAATCATGGTAAAATGAAGGACTAGCATTTCGGCCCCTACTCCCATGCCACCCTTAGACATCTGTGTGGGCTAAATATCAATACAAAGCACTACATGTGCTAATTCCAATGAAATGTGGGTGGGTTCTTAACTTTCCCAGAAAGACTTCAAACTTTTATAAGCTGACCTTCCAGTCCCTCCGCCTTCTTTAGAGCCTGAAAGGTGACAAACCAAATGAGATCGACCATCACATATTGCCAGACAATGTTCAAAACAGTCTTCTGTACCAGAGGACCCCTCCCCTAATCCAGCATGGCACGCTCACAAGTATAACCTCATGCCAGGAATAAGAAAAAGGAGAGATAAGGGGTTCATTCTGAAAATGGACCACAAAAAATAAGAAAGTGTAATCCATGGAACTGATCGACGTCGTCACTTCGAGCAACAGATTTGAAGTTTGAATTGTTAAATTTAATGATACCCACTATAAAACTAAATCAATCAAATAAACAAAGTACTCAAAGCCAAGTAGATCAATTGTTAGAAATGCACCACTAAAACACATTGGATTTGCATGAGTAACATTTTCTTTAGTATAAAAACAACCCTCGCGGATGAAACGTTTAATGAATAACCCATTCTAAATTGGATTGAATAAGAAAATTACTGTAACAGAAACCCCTTTCAGTCATGACGTTCAGAGGTGAAACGAATAAAAAGTCACCAGCGGACGTTTCAGTGTCCGGAACTAAACGCGACGTCGCGCGGTCGCGCGCGTCAGTGCATTCTCTGCGGAACGCTGTTCCCCTCCATTTTCTGTTTTTACCCTAGAAGGCAGGAGCTGTTTGTGACGAGCGTCAGAGTGATTCACTCAGGATAGTTCATGCTGAAGTCTCTCGGTCAGTTATTTGGTTGAGTTTGGGTAAACAGCTACCGGAGGCTGAGTAAATATTGCCGAAAGTGCGGAATATGCAGAAGTACCATAGATCAGTACGCTTGATCACTGTTCCTCTTAGCTGTAATACTGAACTGACTCCATAGAACGAAGACAAACTCCATCGGCAGAGTTGAGATTTGGAGAGGTTTGATCAAGCCCAATGAGGAACGTGCACAGATAATTTCATAGATCTTTCAGGAGAATATTCAAAGTTTGCTCTTCCTAGCTCTTGGATCTAAACAACACCAGTACCTTTTACTAATAAACATCATGTAGAGACTAACAAAGCCATAATCGAGGAGGATTTCCTTTCTTAGATTCATCCGTTCTCGGTCACAACAGCCTTGCTCTAGCGACACTCCGCGATGCGGCCGCTTTAGAAAAGTTTATATTCCAAAGTTCAAAGTGATAGTGAAAATAATTAGTTGCACTTTATATCTGATAACGCAATTAATTTTTTTTTTGAATATCGTTCTTCCCCCACGCAATCTTTATGTGCATCCCACGAAAAGTTGAGGTAACACGGTTTTCCAGCACTTTCACGAAATCCATTGTATATTATTTCCTTATTCGAGTCGGAGGAAATGGGTAACACCGAAGCTAAAGCGAAGGTGTCGAAAACGTCCACGCCAGCTCCATCTATGTCTGACAGGAGCATTGACAAACGTGTTGAACAAGCTTTTGTAAAACTAACTGGAAGCACTACGAATTGCCTAACTTTCGGTAATCTAAAGGTAAGTGTTAAGGGTCTTGAAGATATCAGTAATTTGTTTCTGTGATTGATCGTACCCTTCAATCAAACGGCTCACTGTGCGTACCAAATGTAGGAAGGGACTGGTTTGCGGTACTCGTTGTGGGAGGGACTGGTTAGGGGTTCCCGATAAGGGAGCTCTGCAAGGCCGTGTTCTATATAAGAAGCGGAAAGTGGGGTAGAAAGAGAAAATTGTTCCAAAGCAATGGTATTTAGAAAGAAATATAGCGTTATGCGTCGATTGAACAATCAAAGGGTATCGAATACTTTTGAAGAGTTCTCTACTCCTTCTAAAAATCAAGAAAACTAGATCTGAATATGGATAAAGATATAAGCGCGGATCTCTACTTGCCATTACACCTTGAACACTTATTCACTGACTGGTCGGTACGTATACTCCCACTTTCCCACGTCTCCGATTCTGACATTTTTTGTGTTCGTCAACCGATGAATGTGGAGAATAAAGGTCATGGAGCCTTAGCGTATAGGCGGCGCACTGCGGTGGAGGCAGTCGCGAAGAGGAGTAGAGTACTCTGAAATTTGCTCTATCTGGTTCGCAGTTTTCAGTATAAGTTTCAGGACTAGATAGAGCAGAACAGCAGGTGCACGCTCCCTGAGAACACTGTAGTATATGGATTACCCCACTCCACAACAAAGAGAGCCTAATATGGTAATCCGCTTAGGTTACGTGGTCACATGATAAGCATATTTAGAATCCAAGGTCACGGTGACATTCAAACCTATAAAGGTCCAAGCATTTGCATCAATTAAAAATTGAGCTACCGGAATTCAGTTTGCAGGACGTTTTCAGCGAAGGTCTTGCGGAGAGTTTATGGAACTACCTGAGCGATTCTAAACCCTATGATGATAGACTAACTTTGGAAGAGTTTGCACGGCATGCTCCTAGTTTGTGGGGAACTTCAACAGATGTCTACGTGAAAGGTGAGATAAGAGTGACATTCGGCATTAGTTTTGATGCTCTAAACTCTAAAGTAAGAGTCATATATTTTTTTCCAGTCTGCCAACCTGTCCTTACTTTGGTTAAGAACTGTTCGGAAGCTGCTGGAGCAGGAGCTGTTGCAGGCGACGAGAAGTTCATCGGCAATCTTGTACATGAAATGGTTAGAGAGCAATTGGGTTTGAGCTTGCAAGATTTATTCCTTACAAACCACTCTCGAAGTCTCGTGGTTATTCATTGATACTATATTCATTGATACAATGGTGGTTTCAAACGTCTATATACAAACTACGTTCAATGCTTAACATGTTGCAATCAGCAACATTCAATCGAAACGTCCCCTTTTCGCCGGAAGGTTGCGTTCATAGTACCTACGCCGGCGTCGATGTCGGCTCAGGTTGCTGACACAGACGTTGGCATCAGCCGTCGATCGATACCAACTCCCGCATATCAATAGTTTATGCTATGTTTGGGGCCAAATTTCACGAGAGACATATGTGTGGATGATCCAGGGATGATCGCGAGACGTGAACGCGAGTGGATGATGCCATGGGCCAAACTTCTTGATTTGGTTTCATAGCAGCCCAAACGTGAGGAAAAAATGAGCAAAGATGAGGGATGGGTGAAAAAGTGAAATGAAGAAGGCTAGTCCGCGGTCAGCGAGCTTTCACTCTGTGGGCGGTACTTCCTGCACAAGTTCATAACGCAAGTCAGCGTAATCGTGGAGTCGTGGAGTCCAGGAAAAAAAATAAGAAGAGAGGACAAGGTCCAATAATTGCTGGGCATCTGAGAACTTCGTGAAGCTCCGTTCACGACAGGTGAGACTTGCATTGAAATGTAAGGCGTTTTCAAAGGAAATGTGTAACTTTGTTCAAGAACATTCTTGAGTACTCAAAATAATGGTTGAAGGCCATCGAGGGAATGTGGTATAATCGTGAAGTGGGCGGGGCTAAGATCATACATTCGCAACCCCGCAAAAGTGGTCTATACCGCGATTGCTTTACTCTCGAAGTTCCAAGAATACATTCGAGGGAAAGAAGTGGTTGGGGGCTCTAGAAAAAATGTGCCCAATTCGTCAATGTGAGCGAAGTTTGCGCCGAGGTAGGCGGAACCCAGAATGAAAACTCCTAACTGCAGCTAAAATAAGGGTGGTCAAATCAAAACCGTGGGGCAAAAAAGACTATAAAGGCTATTGAAGAAGGCCGTCAATGGAAAATCAGAAATCAATGCTTCATCAAGAAAAAGTCTTTTGGCATGGTTTCATTGTATTGTGCATAGGCTAGCTCTGGCTTTCAGCGAAAAGTAAGAATACTCCTAGTTCCCATGACCACAAATCCGGCCGTTAGCGTGCAGCCCCACCCGGTTGCCGCGACGTGTAAATCGACATACACGGCACGGGTCAGTGGAAACTATTGCGATCACAAGCTAAAAAATCAAAACGATAGCAGTAATCAGTCAGTAAGTGAGGGTGGAAGTCGAAAGAGAGCTACTAAGTAAGTCCGGTCCTGACTTTGCGCAACATCACGGCATCGATCACCGCGCGCGTACCTCATGCGTTACACAGACCTGAGGCGTTGCATTGCCCGTCGTGAATTGCACAAACGAACATTTCTCTGGATGGAATCATGAGGCCCATTTAAAAGCATAGTCTTCTCGATATGAAGCGTCGTCCTAAGCACTGCTCCAAGCCACTACTGAGGAACCTGGTACATCCATGTATATAATTTGCGTTCACTTATGTTAAGCCTGCCTAAAATCGCCCTCATGACTCCCTCCATTCCGAGAATCGTACGGCAAATTTGGAGAGCAGGTTGAGATTAGCATCTGAAAACACATCTAACAGTATAGATCTCCTGTTGAGAAACCAGCCTAGAACTGCATGGACTATTGCTAGTGGGCTTAGTGGATATCCGGGAATGCGCAACACGAATTAGATACTATCGGATCGGTTAATTCACCACTTAACTGCGGAATAGGCAAAATGGGTGCGCCGCTTCCCTTGATATTGATTCTGAAGAAAGAAGAGCGAAATAAGTACAGTAATGAATATTAAATGATTTTAGCAGGTTTTGAGCAGAGTCGTACTTTTTTTTTTTCTCTATCAAGATTTGTAGTTCTTGGTAATTCAAAAGCTCATAGTTTACCGCTTGCCGGAGTGCTATTCCATCTCAATTTTTAGTGTGAACGAGGTTCAAGCGTTGAGGAAATCGTCAGCTGGAAACGCGACATGTGCCCATCCTTCTGTAATGCACTGCGAGATCTAGTTCTACATGTCTTCCTTGGCTATCCATTCGTGAGATCACTTATTATGGAAATTTTCTTTTATTCGGCTTACATCGTAATTCCTTAGGATAACACCGAATACTCGTCAGAAATTTTGACTCCAATGCAAATGTGGTACGTCCAGTCATCTCTACAAAGTACTTTCTTTCCAAAACAGACAGCAAAGGTAATCTTCCTAACTAATTCATGGAAAACGATCATTGCTGAACACGTTTGACGTTTTCGGATTCCGAGGAAGCTTGCGAATCGAATGTGAATCATTTCTGGACTCCACTATACTCGACTGCCGTTCATGGAATTAGTGTCAATCGTTTTGAAAACAACGTATTTGACTACAGAGGACCTACAGTATCAATATTTCAACTAACCGACGGGAGCGTATTTGTGTTAGCCACAGATGACACTTGGAGGTAAATTCCATTTTAATTCACAGCGATCAGGAAAATAAGAACTGGCACTTACAGGCACAGTGGCAGCCGTTTTGGTGGTCAAGGAACAGTGTTGTTTGAAATATCGCCAGATCTGAAACGTTTCTCTTCTCCTTCTCCACCCATATATTGTAATTTCAAAATACGATCAGCAGCATTTGGGCTTTCATTCTTGGATAAAATGAAGATCGACAAAGAAATGGGAAATGTTGCGGCCATTGAGGTACGGTTGTCATACTGTAGTTTTTTTTTTCAGTTGGGCACTCGACTTCTCTGACCGTATCTTCACGATCGGTCTGGAGATTAATTGGTCATGCTTTTATCTCTTAAAGAGTCTTTAGAGCACTCTCAAGATTTTGATCAGAGCACCCTCAAAACTTTGATCTGACTGGATTAAGCCTTCCTCGTCTCTAGATAGCATCAAAATGTTATGCACCTGACGAATATAGCAGAGGATTGATCAATGTTGAACACCTGCAGATCTGTGAAGGGGATGATTTGTGGTGGGACAACTTACTGAAACAGTGGCGCTTAGGATAATGGTGTTTTGCGAATGCTAGTGCTCTAATGCTATAAAATAATAGTGGCAAACAGCTGCCTTCACTGTAGGAGATTCTTATCCCATAGGGCTCAAATTAACATCATGGCAAAGTATCACTTAATTCGACGACTGTTATCTTAAGGTCTGGGGATGTGCTCCATCAAGTGCTCTTCAAGATCAACAACGATTGAGGGCATGGCAAAGCAAACAAGCAGAAAAAATCAAAAAGGTCGGTTTTATTTTGTGACATTTTTTCTATCTATGTAACTTAGCAGATACAAAAAGCATTCTTGTGTGATAATACTTCTTGGCTTATCAGTGCTCACTATTCTGCAGTTTACAAGATCATATGGTTTGACGTTCTTTCTTGAAGGTACCGCTACCTGGAAATTGGGATGACAACCCAGATAAGACTATTTTGGAAATGGCTGGTATTCAATTCTCCAATGAAAGGAAACTGATGGAAATGGAAGCAAAAGCCAGACAGAATGATAATCCTTGAAATTGTTTTTAACTGTGATTCCACGCCATTCGTTCACTTAACGCTCACTCAAAGGCTGATGCTATTTCATTAACATTCCCTGTACAAATTGTCAGCATTGTAATATAACCACTTATTTTGTGCAAGTAGTCTAGTCAGAAAGAATTGTCTTACGAGGAATTCGCATAAACAGCTTACATTGCTCTAAGAAAAAAAAAGGTCTTTGGAAGTTGATCTCATCTGAGGGATGCGCCCATGCACTCGAGTTCCATTCAGAATCATAGTGGCGTATTGAAGTCGTATGTGGCTGATACATTGAATTGTGGTGGCCAGCCGATGCTAATTTCAGTGCTTTTATCCTCCTAGACGAGTCTGGTACCAATTAATCGACTCCGGAGAGACGGTTTATTAGTACCAGACTCGTCTAGGAGGATAAAAGGCTTGATTGACTAAGCGGATTTCGATCCAGGATTCGAACCAGTGACCGTGCGTGTGTGAGAGTGCACCCCTTGGCACTACACTACTCTACATTAGTCTACATTTATAAGTGGAGGTTTTTCTTTACAAACGCTAAATTTCAAATGCATAGGATTATAGAATAAACAGAAACTCGTCGGTTATGTACGCTACTTTTCAGAATGGCATGAAAGGCTAAGAGCTCCCACAAAAGCATAGGTATTGTCTGTTCAGGGTGTTTTACGGAAAAAAAATCCCAGGTGGGTGGACGTGGACGTATGCACCATAACGCGTGACACCGTGAGACACAGTGTGCTAGCCAAACAGCAACACCCGGCAGCGCAGATATCGCGAATCTTCAGTTGAATGAAAATAATAGGAAAATCATCGAATCAAAGCATAGGAGTTCAGTTTATAGCAAGAGTTTGGGGTGATGGCTCAAAAATTCCGACGTCAGGGGGTGGTTGAGATAAGCGAGGTATAACTTCTTTAGTCTGCTCTTTTTCGCTGAGACGTTCTGTCACAAACTTGTTCGAAACATTGATAAAATTCATATCTAGACGAAAAAGATAGTTTTGTATTGCGTCGGACAGTTCTACACTGTTTTACCCGGAGAAACTCTTCGAAATTCCCTTTATAGGGGGGCGTGCGGAGAAAACTAGATGGCAGTGGGCAGGGGTGATCAGCTTCATAGCACTCCACCTCCTCACATATAATGGGAAGCAGATTTCTATTGCCCCTTTGTACATTCAACATTCTTGCTCTTATTGAACAAGCTGAGTCAACCGCTTCACTTTTCCCGTTTCGAATCGATTGTGTGACTCACGTTGAACGGTTCGATCTTTCTTTCAGATGATGAATCTACGGCTCAGTGGGGGAAAAGCAAGGTGGGAGTGGACGATAGGCTTGAGTTAATGATGGCCCTGGTGCGATGGCTAACTTGTTAACTGCGGCTGCCGAGTGCCAGCGAAGATTGCCGAAGGTAATATGGTATAAAAATCTCGCCCTGCTGCCAGATGAAACAAGAAACGGACAGATACTTTTCCTTTATCCAGAAAGCATTCCAGCGTAATAAAAGAGAACTGAACTGGGGAAAGGAAAAGAAAAAACGTCTGAGTAAATAACGGAAAAATACGTTCAAGCGCATCAGTGCATGGCGGTATGAGCCTCTTCTCGCTCTTCAGTACCCGCTCCTGCTGTGGATAATGCGGTACATTCCGCACGTGGCAACCATACAACACCTAAATCTTCGATGAGCGGTCAGCACAGTAAAGCTTACCTGAAGTTCACCTGAATGATAATAGATAGTTAAATATCACCTCAATGCTGTATTCCTCACTCACTCCTCATTCCTGTATCACTTATTCTTCATCATCTATTCGTCTGAAGTGGTTCTCAAGGTCATCAATCATAGCTCGGTTCGTTTATTCCCTATCCGTCCTCTTCAATAGAACTTCGTCCCAAGACAAGTGGAAAACAGAAAAGTCGAAAGGATAAAGTCTTGGGGCGCTAATCAATCTCGTCTGAGGGATGCGCCCACGCATTTGACTTGCATTAAGAATCGTAAAGGCGTAATGAATGCGTATATGGCCTATACAATGACTTGTGCCACCCAGCCGATGTACAAGTCACCGCTTTTATCCTCCCAGACGAGTCTGGTGTCTGGTACCAATTCACCGACCCCAGAGGTATGAAGACTTGGTTGGTCTAGGCGGATATCCATCCGGAATTCGAACCCGTGACAATGCGTGTGTTACGTGCGCCATTTTCCACCACTTCACTTGCCACTATACCACTTACGCCCCTGCTTTCGTACTGACAGTATTTTGAGTTGACGGGCAGATGTGGTATAGTGACAAGTGGCTCACTATCCCACGCGCATATCCAAGGATCGAGTCCACGGTCGATAGTCGTCTAGACCAAGCAGGTCTTCCATCTCTCTTGGGTCTGTTAATTGATATCAGACTCGTCTGGCAGGATAAAGCACTGATACTACAACGGCCAGTCGCCCCAAATCATACTACAGGAAATGAGAGCATTTAATTATTATGCACTGCGCCTTTAAACATTCGGAAAGTTACAAGTTAGTATGCGAAGCAGGAAACGTTGAAAATCTTCACTTCTCCATGAAATTTAGGGAGGCGTTTTCTTCTGCGACAATCTATTCAATTTTTGCTTTCAAGGGCAGCAGTTCCTATCGGACCCGTCTCTTGCAACCGTTCATGAAGTCTAGCGGTTATGTCTTATACTGTTTCCTCTGCTCCACTTGTCGCCACGTTGATCACCGGTTTGCTCAAGAAGGCGACAGTGTTATCCCTAATCGCCCTTGTTATGTATCGCTTCATTGCAGTTGACCTTCCCCCTTAAATAGCTTCGGTTCAGAGCTTTCTCTAAGGAGCAGACAATCGGATCCGCGGAAGCTCTTGTATTTGTTCCCTGCAGGCGCCATTCTGTCGTAGTCCACAGTCATCACAAAATAGCAAGAGGTGTCAACCTCACCTGACCTTCAATGGCTTGGGATGAGCCGCACTACCCATTCTACTTGTAGAAAATCTCGTTCAACATCTTGACAAAAAAATCCGCTAGTAAACGCAAAAGAGTGGCTACTGGTTCACAAACCAAAATCCCTCTGTAGAAAGGGAACCTGTACAGTCTAACCTGCCTTTTCTTCCTATCCCCATGAATTATTAATTTCACCACTGCTGTAAGAAATTCAGAAAAACAAATAAGCGCAGCGCAGTAATGGTATATAGCCTAGTAGACTGTTTGTCCCGCAAAATGCTCGTGCGGGCTAGCATGAAGCACCTACCACATGCATGTCCCTGGAAAAATCTTGGACGAGACAACCAGACCTGCTTGTTACTAGATATGTTCTCTTCAATCAAATTCGGTTGCGCAATGATGTGATATTTCAGTAATGACGGAGAGAGGAAGTATTCTGCTGTTTCTGTTCTTTGTTCTGTGCTGTATCACGGATAGTGCCGTGCGTGCTAGACACCCAGACGCTTGTTACTACGGAGTACACTCATGTATTAAATTGTGCTGGCAGCAGGTAAACGGGTTCTGTCGTTATCAGCACAAATTCTGTTTGACTTTGAGGAGAATTAGTAGCCCAAGGAATAGCACTACAGACCTTCCAACAACTAGGACTGATCACACTACTGCACATCAGCCAGATCCCCCAGCTTTTATTCCACCATCCGATGTGGTGCCGCGATCACCACACCCGATGGCGCACTGTAAAGGGAATATATGAATTCGGGGGACGGAACTTACGTGCGTCCGAGGATGCGCGCGGCAAACAGCGCGGCGAAGTGCGTGATATTTCGAACAACTTTGGCGCCTATCAATGGGGCCCAAATTTGAGGTAGAGCAGATCAGTAGTATCAGCTAACCCTACTAATCTACTGTACTACACATTTGTTCCCCAATGATAGGCTCCAGAGTCGTTGGAATCACCGCGCACTTCGCCGCGCAATTTGCCGCGCGCATCCTCGGACGCACTTAAGTACCCATCCCCTATGAATTCGGGTGCGTTTCGTTGCGCGCGTCCGTCAGAACTGGGTCACGCCGCAGCCGTCGCATGCGGCAGGTCAGCCCGCTATACTTGACGGTTGTCGCAATTGTCTGTCGGGAATACGATTTGCGCTTGGTCCACGGCAGTCAGTTTAGAGAGAAGTTAACACGGAAAAATGCAAATCATTCGCTCCACTGACACTTGGTGGTTCTGTAATGTTACCTTGAGTCCTCAGTGAGGTGCGCCGCGCACGAAGTGGGCAGGGTAACCTACTTTCTACGGACGCGCGCAACGGACGTTCTCCTATGAATTCCTAGTGGAAGATTACGGCAATTACCACCGAATCACTGTTATTTGTCATGGGTATTCGAGTACAAAATCTGTCACCCGGAAAAACCAAACATTCGAAAATTTCCTTTCGAATGACATACATAATCGCCATGCTTGCCTGCCATACTACTGTTTCCGTGCTTCCCTGTTTTCCTGCTCAGTTTTCCAACTGCTGATCTAACGACGTGAAAATACCTTTTTTCGGTGGCCCTTTCACCTTTTTGAGATAGATCTTTTCATGTACTTTTAGTGGGTTTGTGTGAAAGTCTTTATGTATGCGTCAAATAAATAAATAAATAAATACATTTGTGGTGGCAGTGGGACTCCCCGACTCTAAGTAATGCTGTTCTCTTTCAGTTTGGACGAACTGGTTCCTGCAGTACTGGATCGTGCTTCTGTTGGTGACCAGACCAGGACCAGGAATTGCTGCATCCAAGAAAAAAACCTTTTCATGAGTTGACTAAATTATTGTGTGTAAATGAAGTTGATAGAAAAGTTCGACTACCTTCTCGGACAACTGAACAGCTTTCCAACGGTTCTCTGGTAAAGTAATTGAAAGATAGATTTATAACCCCACCTTCGTCCCATCTTACTCTAGGTTTTAGCGCTACAGGAATGTTTAGGGCTAGTGTATAAACAAGGTTCATCTTCGAACTCAAAGGGAAGCGGAACAGCAAAAGAGGACCTAACAGCTGAAAGACCTTAACATTTGACCTTCCCAGGACGTAGTAAACACATAGTAGTTATCGGCTGGAAGAGGTGGGAACATGACAAGTGGTCTTATAGGTTAAGGATCGCAATTTTTGTAGCGTTCTCCGCCCCGAAGGTACAGTAAAACATTAGCTCCAGCAAATGAAACAACAAAATGGGGACAAAAATAAAAACGGCCGATATGACTTATGGCGGCTGCTCAGTGAAATCCACTCTACTCCTTTAGATCACAAACTATCAAGGGGGTCTCGTTGCCCTTCTCTCCGTCCGATCGTCTCTGGGTCTCTGGTGCGAACGCAAAACGTTGCAGACAAAAGAGGCTCACTTATTGAGTAAGGTGCTAAGGTGCTCTTGAGGGGGTAATTCTTGAAGGTTCTTCCCCCTTTTGGTTACTCACGTATCCGCAAGATAATGCGTTGTGCTAAATGCATGGTGATGCCAAGTATGGTGCGAACTTTGTTGTTATAGACTCTGAGACCTCTTCATTTCACAGACGAGTAAGCACTTCAATATGATTTGTTTTAATTTTCCGCTGCTTGGCTGGCTATCATATTTTACAATATTTATACCTCCTCTCTAAACAAATAAGAAACATGCAAATGTACAAGAAAAACCTAGTCACTTCTTTCCTTTTCTATTTTCTATGATTTCTACAAAGGCCATTTGAAAACTGAAAACGAGAAGAGTGTAAGGAGGTTGATTACCACTCTTAGCAGATATAATGGCTTACTAGGATAGAACAATAGAAGAAGCACAAACGAAAAAAAAACATTAAATGCAGAACCGCAAACACCATTTAGTCATTTACATAAGAGGATTTCTTAAAATTACGACTGAAAACCACGATTATGTTATGCTAACAGTTGTTTATTATGATTATGAGCTCGCTTCGGCAAGCGCAGGAGCACACTCTTGAGTTTGTATTACAGGCATGGGTTGAATTGTGTTTTGGCAGTCCTTTAGAGCTGTCCACGACCCGACGTGACATACGAAGCACTTTAATCGTGCTCCACGAAGGCACTGCACGTGTGCTCGTGCTCGGCATTTGGATTTGTTTGAGCAGCAGAACCACGCTATTCGATTTGCGTCATCGGATGCAAGCTTTGTTTTTCCACACAGAAGGCACTTAGGAGCGTTTTGTGCAGTGCTTTCATCTGGTTTCCGGATGAGCGGTGGAGAGACGCCCTTCCTGATCAGTTCGGAAGTTCGCGCAATTTTGTTGCTTCGCGGTAAGGGCTGTGTTCTCACAAGGTTGCGCCTCTGTACGTCCGCCGGATACTCCTGAAAAAACTGATTTTTGACAATTGCCTGTGAAGATCAGCCTTCTTACAAGAAGATATTCAAGTGCAGCGGCACGACTTGTTAAGTCAATGTCGCAGTAAACAATCACGTACGCACCGTACCTTGTTCTACGAATAAGTGCAAAGCATGCAAAATGAAGTATTCACGTACAGATTTTGCAATGTCCATAACACGTTCGACGACCTTCAGTGGCTTTACAAATCGAATCTCACTTTGTCCCGTTGATGACGTTGAAGTTAGCTGCACCCTAATCGGCAAGTTTGTGTGGACCTATAATGAGTGATATCAGTCAGACCAAATCTCTCCGCCCACTCAATCCACTAGCGAGGAACAGCAATTCAGATCTCGCACTCGGACCACGCAAACACAAAGGTTGTGAAAGAGGACTCTAATCTCGGGTACAACTCTTATGAGAGAAATTGATTATTGAAAAGCTTTTCACCATAGCAGAGGCTTCGCAAAAATTCGCTGAATCGATATGAAGCAGAAATAAATCGAAGTTACCAAGCGCGTGGTGTGGATTCCTATTCGATGGAAGGTATGATTTCGTTTGAGGTAACTTCAGTGATGAAGAGGGGGGGGGGTCACGGGCACGTTTGAATTCAACATAGTGGAAACACATGAGTTTCTGGCTTTTCTTACAAAGCGCCATGGTCTTCGCCCGAGATGACCATGGCGCAATTCACAAACAAAGCCGCAAACACACTAACCGTTCTAGGAGCTCTGACCACTACACGCTTTACGACCTTTGGCGTATTGTTTGGTTCACTTTCTACTGCTGTTTGATCCTCGCTGCTTTCCTGACCCAATAGAGTTTGGTTTTTCATTTCAGCCTTACCCTAAAAGTGACCTCAATCAAAATTGTTTACAAGTGCGAGATTTACAGAACTCACCGGAGATCTCGGTCTCACAACCACTCTTTTTAAAAACAAGTCCGAGCCTCGCTTTACATATATCCGCTTGAGAACACGACGAGGACCTTTCGCTGATTCCGAATCAATACTGGAAAACTCGTTTGTAGATCGGTCCACATCTTCATGTGTTTCCTGGAACACGAAAGCTCTAGAGGAGGCTGGAAATTAATTTAGCTCCTAAATATCTTCCCTTATAACAACTGTTTACAAAAATGGTTGTGCAAGAAGCTTCAACTGAAGGATTACTCGAAGAACAGCGGAATAAAACGATAGAAGCTCCCTAATTCAATGAGGTAAACTTTCTGCGTTACTTGATATCAAGACCTGCATAGCTTGACTTCTTTGAAGACAAAAAACGTTAAATTCATGTAAATTCATGCACTAGGTCAGCAAACTTCACGCGCTTTGAATTGAGGTGTTCCTCACCGGTGGAGAGGCTTTCGGATCCTTATATTGGGGTTCGATATCCATTTCTTTCGAGAGATTGCATTGCTCAACCGAGTCACGCTCATCATCCTGGTGCTATAAAAGTTATCATTCACGTATTTCAATTCGGTAATTCTCATAAAGATGAACTTGCCTCGAGGTTTAGACAATAAACACACTTCACCAAAAAGACGAGTTTTGAATAGGGCAATGCCGATTGAGAAATTCAGAAAAGTTCTTCATAACTAGTGGGACACTCTTCAATAGTTGATATGTATATATGTTCACAGCAAATGTAGAATCTGTGGCGACTCTTGCCCATTCATTTCCCATTCTGAGGATTGCTTAGATAGCTACCGTAAACTATCATATAGCTCAAGGAAGCACTCGAATCTCACCAATCCTCAATGGGAGTCAAATGGGAGGCGTACCCTCAGCAGACAGATTAATCGCAGTGGCATGAACAATCTAGTGAGAACCGTGCCATATCTCAACATTGGTAGTACTAACTCACTTTTCCTCCTCCCTAAATGATTACTGACATCTACTCGCTAGTGCCCGCAAAAAAAAATTGTGAGGATTATTATGAAAGAATTCTCAACAATCATTCAAAGTAAGTTTCGATAAATTTTTGAAAAAAAATAAGAAATTCGATATTATACTTACGGAAGTGCACGGCATGTCAACTGCCGTATCATCTTGCATTTTTCGCGACGCTTTCACTGCAGCTTCAAATCCAGCGATGCGACTCAGAATGTGTTCTTTCTATAATTGAACGACCTCTTTAGCATTCATTTTCTTTTTTAAAGGCAATAACCGTTCCGCTTTTTACGAAAACAAAAATTGAAAATCAAAAAACTATTCTACAGATCTTAAGAAGAGAAACAGAGTTGTTGGTTTCCTAGTAAGTTCAGAACAAAACGATTAGAAACCCACGTTATCTTCTTGTTTATGCTCAGAAACCATTTCGGGTGGAGGTGCAGAAGTAAGCAAATCTTGAATAGCCTGCTCGGTAGCCGATAAATCTTCACTCGCTTCTGGCTAAAAATAAGTACTTCAGACCTTTTTGGGCACAGTCCCTTCAATACTTATTTCATGCTTTCATTTTTTCTTTCGATCTTCCTTCCGGACTTGCGAAATTGAGTCATTGCCGTCGAAATGATCAAGCACTTTAAGCCGGTTTTCTACCGTTTTCTACCTAAGCTAGATCCACCACAAAACAGGAGATAAACAGCCGATTATTCGAGGTTTTGTGCGGCTTATATTACTGATCTACAACTTCAAATCAGCTAAACGATTCCTAGAACGAGTTTTCCATCCTGCACAGCATCATTTCGATCTTGGCTTTGTTCAGGCCTGACTATTTGGATACTATTCATGGAATGGAACTAATAAGGTTCTTGTGGCATTAATCGAAGGATCCGTTCCTCTGAATACATATTTTTCCTACTTTTCTTTTCCACAAAATTTTGCTGAGAGTTCATTTATGTCTTCCTCAGTGGCGCAGAGCCTCAGAAAGCTGATTTTATCAGTCGTACGAATCTCAGTAAAGATGGAGTGGGAAATGCGTACATATCACGAAATGGGTTGTTTGAACCGACGTATTATAAATTACCTATTACAGAAGACCGTAGTCGAACGAAAACCTCCGAAAACCCGAAGGAGCGAAAGGAATTTCATAGAAGTATTGTCTAAGGCTTAATCGCAATAGTAACCTACAGATTGACTCATTTTCTGCCGTGCGTCCTGCCTCAATGGGAGCAATCGGTTCTTCGGTGACGTCCACGTAGCTGTACCACGATCTCTGAGTATTTCTCTCAATTTATTCTCGATTGTAGCACGCATTTCTCGAATTACATGAGGCATATTGCTAAGCATACAAGTCTTAGCCAGTAGATCTAGACGTTGTTCTAGCTGAAACGATAACAATAAAGGAGAAATTTTTGCCTTGGGATTTCTTTTCAACTCACCCCTTGCAGCTGCTCGTATTCTAACTGTGCTTGTTTCTTGGTCTTCGTTACTTTGCATGGAGGCGTCTCTGTCTGATACGATTGCGTACTTTCATCAGTATCCATGTTCTGTGATGGCTCCGGCGATCCTTTTTTGATCGAATTTGCCACTTCATACATCTCCTCATCTGAGATGTGCGCTGTGTTGGGCACTTCTGTCTTTTGGTGACCTCGCGATGTTCGCGGAGTTTTGGAGCAGTCGCTTGCGAGATGATGTTTAACAAGTGGGATGAGTTGACGAGCTAAACCAGAAACAGTATTATAGGTAATAGAAAATTGTGAAAGCATTACGATAAAAAACACCAAATTTGGAAATCATACATTCTCAAATGAAACACAAAGTTTTCACAGAGCTACCACTACCTAAACTATGAGTGCAATGTTGCACAGAGATAAATTGTGTCATTATAGCACAGTCCAGAAATGAAAGCCTAAATCTGGTCTTAATTTTGTCAATCATGTCTTCAATCCCTCTGGGGCATGTATGTTTGTACCAGATACATCGGGAGGGATGAAATACGATTCATACATAAGCTAGCAAGCATTAATAAACAGATAAGTCGAGCTACCATAATAACGTCACTAGAATCCCGAGACGAGTCGAATGTGCGACGCAGCCCAATTTCTACTGATTACTTTCGAAAACTTCACTTATTGCCTAGACCTTTTTCACTTCTTCGAAATGAACAACACTGATAAGCTTTACATACATACAATACCCATTTTCCCAAGTAGTATATGTGTATGAGAAGAGACTAAAGATATTCCTTACTAACAACAAGACACGCATTCTAGGTTGTGCATGGGTTCCTTTATAGAGAGAGCTATTCGAAAAACCACCGGTGACAGTTTACCTTTCTCCGAATATGTCGCCACAGCATGGCAGTGAATGCAAGGTGAGCCGGTATGACCTGGATCCATACAGTCACAATTCATCTGGTAACTACATGCGCTACATCGATCACAATGTACATCACTCTGAAATATCGACAGCTGAGCAGAGGGTTTGAAAACCGACACAAAATGGAAAAATAGAAACCTCGTTGTACATATTCAAAACATCTTAACACTAAAGAACATTTGCTAAAGCTATTCATGGGTTATGGTTTGGTTGGTATGGCTAGCACATCTTATAATGGAACTGCATGCTGTGAGAGGTGCCTGTTTTCCGAAAAATGCACGTCACACTTTTACTTTGTGAAATTCCTTGTAAAAGTTAAGTTATAGCCTGTTGGCATACGTGCACCATCATTATATTCCTTTCAATCGGCGGCTAGTAACTTGATTTCATATCATTCCTACCAGTCGGGACGCCCGGCTGACGCCGGGCTTCCCTCCTTCTTAGTAAGAAATTTGCTATGCGTAAATAACCCTTGGGATTCTCCTTTTTCTTTGAAAGCTCTACACCCTCAGTATTAGCTCCGAATGGGGAGCGATTTGTTCTGTATTATAATTAAAGTAGGATTGCCCGGCTACCGCCAGACATCCTCCTTCTTATGTAAAGTCGCTTCCCTCCTTCTTATTTATTTATTTATTTACTATGCGCCCGAGGACGCGCTACAGTCCGGCAATATAAGATCTAACGAGACTGCAAAGATGTAGGTCTAGGATCAACAAAAAAATAAACAGAAACCAACCAAAAAAACAAAAAGAAAGAACTGAACATGATTAAAAAGTATATTAAAACAATCCTTTCTCGCATCAGCTCATGGGCAAGTCTTGTCTAAGCAGGACCACTAACCAAGAAATTAGTGAGCTATCAATAACGAGAAGAGCGCGAGTAAGGAGATATCAAGATACGTCGGCGATGCCTAACAGACTCAAAATGTTAGATTTTGCGACAGCCTTCTTAAATTGTGCTGAGTTGTCGAACGCCAGAAGGTGAGAAGGCAACGATTGCAGCCACTTCGTAGTTCGTATTATATAACTGTTAGCTCGTAGTTCCCGACATCTGTTGCCCATCTTGTGATTGAAAACATTGAAGGTGCCTCTTCGTCCACGCGATGGCCGGAATATCCAAAACTGGGAAGGCTTCAAACGCAATTCACCTTTCAGAAGCTTAAATGCTAAAACAAGATCAGCTTCAACACGCCGCTGAAACAGGCTCTTCAAGTTTAGCACCCGAAGTCGAGTACTTTGACAAAGTTGTAGTAATCGGCTAACTCTCCACCCCTTCTTCGAAGCAAATAATATTTTCCAGTACCCGAAGTTTGATACAGGTCTAACAGGGTATTGGTATTCAGAGAAAGTCGGCACTTATGTATTTAATTGGGAGTCTCGATCTTTTGCTCCCGTTCTTGAAGATAAATACCCAATAAAGTTTGAACTATTAGGTAATCAAAGCCTTGGGCGGTACTTACAAATATTTCGCTGATGATAACACCATTATCAGATGTTATCAATGAGCCCTTTATAATACTTTACAGAGATAACATTAGTTAAGAGTTCCAAATAACTGCCGGTCGGTTACTTTTGTCGCAAGTGATATCAGACGATGAGGATCCTCCATCAAGTCACAAACATTGCTGTGTAGCGGTCGTAATCTAATAGCAAGAAATGAACAAAATTCTGATCTGCTTATAGTAATGCCGCTAATGGGTCCCTAAAACTACACTTACCACTCCTTTTGTCACCCTCCTCCACCATCCCATCTTATCGAATGGAACATACTGAGGGCCAAAGCTACATCGTAAATACCGAAGGCGATAGGATTTCGATCGGCAGGTGGCACTTGCTCTCTTAGGCCTCTTATGTTCTTTTATCAGTTATTATCTGTTCTTGTCACCGAGTACCTAGGAACCCGTCAACTTCTACACCACTTATTAAAAAGCGAGGTTCTACTGGTAATACGAAAAGCTGTCATCTTACCATATTTGAACTCTCTAGGTCCACAGAAACAGAAGTTACGAATTTCCGCTCAAATGTTCACTCCGCGCAAACCCCGCCCCTGTAGGATGAGTCTGGTCCTACCTCCTGCCATAAGTGTACCCATGCTACCCCCTGTACTCCTACCAATTTCGAACGCTTTGGGTCCACTGGAACAGGAGTTATGAATATGCGACCTAAAATTTCTATCGCGCACGCCCCGCCACCTGTGGGCGGAGTCCGGTCCTGCCATAAGTGTTCCCATACTGCCCTTTGTACTCCTACCAAGTTTGAGCTTTCTAGGAACCACGGGAACAGGAGTTATGAATTTTCTGTCAAACACACACACCGACATACACACACACGCACACACACACATACACACATACACGCACACACCGACACACCAACAGACACACTTAGCGAATTACATAAAGTAGGAAATATTAAAAGAGTTGGAAGTAAATTTTACACTGAAGAAAAAAGAAGATTCTCACCGCTATTTCACATCCGCAAGGTTCACCAATTACTACGTAATGTTCACCGCCTCCTTCAGCTACGACAGCCCAAGTGTTATTCTCCAACTCGATTATCATATCCTATAGAAAAGACTGTACTCTAGTAGTCTGCTTTCTTGAAATAAGTGGCAAAAATTAAACAATAATAAGACCTGATCATTGCCATAGTATCGTAGAGCTTCTTTGTGTTTGTTATGGTTGTTAAAGAGTTTATTCATGCTTTTCTCAGCTTCGATTAGGGCATCACCTGTCTTATGCCCCAGATGACCCAAACACGCAACGTAGTGCAGTTCTTGCGATCCTTCTTCAGAGCTCTCCGTAATCTGAAAATACCCTTACATCATCTGAGACACAAATGCCACCCCCTTCGCAATAAGCTAAAGCAAACATACCTTAATAAAAGCTGGACAATGAGAGTGAACTCGTTTACTTTGTGAAAATCGGTGGCGCATTTCTTTCGGATCAATTGCGTCTCCTTTTCCTCTTGCATGCCCACAAGTGAAAACATAGCTGCACTTGCCACTTCTGCAGGCTCGTGATGTTCGCTTTATGAATCGCACTTTCGTCAGAACTTCTATCGAATCCATCCACATCTTAATATTTAAAATGATTCATCGTGAAACTGGACAGAAGGATAAATCTAAGAAGTATAAATTGCATATTTTAACTACAAACGGCTCACATTGAAATCTCTCTCGTCAGGAAAAGTGCCTTCAATGATTGAAAAGTCTTGACCATCTTCTTTGCTGTGTACATCACCACAATGAAGAGCGAGATCGTAATGTGTGCGGAACTGCTCCTGACATCCAGGACAAGTGACAGTAGCACGAGCCATAATACCGCAATCTATCATTTGCGACGTGTGTTCTTTCTAAACAAAAATCAATAAACAATCAATCTTATAAGAATTAGAGAGAAAAAGAAAGATCAGTTGTGATTAAGTAAAGATAAAAAATGAGTTGAGCGCTGGTCAATCCCCTCTACGATCGTCTTCGACTTCCTTCCAGAAAAATGCCAGCTTCAGGGATTGATCAATACTGGAGAGTATCAATGCGGACCTTGATTCCCATTTCCAAATATATCCCGCACTCGAGAACTATTCAGATTTCCAGATCCCGAATTTCCCCCCTTATTTCTCCACTGCTTCTTGAGAATCCTTTCGGAATCAAACTTGGAAAACTTCACGATTAAAAACTTTTAGCTATTCTTCCCATCTCTCACTTTGGCTGGTTTTGAAAAATTGCTTCCTAATATTTGACAGTGCTGTCCAAGACAAACGCTGATGCCAACCTGTTCCTCACTCTTTAGCGATTCAGAATAAGAAATTCAAGGGGTAGTGAGGAATAATCCAAGAGGAATGGGCAACTTTGAGATAAAACGAGAAGACCAGTCTAGATCGGATAAAAAAACTTGGTGGCTACACTCTTGAAGATCGTCAAGGCATAAGAACCTCATTATCCAATCTAAGAAGGCAGCGGAAAATAAAGATTGGCCGGTATAATGAAAGAAAAAGCATATCTATGGCAAAAAAGAAGAAGAAACAACATGCAACCGATAAGTATAACGGGATGACAAATACATGCACAAAAAGAGTCATGTGAATTGAAGGCACAGTTCACGGTGATTTTGGGCAATCCAAATTACGACGAAAAATAGAAGATAAGATGGAAAAAAAGATGAAGGTGAAGAAAGTGCGTGAATGGGTGTTTCCAAAGTGAAAAGAGGCTTCCAAAAAAATAGTCGAAAGGGGGTTGGACGAGAATGAGACCAGAAAAACGAAGAAGAATGGGGCGTTTGGACGACAATGTGTGCCATTGCTACGTGTGGGCCCCAGTGCGAATGGCTGACTACAATAAGCCAGAATGTCCTTTAAATTCATTAATCACAAGCATAGGTTAATAAGAAAAACCTAGTAACAGCAAAAAGTACCCACTTTCTTCAGCCTCTTGAGGTAAAAATTAGAATAGGATCCCAGCAGCAGAATAATAACAGATAATCATAGAAAAGGAGAAAACACAGCCTCATCACTACGCGACCAGCTGATTGCGTGTTAATGTGTGGGTCCTGACGCGAATATTGCAATCTGTATCGCATCGACACTCATCTGACATATCATCACTCGAAAGGCGAGGCATCGATCCGGTACGGGGCTCCAACTATGCCTTAGTTGTTGAGTTTTAGGACCTGAGCACGTCCTTCCTCTTACTTTTGGGGGCCACGGGTATTCCTAGAGGGAGAACTCAGGAACCATTTTTATCGTAAGCTGTGCCTTTGAGGAAGTCTTACAAAAGCGCGAGCTGCGTTCTCACTCGTCATCGCACCCTGTTGGCCGACTTCTGCGCTTTAAAGTAGGAAAAGCCTTAGCGCACATACCCAACTTAGCAATTGTATAATGGTCATGTTTTGATGGGTTGGCCAAGTTGGAAATATAAAATATCTCCACATGAATGCGTCATACCTCCATATGTACTCGCAATCCATGAAGAGAATAGTAAAACTTCGCGCAAAATGAGCCCAGGAGTTCATCCTCGTGCGGGAACCTCACTTGCTTAGTTCTAGTCTTTTCCTTTTCCACCTGCTCATCGCTCCCATAATGAAGTGAGCGAAGGTTATTGTCATAATTGCTCAACTGATATGGTCCATTGAGGCAGACGATGCATTTTGCAAACGCTCTTGCCCTCTCCTGATTTTTAGTTGGTATTCAAAAGAAGGCCAAAATGAAGAATTGGTAGCAAAAACGAAATGTTTCTGAACAATTTTGTTGCTCGCAAAAAAATAAAAAGCAAAAGAAACAATAATAGAAGAATGACCAAGGACTCTGAGGAAAGAAGGAACAATTCAAGTGAGAGGAATGTGCTTGAACATATGCTCTAGCGCAGACGTAGTTTTGTAAGGATGAGCGCCAAGGCACAGACTACGATGAGAACTGTTTCTGCGATTTTTCTCCAGGATGAACCCGTGCTGCCGAAGATAGCACAAGGGCCGTCGAAAAACGGCAGTATGGATAATAAAGACTCCAAAAACCAGCTTAGTCAACGTACACGCCCAAGACGGACGGGACGTCACGGCGCTATAGAGGCTGTAGAGGTTGCACCATTTGTACCGGAACCCACAGGTTGCACGCAGGCAGTTTATTGTAGACAGCTCAACCCCTAATTTAAGTACTTTTATAAAGCTTTATAATTCTCTGAACACTCCGATTTTAACGTTTTCTCCGCCTTTTTTGTACTATCAGCTGGCCTGCGCACGATACTTTCCTCGAAGATAACGTGGAGCATAATCGTCTTAGCAACACAGTAAGCACGCCCTCCCAGGAAAATGGAGAGTACCGTTCTCCCACCCCAACTACTAGCGTCATAAACCGTTTATCGAGAGCGCACACTTCTAGCAAACTGCATTTGGCAACCGTTTACATTCGTTCATCCATATATTGGCAGAGATAATCCAAAAAATCAAGAAAGGAGCCTAAGTCATTAACTCTCTTGTCTACCCCTTACCATTGTGGAATACCTGTACTTCACTGAAGATAAAATGGGAGTTCAATTGCACTTCGATCATTTATTCGCACTCATTGAAGTAGGCATTTAAAGGCATATCAATCGACCATCTCGTTGGTCATGATATTTTTGATGAGACTTTACGGAAAAATCATGTTGGGCATGCGCAAATTAACACTTTTCGCACAAACCCCGCCTCCAATGCGCGAAATCTACACCTGTCACCAACCATTAGCTTCCCCATCCTGCCGCCCACATCTGCCAAATTTGAACGGTCCAGGTCCAAATCAACTATTTTCGCGCAAAAAATTAACTATTTGGCAGAAGCCCCCTCCCAGTGGGCGGCGGGTCTACACCAGTCCCCACCATTAGTTTTCCCATCTTGCCGTCTACATCTTTGCTAAATTTGAGGATTCTAGGCCCAGGAGGACAGGAGTTACAGATTTCCGTTAAGGTACACTTTCCGCGCACGCCCCGCCCGTAGTGGGCGGAGCCTAGCTTCAGTAATGTGTACCCAAGGAGTTCGTCTCATTCCCCACTCGTTCCAATCTGTCTGAGCTGTTCCAGTTGGTTTCCAAACGGCGCCATATAAGATAGTTACAGACAAACAGACAAACCGACAAACGGACATTTATGCTTTACATAGTAAGGATAGGGATACTGAACTTCGATATCAGTCTAAAATTAGATACCCCAGAATTATCGGGAACTGTGCCTTTGAAATGAGATTATACGAAAGCTTGTTTTATATACAAGGACCCGAATAAGCGATGAGAGCTGTGCAGATATATTGGCTTCAGCTAAAATTGGAATACTCCTACAGAAAACACAGAAAGTTAGCTCAGATTTGACTATTCATTTCTGAGCAATGCAGAGTCGTGAAAGTCGTGAGACATCCGAATATGTAATTGGCCTGATACTGCTCGTGGATATCTGCCGATGAATAAGAGTCAGTAGAACTGTCCTTCCTATTAAGTTTGATACAAATAACTTAACTCAAAAAAGTAGTTCTTGACCTGTCTGAGAGAGATCTCGGACTGATCTAGCTGGACCATGAGCTTACCAGAGGGGAACTTGCTGTAATCCTTTAGTGATTCACAGGCTTTCTCGAAAAAGAAAATACACTCTTTTTATGTACCATCCCCTCTCTTCACCATTGACCTTGGCTTTTAGATATGAACGCAGAGCTTTGCACGTCAGGCTTGTGTTTCTCCGGTGTGCTTAAATGTTTTTCCTTTTTCTTATACCAGGCGGCCACGCACGCTATTGCGTGCGCTAGGGGCTCTAGCCATGAGGGACGGAGCCACATCAGCTTCTGATTTTCATTATAGACCTTTATCATCTGAGCGTCTTCCAGGGCATTTCTGTAGCGGCCATCATTTTTTTTGGGATGTGAAATGGGGCTGTGTGTGGCCATGAAGAGTACTCCAATGTATCCAAATCCAACACCTCTGCAGTCCATGTAGTCGAAGAAACCCTGTGTAGTTAAGGCTGTGTGTGACCATGAACACTAATTTTGAAAGGACAGTCTCTTTGGGTAGTTGTAGGGATTGCACTTGTGGCCGGGGTTATTGTAGAATTTATAATGTAGTGCATTTGCCCTTGTGTAGAAGGGACTACTGTGTGTGGAACCATGGATACTAACTTTCAGAAAATTTTTAGCCCAATTTTTGAAAGAGTTTAATGATATCCCCTAGTTTTACACCTATGTTGACAGGTTTAGTGTGAAGGACAGATGTATAAATTTTTACCCTCAGCCCCGCCCCATCTTTGCAAACCCTACCACTTCAGACTTCGAACCACATTACTTTTATTATCTTCGGACACCTTTTTCGAAAACGCAAAAACACAACAACAAAACGCATCTGAAGAGACTTAATAATTTGATGTAATCCCTGCCCTTTCCAGTGCCTTCTCCGCCCACATCTGAGATTTGACCACATTTGTTCTTTCACACTTTAACACCTTTTTGCCTCATCCCAGAACATTTTTGAACAGAGTTATGAATTTTTGTTCTAAGCCCCGCCCATTTTAGTGCCAATCCCGCCCAATTCTAGGATTTGACCACATTTATTCTACTGCATCACACCAATTTTACCCGCATCTCAGAACGTTTTCGAATAGAGTTATAAATTTTCGATCTAAGCTCCTCCCACTTTAGTGCCAACCACGCCCACTTAGAGGATTTAACCACATTTGCTATTTTACCCCTTACCACTTTTTTTGCCGCATCCCGGAATGTTTTTAAATAGAGTTAATATATACAGTAAGGATTTTTGAGCTAAGCCCCGCCCACTTTAGTGCCAACCCCGCCCACTTTTGGGATTTGACCATATTTGTTCTTCTACACCTTAATACTTTTTTGTCGCGTCCCAGAACGTATCTGAGTAGAGTTATAAGTTTTTGATCTAAGCCCCGCCTTTTTTAGTGCAAACCCCGCCCACTTCTAGGATTCGACCACATTTGTTCTTTTACACCTTAATACCTTTTTGCCGCATCCCAGAACCTTTCTGAGTAGAGTTATGAATTTTTGATCCAGGCCCCGCCCACATTGATGCCAACCCCGCCCACTTCTGGAACCTGACCACATTTCTTCCATTACCTCTAACTACTTTTTCTTACATTCTAGAACGTTTCCGAACGAAGTTACACTCTTTTTTAAAAAGCAGCTTTCACTTTAACGCACGCCCCGCCCATTGTGGGCGGAGCTTCGCTAAGCTTACGCATGCCGAACACTCATAAGGCCTTGCTCACTCTTTTTTATTTTTTTCCTGACCTCGACGCCTTCGCTGAATCGAGTTAAGAATCTCTGTGGAATGTACCGCCCACTGCGAGAACGCTCCGCCCACCGCCGTTAGGCTTCCTTTATTTTAGCTGTTGACCCATCTCTCACCTTTGCACATTATTTCCCGGCATCTGGACTGTTATGAGACCGAATTAGAAGAATTCGCCAATGGCCCCGCCCAATTCCGGCGCACGCCCCGCCCCTTGGGGGCGGAGCTCCGGTATGCTCACGTGTGCTCTGTTGGTCCTGCCCTATGCTCGACCCATTCCAAACTTGACCCGATCTCTACAATTGCTTCGTCAGGTGATACTGAAATTTGCGACGACAAACAGACAAACAGACAAACAAACAGACACACCAAGGATGTGGTTTATATATAGTAAGGATTGTAAATGTCATAATCTGTCAGTCTGCCCCTTGGCAGCTGCCCAGTCTTTTCCCTAGCATGTTACGTGCCTTTCACAGGTACCTCTTTCTATTTGCGACCCCAGCACGTTGAGTCACTTCCTAGTAGTGGTAAGAGCGATAAGCATAATCATAGTATAACCGCAGATAAACCACAAAACCCTTCTGCTACCTCGGCCTTGTGGGTCACGTCCTCCCGCTGATCCGTTTATCGCAATTAATGTATATCAGTGGTATCTTTGTTATCAGATGCCATCGTCAAGTCGTTTGCCTAGCGAGGAAGTGTGCCCACGAGTTCCGCACTCATCTCCAGTTCACCACCATTATTCGTAGGTGGGCTAGAACAGTATCAAGCAGGTACATCCCATTGTTGGACTGTGCAATCACCCTTGACGACTTGACATGACCGTTACATTATTAAGGAGACTTCAGTAGTTGATCCAGATTTAAATGTAGTTGACCCAAGATTTAAACAAGAAACGAGCAGACGAATGCCGACCGAGTTTTTTTTTTTAAGTTTTTACAGAAAACAGCTCACAATATGTTGTTGTAATTTGGATAGTAAAAAAGCTTAAGAATACTTTCAAAAAGTGTTTGCCAAGAGGACTTGAAATCCCCTACGATACGGAGAACACTCTCATTCTGTCGAGCGGAATTTTGGCTCTGCCAAGTGCCGTGTCCTCACATGCGTAGACAGAGTATCAAAACTCAGGACGACGTCCGCCAAACACACCTTCCAACCCTCAGAAATCAGTTAATTCGTACCAGACACGTTTGGGTGGTAAGAATACATGCTTGAACATTGGCTGGTTCCATCGAGGCTGGCAAGTCATTGCATTGAGGATATGGTATAAGTCTTCTGAGATTATGAATGGAGTACGAATAGCGCAGGCGGGATCGTTTTCCACCTTCTTCTGTTTTTTCCGTTTTTTCAAAGAATATACTTTTGAGATCCACCACGTACACTGAATAACTGGCACCGTTCACACTCGAATGTGAACTGTGACAATCTGTTAGATTAGTGTGTGGATTTCATATCGCTGCTTTAGAGTACCAGACATTAACAGACAGTTAAAAGGGAAGAACTTTTCATCACTACTGTACTACCTACTCCTCGCAAACACTATCATGCAAACTCTATTTTTTAGCCTACATTGCAGGCCCTGTTCTCCCTAATCACAACAGATCGAGAATACGTCTTCAATTTCTGTTGGATCTATTGGACATCAAACAGTGCTGCTCTTTGAATTATGCAGAAACCTGTATTTTCGAAAACCTTCACTTACCTTATATGCGTGGACGATGGAATTCCGGCGTGGATCGAAATGTTTTCTATGGTACCTCAAAAACTTCTATTCTCAAAACCCAACAACACAATGCTGAAGTTAAACAGCTCACCTGTAAATATGCCTTTTTAAAGCTGGTTTTGACACACCCCTGATTTCACAAAAAGGGCATTTGTACGGCTTTAAGGCACACGCTGAATTCCTCCTTTCTTTTACAAGCTCCGTAGCGATTTTGGCTCCCTCAGCATCGTGATTTCGACGTAAGTGTTTCAAATAGTTGGCAAATGTTGACACAGCATTACCACAAACCGCACACCACACAGTGTCCGTATCTGACATCTGCAATAAAGCTTGTTTATTGTTTATAGGAATTGGAAATATTCAGAAGTAGCATGTAGAAGAGTTACGTTATGAAAATTACGAATTTTGTTATATACATCTCGAGCTACGGATATGTGAAGCATTGCAATCCAAACATCGTAGCGACATGATAAGGTGCTGTGGAATGCTGATGGCCCTACTGTGGCCCAACCCAAACGGCATTGGAAAATCGTTTTGACACATTAAGGCACAGTTCACGATAATTTCGAGGTACCCGTTTTTATTCGAAAAGCGGAGGTATAGATTGGGAACAGTTCATTTGTGGTGAAGAAAGCTAGAGAATTCGCCGATTTCGAGAAAAGTATGACTCCTCAAAAGTAGGGGGAATAGAGGTTGGACGAGATAGCCATGGTGGTGAAAATCACATGAAAGAGGCATTCGGACAAGATTTCAGCTATTGCAAGAGCACACAAGCCAGAACTGTACAGAACTGCCTTTCACTGTCGCTGTGGGTCATGACAAAATACTTAAGCCTCCTACACGGTTTCCCTTGTGATCGGCGCAGCCTCTACAATGCCGGTGGAACTCGTCTGTGGATACACACAGGCCAAGAGCGTTTATAACTCTCTAACTAGGCAGTTTTCCGACCTGATAGCGCCAGATATGGCATATGCGGGAGCCTAAAATTCATCCTCTGGGGGACTTCTAGGAACGATTTTTATCGTGAACTGTGCCTATAAGCAAGGGCTGATTTTATATGTAACAACTCTTTCCCCTTAACAAAGAGGAATCTTGACGAACCCAATGCACTGTAAAAACAGAATAAACTCTGTTTTTCTGTCTTCTACAGGCTGTCACAGGAGTCAGAGTGCGGGAGAGTAAGGGTGTAAGAGACTCAAAGGAACTCTACTATTCATTCATCAATGATTCCTAGTGGGGCGACTTAACTTGAATGAAGATGGGAAGACAGCGAGCGTGTCAGGTTACGGTAGCTGATTCATCTGATGCTCCGTACTTAAGGATTGCGAACGACAACATGGGAAAGAAGGAAGCTCGATCGCCACGTACGCCAAGACTGCGTCTGCCGCTTCCACGTTGTCCACGCCTTCCCCGGTCTTCAACTATGGGCCCAACCCTTTCAAGGCTCGATCAACGATTGGATTGATTTACGAATATCAGCGTGTCGGTAAACTGTTCCGCTGAGCGGTACGACCGCACCTACTACTACACAGATTTGATAGAAGAAACATGTTCGCAAAGATGCAAAGCGCTGAAAGGCTTCGGTTGAATTTCTTTCGCAGAGGATTAAACGGAGCTCTGATAATTAAGACTGCACTCGCTCGACACGGCTGCAAACAAAAATTACTTCAGAAAGGAAGGTTAGGGAATCAATAACTCAAGGAAAAAGAAGTTGAGTTACAAACTCACGATCTCTAAGCAGAGGAACGATAAAATGGGAATTTAAAACAAAAAGGTGGCGCAGAAAAACCAAAGACGGACGCAAAAACTGATGCAGAAAGACCAGCGACGGAAAGGATGGCCAAGTAAAAACGGAGGGAGGAAGCAGTACAGACTAGCACTCAAACACTTCAATTTCAAAATGAAGGAACGACCGTGCGGCATTGAGTGCTTTCAGAGTTCGACAACGTGCATTGTTTCAAACAACCGACCGACCGACTGACGGCGTTGTTGGCCACGTGTTGACAACGCGAATAACGATCGATACTGCTCACGCGGCCAATCTCTGCTGCGTTGTCAACACGTGTCCATCAACGCCGCCTGTTGGTCGATCGATCGTGTTGAAACAATGCACGCTACACCCATTGGCTGCTTTCAGACTTAACGACGCAACCGGCGACCATGCGTCCCTGCGTCCTACCGACCTACGATTTTGCTGTTCATGTAATGACAACACAAGATGCCGATGGATCATGTGCCAGTGTTGCCAACAAGTGGCTAGCGGCTCCGTCGGCCGCACAGTAGTCGGTTGCTTCGCTGAAGTCTGGAAGCACCTACTGATCATCACTGAGAGGTTCACAATGTCAATTGCCAACCATAAGACGCTTAATACATTAGCGAACCATTGAGGTTGCAATATGTGCTCAAGAGGTCCACGAATATGTAGTTGGAAGGAGGGAGGAAGGGTTCGTTTCCAACACTAGGGGCTAGAGCGCAGGGGAGGGAAACCCGACCTCACCTAGAATCAGAAACGATTCTTAGCCACACAAATATGGTATTTTACCTGAGTCTCTAGCAGTACAATGGGTGAATCAACAGGATATTCAAAGCCTACTTCATCCCAACTTTGTGTGCTAAGTAATCATCTCAACCACCCTGTGCTCCCGTCCTCCAAAACCTACAGCCGGCACTACCGTATGCAGTCTTCCCGCAGTCGATACGATAGCTACCTACAGCCGGGATTACTGTACGCTAGCATTACAGTAATCCTGCGAAAGTCTGCGTTCTATGATTCTAACGGTAATTTCCGTAAAAAACGTCCCGTGGTGAATTTTCATTTTTGTCTTTGCGACTTAGTCGAAAGCTATATCCCCACATCCAAATAACGTTCCGAGCACCATTAGACGCTTTCAGATTTAAACAACGTTGAAAGCGCAGCGTTATCGGACAGGCTGCTTTCAGATTTCAACGACGTGTCTACCGACCTACGGCAGCGCTAGCCACGTGTTGGCAACATTAGGTTTCGATGGATCCGCGCTAGATTCGTCAACAAGAGGCTAGCGCCGTTGTCGGTCGGTCGGTCAGTGGGCACGTTGTTGAACTCTGAAAGCAGCCACACTCGTTGACGGCGCTGTACATTGCCTGCTAACAACGTCGGTCGCTCAGCGGAAGTTCTGCGTGGCCTCTAACGACCTTTGTGTTGAAGTGTTTTACCTCCTAAGCAATGAGCAAATCCAACAGCGGTCCAAGTCAGACTTGCGCCGAGCCATCACCTTTTCAACAGAAGATGCCCAGCGCTAACCACTTGTTGACGACATGGCACGGGATCCATCGATCCACTGTTGTCAATACACAGCCAGCAACACCTTCGGTCGGTCGGACGCACGTACGGACGGACAGCCGTCGATTGCGTCGCTGAAGTCAGAAAGGCATCTTTCATAGTCCACGACCGGTCGCGTGACTGGTCGCCGGACGCTAGCGACTGGTCGCGCCAGTGGTCGCTCGATCGGTCGAGGAGGCCGCGCTAGTTATGGGTGCCGCCGTGGACGGTCCCGCGCGATCAGTCGAGCGATCAGTCGCTAGAGACCGGCGACCAGTCGCGCGACTGGTCGCGGACCCATCTCACGAGCGACTGGCGACCGGTCAGATTCGGTGTTCTGAAGAAACCGTGACAACCAAACAACCGATCGTCATTTCCACCGGCCGACGGCGGCACTAATCACTAGTTGACAGCACTGGCGCGTGATCCATCGACGTCCATCGATGTCAAAACGTGACTAGCGCCTCCGTTGACCCGTCGGTAGGTCGGTCGGTCGATGGGCACGTCGTTGAACTCTGAAGGCAGCCACACAGAGCCTTGCATGCCGCAACGCAACCGCTCGCCGCAACAGGACCTTTGGGAAGTTTTCACTGATGTAAACAAAGGTGCTTATATGAGGATATGCTTTAACACAATGGTCACCATTGCACTGAAAACATTAAACACATGGAACTCGTGAATCCTAAGAGAGTTTTTCGGCAATGAAGTAATACTTTAGGCATGTCTAGCTGCCAATTGTTGTACTGTTACTACGAGCTACGATCATAATAAGGAGTCACCGTAAACAAAAGAACGGGTCAGCATAGGAAGGGAGGGCTAAATAAAGGAGAATATGTAGCGGAGGGTAGCAGAAAGGATTAAGAAGTCGTGAATGAAGCCAAGGTTGCTCCAGTAGTTTGGGCAAGTGAAGGTTGTTTGTGTCCACACAAGCGCCAAGCGCAACCGCTCGCAGACCTGGTCGCATTATTGCGTGAATTACTACAGATCGTATTCGTTATTATACGTCAAAAGGAGAAACTACGTAGAAGCTTCACGGTTATTTGTAATTTCATTCATAGTTCATACCCTGTGTGGTTTACAACAGCATCGTGTTTTATTTACATGAGATTCGTTTCCTCACACTTGTTTATGCGGTTCCAGGGAATATTTTCTAGGCGGTAAATAAGTCGTGTTTACGTCTTTGCAGTTTCCTTACTATAATTTTTGGCAAGCGTTCTGTGCTTCATCTGTGACGTCTTCACATATTTCATCTTTTTGAATGTGTGCAATCGATAATTATGTAAACACAGGCAATATTTATCGCTGTTCATATACCCGGGGAAGGTGTCTATTTAGGCAATGGTTATTGATTTCAACGATCTCCCTCCTGAACTAGTGTTAGCGATTATTTCGCGTCTGAGTTACGGTGACATGTGTAATTGTCTCATGCTGAATAGAAAGACGCGGGGTATTATCAACGCGAATCTTCACTCTGTGCCTCGGATGTGGATAACAAACATTTCGCTTGACAGGGAAGGGGTAAGTTCAACATTTGAAGGCTTTTTCTCACTCTCTAGAACCTTTAAATTCGTTCACTTCGACTTTTATTGTCGTTATTTCTACTGTAACCGTTGCAGGCGTCTCGATTCAAACTTTCTGTTTCGAGAAATTCATTTAAAAGTCCTAAGAAAAACTGGTCATGTATTTTCAACAAAACTACTGCTGCTACCAAAAAATCCGGTGATATTACCGACTTCTACAACAATGAGGGTAAATATATCTTCCCTTTTTTGCGGCTCTTATGTTAGATGAGTGTTAAATAAGTGCACTTATATGTAGGTTTCTGTGGATTGAAATGGGATAAAGCGAACAAATCCACCGAGTTCGATGTTCCATCGATAAGTACAGCACTCGAGGAACACCTCAGTTTTGTTCTTCTAAGAGCCAACGTTCTGTGTTTCAAGTTGGTAGGGTGAACACCCTTTAGCATAGTTGTATTCTTCTATACATTCACAGTAATTAATCTATCATACGGATTTGGAAGTGAATACAATAAACCCTCAGGTTGATCTCGACAACAGTGATATGGAAGTCGTTACCCGCGTTTTGCGCAAATCTAAGTCAAAAGTTAGTCATCTACAGTTGGTTGTGAATCGCACGATATCCCAGGAAATGGTGTCGGCCATTGATGCTACAGGTCTCTTGCTACCATTCCGAATTATCTAATTCAGTACGTTTTTTATCTCAGGCAGAAATTTATAGTAGAGTCCTTCCAGGAGCTGAGACTATTGACATAGTGATGCGTGACTGTCATTTCTTTCAAAACCTCCCTTTCAAAAGTCAGGTGTTTCGGAAGGTCATTTCTCTCTGTTCCTTTTTACTTCAGTTGTTCGCTCATAAAGCTTCATAGCATTCGTTTTAAGGCTTGGTCTGTTACTGTGCGAGCCTCAAATGAAGATGGACGTGATCTGTTGGATATCAACGACGAAGATCTCCTTTCTCTCGATGCGGATTCCATAGAACTATTCGGGATAACTAATATAACTGTTCAAGGGACACGAAAACTCATACATGTTAGTTCTTAGTCAGTGGCTGCTTTCAGACTTCAACGACCGACCGACCGCCCGATGGCCACGTGATGACAACACCGAACAGAGAGCGCCGTCGGTCGGTCAGTCGAGCCGTCGTTGAAGTCTGGAAGCAGTTACTTTGTAGCAGTTTTGCACGCAAATTTTTTCAGCAGTGGTTATATGGTCGAAGGAAGATCTCATTGGTGTACTACAGGCACTCCGATGAGTATGAAGCGGCAGAGTTGTTGCGTGGAATTCCGCATAAGGTTAGAGCAAGTGTTTGATTGGCTGTCTTCATAGAAGATGTTCTCGGCCACCCAAGATTTGCGTGAATAACGGCTTCGTAGAGTTCGTTATTCATGTAATTCTTGGCTAGACAGCAGAATCTCTGGTGATATATGTCAAATTTCGCAGTTTGTGATTAGGCTTGATTTGTTCATTTGTTTACTTTTTGTGGTGTCGCATATTGGGATATATATTACAATATGTACAATATGTAGAAAACTGAAAGCAATATGTATACTATTTAGTACGACAAGTAAACAAAAATGACTACCCAGAGGCTACTTCTCTGTGAAAGTCCAATGGATTTAAGCTTAAGCGAATTTTACTAGGTTGTTCTACCCCATATGAATGAGTCAGAGAAATTTTGCAGAATGAAGTTTCGCCGATAGTCATTACTCGTGCCGATACCGATGAAGAGCTAAAGTTGACATGGGATTCGTCGAAATTTCGGTGTTTTACCGATGAAGCAGATACAGAAGGCGACGATGAATATCCAGATCTGTTGTGAATCAAGCTTTAGTGTTACTCTACAGTATTTCGGTTTTGTGCAACGTATATGTCCTATTCCCGCTTTGAGCGTGTCAATATTTGTGGCCATATCTTCTCAAATCGAGATTTCCGCGTGTCAAGATTCCCAAAAAGTCGATTTGCAACGGTTAGATTGATGTGTAGAGTTTTGCGGTGCTTTCGTGGTGATATCTTCGCTAAGTTATGGGTTGATTCCGACCGTTTTCCGTCGTGAATGGAATTCACATATAAATATTTTGTGATTCAGTTAATTCCGGTGTAACCTGATTGTGCATGCATATGAAGCAATTTATTTAGTACATTGTTCATTCTTATGAACTCCTTCTTTGACCATGAATAAATATTCCTTTTACTTTCTGCAATTTACATAAGCTATGTGTAGAATGCGCAGATATCCTTGTCATAACCGAGCAAGCTAGCCAGAATAGATTTATTAGGATGAAGACGAATTGGAGATAATGCGATTGCACTTATGTCAGCAGACGTTGGTTTTTCTCATAAGCATACGCGGAGGCCTAGGGAATGTGATACATATCGTGCACGCCCCTCGCATCTATCAAACGCTTTTCCTTAAGTGTGCTGCGCTTTCAGATGCCTAAATCTCAGACTAAAAGTATCTATTTTTAATGGCATTGACGAAACTATTAGTAACGGTTGTTCGCTTTCACTTTAGACATACATGAAATTTAGATCAACACGCTTGGGTTCTCATTCAGAATCTTTCACTTCAGTTTCATTGGTTAGACGACACCCTCTCCCCGCTTACTACAGTCGTTTACATTTTGCTATTCGGGTCTGCTGAATTTAACGGATGCCTTCTAGCGATTCTTGCCAAGCGTAATGTCTTACGCACGTTTTCTAAACCTTCCATGCTAGAACCTTTGAATATTTCATCGCAAATTGCAGAAAACTGTAATATCTTTCCTTTACACCGCTACCGTATGTGCTTCCTTTTTCTTCTCGACTTATTTCTTCCCTTTGAATTCCATTTTGTTGTCACAGAGGTTGCTCGATGAAGTCTTCTTTTGCTGAGCCTTACATTTTGAGTTTCTTCCTCACCCTCGGAGGCTAAAAACATCTCTGTCGGTCGCACCATTAGCTCACGTTCCCTTTTGTCCCATCATTATTTACAGCTGACAGCGACACAATTAGCAGTGCAGTGGCAACGTGTGACATCATACCGCTAGTGGAATGGTCGGCCTTTGAAGAGAGTGAAAAATCAGAAAGGTGAGCCAAAGCAACGAAGACTTCGTTGAGTACCTTCATTTCCTAAACAGACGAAGTTCAGTGGGATCTATCAAGTCAACTGGATTCAATGTAACTTGTTTAGAGATTTGGTACACTGCTCCTCACCATGGTAGATGATGGAAGAATTCCTCGGGTCAATGTAGGTGATAAACCGTGGCTGGAAACATTCGCCAACTTCTGCCTACGTAATGAGCCCTGTGTTTTATCGGAGGAATTCACAGCCGACTGGCCGTCACGCCAATTATGGGTCCGCGAAGATGGCACGCCAAATTTAGAATATCTTCGCAAAAATTACGGTAAATAGACTATCTGTTACTTATCATTTCAGAGTTGTAGTCATTTGCATTTTCTCTTAAATGCCACATAAGTCATTCAAAAACGTGGTCCTTCCTTCTGAAAAGTTCTAAAAATTGCGAATCCCACATAAAAGGCACATTTCACATTCTGAAAGAAGTGCACTGAGACGCACTTTCTGAGCAGTTCTCTGAAGGCCTAATAACGACTATCCGTATGAAACTCGATTTGCGTGTTACTTCCTTTTCAGAATAGGGGGGGGGGGGCTGGAACTCTAGAGATGTACATGCACGAGATGCCCTCACGACGTTCTTAGAAAGACAGCTCTGAAACTGCCTATAGCATTTGTAAACATCTCGCCTGATTTAAACTTAATTTAAAACTCTGTCTGCATAAAGTTCTTAAATGCAGAAGCTTCAGTTTGAGGAGTTCATGTAAAACTTCTACCGGTTCCTTTTGAGCTGTCAACATAGGTATACTCACAAATCCACTGTTCACGGTTCACAACGCGAGCTACAACTGTATATATTTCGCTATATCTCAGAGGTTTATGTAGTCAAACTGTGTCTAATTGAATTTCCAACCCCTATCTTTGATAAATTTCGAGGTCTACTACTTTTTTTTTACCCTTGTGGAGTGAATGTTCAAAACATCTGAGAGCGGAGCGTATGTTTTACGGATCTTCTGTTTAGGTAACGAAATGGTGCCTGTGATTGAGGAGGACCGAGATAACCTGCTAGAAATGTCACTTTTGGAATACTGCGATTACTGCGAGAATCCTTGCATAGCTGGTGATTCGAAGACTCGATACTTGAAAGACTGGCACTTTCAGAAGAGGTGGCGTCTATATCTCTTCCGTTGATTGAGCTTTTCGCCTGCGGTAATGTTACCTCATGACAGCTTTTCTGCTCTTTGTTCCTTGACTTCGTCCACGCGTCATGAGGCTATAAGATTGCGTGCGCTTGCTATAGTCTGCTAAAAAGTGGACATCATTATTCTTTGATTACTTCTTTCCTATCAATTTTCTTCGTGGTCTTTTTCAAGTCTTCCATTTCATGGAGCTGAAATTGCTGCACAGCCTATTCTTTTAAGATGCGGTATCAATATGTACCATGTGCCGGCGGTGTTGTCGAGTGATTGGGTGAATCGTGAGGAGTGGACCGATGACGAAGAAAATCCTTTCCGCGGTGACTACCGATTCGTCTACTTTGGTGTTAAAGATTCCTGGTAAATTACCAGTCGTTTTTGGAACGCTAGTCTTGGTTGAAGGAGAAGTAAAATGCTTTTGTTCACCAGCTTTCAAAACCTATCCTCTTTTCTGTCGGTTCGAAATTTTCATCAATCCTTTTGAGTCTATCTGAAGTCTTTAGTCATCAATACGAGTTCAGGACTAAATTCCACTCGGACGTTATGGCATCCCATAGCTGGTCAGCAAATATATGTGGACGTAAATTATGGTATTTCGTTCCTCCTGGTAAAGAGAATGTTTTCATGCAGAATAAAAAGCTCGTCGAAGATATCAGACCGTATCGGGAGTTGTGGAAAGAGGTACAGAAAGTTCTGGCTGAATTTTTATAACAGATACCAGTCACTTTCTGGCTACTGAAAGTCTAGTGCATTTCAAAAAGTCTGACCAACGTAGAGCAATCGAACTACTACTATTCTACTACTATTCTTTATTGTTTTCTTAAATCGTTTCCATCATTTATGTAGCTGATTACTTATGAAATCGACTAAGTCACCTTATTTGGACACCTCCAAATCCGATATTTTTCAAAATGGCGTCAACCATAGATGGAATAGATGGATCTAAGATAGTTAAAAGGAAACTGGTGAAAAATTGAGATGGTCACCACTTGTGCCCATAAAGGAAAAAAAGCAATTAACGAAGCCACAAACCTACCAGCAAGCCCAACTACACATGTTTAGCTGCTGTTCAGGCTGATGTGATGGTCTTGGTTCAACAACCAGGTGAGATCGTTTTCGTGCCGACGAATTGGTATCATCAAGTACACAATCTGGTGAGTTTATGCTTATGCTAATACGCGTCTTCAAATTGGTGCTATTATAAGCGATGATTCAGGAGGACGCTATATCAATTAATCATAATTGGCTTAATGCGTCCAATATCTTCTTGGTTTACAAATTTCTTCGTCATCATCTAAAACTGGTCAAGGACGAAATAGGTCACTTAGCGAATTTGTTTTCAAAGCGAGAGATGGCAGAACAAGAGCAGGTGGGCGGACATGTATTGGTCAGAAGAATATCAACAGAAGAAAAAAGGGCACTGAAATTTTTTTTGGCTAATTTTCAAAATTTGCCGGTATCCAATCGCAGAGATAGAAAAAGAAAGCTTCTCTCTGTTCACCAACGTAATGCTTTTGTTCGACCTTTCCAATAGGTGTGAAGACCTAGGAGGTGTGGTCCTTGTTTTTTTCGTGAAAAAATTCTTCTCTGTTTCTGACTACACAAAGAATGCGCGAGCCCATTTATAGAATGACGTTTCGCTGCTCAACAACTTGTTTCTTCAAACACCGACGGCATTTTCAAGTCTCCATTTCAGGAAAAAGATCGCCTTAAATGATGAAACTTATCTTTATTTGAAAATTTAGGAGAAAGGGAATCGAAAGAAGGGGGAGCGTATCTGAAAATCTTCAATGAATACTTTTAGTTTTGAAACATCTGTATAAGCCCTATCATTGCAGTTCGTGCTCGGCACCGATGCACGACTAAACATGCCGAGGTTGCGTCGCCTGCTCGAGATGGTTATTTCTGATCGTAGCCAAGGCTCAAAAGCCATGTGTTATGTGTGTCCTCGTCATAATACCCCGTCAAAATGCATCATGGATTCCGAATGTTTGAAACAATTCAGTTCAAAATGCAAGTGTTCAACAGGGAAGTGTGAGACCTGTGATTTATTTATGCGATCGTTCGAACTCTCTTCAGCAATAGCCTTATTGGAAAAGGTTACTCGAGACGGATTTTGATGAGTTTGTGAACAACTAAGGTATTTGAGGTAGTTTTTTTTCTCCTTCTAGAAGGTTAATGTTCACTTTCGCTTTTTTTTGTTTACGAGAAAACCTACCGAAAGATCTCTTTATCGAGGCTCTTTCGCGTGCTGGAATTACTTTCGCCATACCACTAGGTTATGTTCTTCCTTTTCATGTATGGCCTACAAGAAGGCCTTTCAGCAGAGCTTCTTTTTATGTCTGGTATCTTTGGAAGGTAACCGTATTACCAAGGACGGAGCTTGCGCTGAAGACTGATTTCAGATGAAAGATTTATAGTTGATTGCCGTAATTCCGAATGTGGACTGGCATTGAGCGCTAATAGTTTTCCTATTTGAAGCCGAGCGCCTAACAATAACGGCTGCGAGTATGCACCATAACTCATAGTAAAAGGGACTGAAAACAGCTGAGGCTACGATGTGACTCAACTTGTGTTCCTTCAAGCATCCCACTAAGTAGCTGTTCTTCTTTCCCGATGGGTGAACATAATTGATATTCTGTTCTATTTTGAAGCAGAGTCACGCTATAGGTAGGAGATCCTATTTGGACTGCTTTTTTCTTCCCTTCTTTTGAGCTTGAGATTGTAATCCGAAATCTAGGGTACATCATCATACTATAACATATTGTAGTTGTCGAACCACTCAGGCGAAACGCAACTCGAGAAGCAGGAATATGTTGATAGGAACAAATTCAGAGAATCGTGTTGCACCGGGCAACTGAAGAACATGGCGATAAAACCGGTGAGTGCCGATCGAGTGGGTATGCTTGTTATGCATACTGATAGACCGACCCAGCAATCGAAAAGAATTAGATAATAGTGACTATTCTACGAAAGCAATGTCTTTAAGTGGTTACCTTTTTCTGATCCATTATTTCCCATGGGTTGATTCCGACATGAAATAATGCAAACACAGTCAGTACTCTTGCCGATTCGCGTTTCATTGGACGAGATTGACCATAACGGACCTGTTGCTGAGGGCAAGTGCCACTAATGCTTACAGAGTATCGCTCCGGTTCACCAATGAACGCTGGCAATGAGGGAGTTGTTCTTCGAAATCGGAAACATCTTTGTATGCATTACCTTCCATTGGTACTGGGACAGCGCCTGTGGCTATATTTTTTTAAAAAGATTTCTGCATAAATAGAGGAGCAATTGCATAGGTGCCTCTCACCTTAAGCCTTTTCCTTTTCCTTTTGATTGGTCTCAATAGTGGTGTTGTAAGTTGTTGTCATACCTACAATGTTTTTAAATTTTTTCGCTGTTATTCGCTAGATGCAGCAGCTTCAGCTTTACGCTTGAAGAATGAACAAGCTAGGAATGATATTATCAAGAATTTAGTCAGAATAGAAGCTTTCCCTCAATAGTGCTATCCTTTCAGGCTTTTCAGCCTTTTTGAGAAACTGTCAACCGTTAAGGTGTATGAAGTGCAACTTTACTTCATTTTTGTTTTGTGTATCTGTTTACTATTTTAGTAAGGTTTGCATGCCAGTGCTTTGAATTCTAAGGAAAAAACTTCTGCAGTTAAAGTGCTCTTTATTACTTCTCGCCTATCGGATAACAGTGATAACAGTGGAGAAAAAACTGTAGATTTCAAAAGAAAACAACAAACAGGAAGGGAAATGATAATGTAAAAACATGTGAAAAGTAACAATCACTAAACAATAAAAACGCAAAAATAAACCGATTCTTTTTGCTAATCATGGAGGCCGATTCAGTGTAGTGAGTTCATAGTGAACATTAATAAAAATCACTTCATCAACCTCCACCAGAAAAAAAGTCAGAAATTAGCCAAGTAAGTCATAGCTTGAGTCATTAATATCGCTAGAAAAAGTGAACCCCGATGCACGTGATGGAAGTTTTTTGAGGATCTGTGAAACCTGATAGGGTTTTTATAGAGAACCGATTCCTCAACATACGAAAAGTTGGACTATTCAAACCGAAGGTGACTTCGAAAGAGCCCATCAATTCCCGCTGTGAAGATGAATAGCATTTTTTATTAAAGAGTCTTAGATAGGCCATATAACCACAACACCCGTTTGTCCCGTGATAAACGGCATCTGGGTTCGCCACGGTTGAAGTTTCAGATTGTTTTTTCTTTTCGTGATGCCTTGAGCCTGTTTTCTTATATTTGTATTCTACGACCCCACTTCATCGTGAGGAAATTGCTGCGCATCATGAGAAGTGATCCATTGACGTCATTAGGTGGTCTGGGAGTACATCTATGACCCGAACATAGAAGCTTCTTTCAGAACTTCGACATGCGTATAGTACAACTTGCCAGAGCTGTTGAGAAATAGTGAGTTTCCAAAGAGGTAGCATTGCCTTGGGTACGATTACTTCATGAGCCTTTTCAACCCTAATACACATTTTTGACCTTCGCATGAATACCGAATACATATGTAGTAGCAACGCCGTCTAGTCACAGTTCTCTCCTACTTTTTGAAATTTTGAACAGAACCACATCAGCAGCCTCATCGTAAAGTATCTGGGTAACATCGAAATCATTTCCTAAAGTATCGTAGAAACGTTTATCCTTGGGATAACGGATTTTGCCTGCCAACAGCATTACATTATCACCAGTAATTAACAGCCTAATAACATTTCTTAATGCTTCAAAGACTTCCTTCTTGTAAACCAGGTCAGCTCCAAGTATGACGTCTGCTGGTAGGGGTTCTTTAGGAAGATTTGTCCAGTCCAATGGGAGGGTAGTAACAGTCGACATTTCGCTATCATCGAGGTTAGCAATAAGGTTCTCTTCGAGCAATGACAAGGCTGAAGGCTGATCCGTAGCCGTTACTTCCTTGGCAGAAAGTTTGGCAGCCATGATAGATGGAAGGCCAATACCGGCGCCAAGTTCCAGGACCCGACGACCCCGAACAAGTTCCGTATGGGCGACGAGGTAATTCGAAAGTACAATTGCCTTAAAAAGACAGGGATCCAGACAAGGACGACATCGTATTTTTGGAATGCATGCTGCTTTCCTTCAAAACTTTTCATAGCTTCAGACTTGGTTACGAAAGCGGCTTTGTTTTAAGGAAAGCACAAGTAAAGCAAGTAAGGAAACGGAAAAAGTTGCAGGAAGCATCGCGATAGCAGATCAAAAAGGGTGAGTTGCCTAGAAGAATATCAAAACAAGTTTACTAGCTTAAAAATAAACCAACCGAATCCCATAAGACACCGGCTACGCCATTTTCGTTCCAGTTTTGATGCAAATGGAGTACGAATGAGCCTATCGTTACAGATTTCTCCCGAGCTGAGAATCTTTTCAGCGGAGTCTGTAATAAAAATCCTTTCATACACCACAGAATTGACAAATCTCACAAATTTGCTGGTTTTAAAATCAAATGAATGGGTAGGTTATTATCGCAGATACCTGATTATCGTCGTATGGAACAAGAGCTTGTGTGTTGGTAGGTGACGAAGGCATTGCTTCTTTTGCAATCATAAATAGTAATGTGTAATAAATATGCATAGCATAATTGTTGTTTGTATCTGAAAGTAATGTCAAATGCATTGATATCTCATGAAAATTCATATAGAAGTTATTTTATAAGAAAAAAAAAACGTCAGAGAAATGGCAAAAGCAAAGTCGTCAAGCATGTTAGTAATGCCACCAGAAGAGGAAGTAGCAAGTGAGTTGGTATTTCTTAAAGTATACTACAGTTCTTCTACTTCCGGATCGCATCCGAGTTGCAGGAGTGATGAAGTGGAATGTTTCTGATCACAGACTCTGATCCCCTATAATCGACCCAAACGAGTAATCCTGTACAGCCGTTACCAGAGAAAAATCAAGATCCGTGTCAGAACCAGAACGAAGGAAACCAAAAAATGGTTCCCATGTTGTGCTTTGATTCGCTTGACCATCCCGATTACACGATTTTTATTGTTATTAGAGATAGGCAGCAGTTTCTTGGATTGCACCAGCCTAGAAAAATGGTGCAAACAAATGGCTGCTTTCAGGGGTCCGGGAACTTCTCCCCTAACACGGCGTCGCACACACCGCACCCGCCGCCTATCGCAGGATTGCGATGGGAGGTTACAGCGCGCAATTTGTGAGGTGGGGAGTCCTTTAAACACTTGAATTGGCCGGCCGCTCTCTTCAGTTCCAATGCGATCCTGATCGTCGTTTATATAGGAGGAGTCATTTTAATTTATCAAGTCTAATAAACAGCAAACTAAAAAGAAACAGAAGAAAAAAACGATCAAATCCAATGAAAAAGCAAGCCAGTCAAGGAAAAATATCGCGTCCTGTCGATTGGCGATAGGCGGGGTGAGTACGGTAATTGCGGCGACATTTGCTGCATGCCGCAAAGGGGGAATGCCGCGATAGGGGAGAAGTTCCGTTACCCCTGCTTTCAGAGTCCACCGGGGGTGTATGTCGTTTGGCGCGATAGGCGGGGTCGCGCCGCCCATTTGAGGCGGCTCGACTCCGCCCATCGCACCTTTCAACTCGTTCAGATCGCGTAATCTTCCGCTTTCCTCTCCTCTATAGATGATAGAAGCCCAATCCATCACCTATAGAGGAGAGGAGAGAAGAAGATTACGTGATTTGAACGAGCTGAACGGTGCGATGGGCGGAGTCGCGCCGCCTCAAATAGGCGGGGCGACCCCGCCCATCGCGCCAAACGACCGGCTCCCGTTCACCGGTAATCGACTGGCGCGGGGTGTATGTACATTCGTGCGATTCGAGCTGCGCGCGACAATTTGCGCGGCGAAATTCAAAGCGATTCTGACGAATTTCTGTTGGGACCCAAAATCGCAGTAAAATAGACTAGTAGGATAAGCTGACCATACTGATCTACTCTACTTCAAGTTTGTGCCCCAATAATAAGGGCCAGGGCCGTTCGAATGACCACGAACTCAGCCGCAATTTGCCGCGCGCAGCTTCAATCGCACGAATATACCGTCCCCCACAAGCGCGTGATCCATCGACGTCGGCTGCTTTCAGTCTTTAACGTCCGTCCGGCACGCTGCGTGCGTGCGACAGCGGCTCTAGCCACTTGCTCACAACACTGGATCACTGAATCACGTGCCAACAAGTGGCTATGGACGCCGTACGCACGCATCGCGACTGCAACGCGCCGGAAGGACGGATGAATCGTTGAAGTCTGAAAGCAGCCTCCGGTGTTCTCAACAATAGCCACCAACACCATCGGTCGGTCGGTCAGTTGGACGGTCGGACGCACGAACGAAAGGCACATAGGTGAACTTTGAAAGCAGCCAATGATCAGGAAATGGAAGAGGAAGTAGCTTGAAATGAAAAAAAAATTGCGACTGTTCTTGGAGTTGGCTGCAATTTCGAACTTCCAACAAGTTCTGTGGAAATCAGATTACCTCACCAAGAAAAATCTGATTCCTACAAAACCCTGTAAGGCCCTCATTTTTTGGGGACCGACTGTTTACTTATCAAAAAGCCTTCTAGAAATGGCGTAAGACTTTTAAGGTGGTAAAAAACACTTGAGAATTGCAATCAGCCCATAGTGAAAATAAGAAAATAGACAGAAATTTCTAGTGATGTGGCGATTAGTGGTCGAAAGAAGACAGATCGAATCAACGACACTCAACATTTATGTCGCATCGGAGCTAGCGACCCTGTTCACCCAATGCTACAGGCACAACACCATAGTGCCAATTGAAAAAGCAAATATTCCCAATGAGGTGAGTAACTAATGAAATCTGCGAAAAAAGTATGCCTAAATGGACAGAAATAATAGTAATAAGTAGGATATTACAATTAGAAGGTCAATTTTCAACCGTTATCAATTCTACGGTGGTTGTTAAACGGCCCAGCATAGTAACCATTTGGCATTCCCCTGCTACTCTCAGAAATTGTTCCAATCCTCGATCAAGGGGGTTTTGGGTGTTTCACGTTAGGGGATGGTTAAGATCATCTAACATACGTGGCGAATGAAATCTGTGGTCTAGCGTGGCGGTGGAAATTTCTAACAAAGAATGTGACACTCCCTTATCACTTGTCACCTGTCATTCCGTTGATCGTCGATTTCCTCTATAAAGCTCTAGGACGTTTTCGTTCATCACGTTATGTACCAATGCAGTCCTCTAAACGCTCTCTTCTCTAAGGATCGGGAGGGGGTTTTTTTCATCCGAATCTTCAATGTTTAACTATTGTGCTGGCAGTCGTCCTCATGCTCTTTTGACGTCCTGTCACTTGGTGTCTTCAGTTGTCCAGTCACCATTCCTGTACCATCAATACAAATGACGAATATGAAGGGAAGAGTTGCTAAAACACGGGGTGATACGCGAAATAAAACCTTCCCAGTTATCTAAAAGGCATATGCCACCAACTGTATAGGACTGGTGATCATTGGCATTTCCTCTTCTCTGTTCCTCCAGAAATCCTCTTCTCTGTTTCTCCAGAAACCGCAAAAGGGCTGGGAACCGTATACATATTTAATTTCCGTTAGGAATCATAAAGTTGATAGAATATTTCGAAACGCACCATAGGTTCGTCGAATGTGCTGTACTATAAAACATAAGTGAATTATCCAAGACTAGTGACGGCCTAGAGGTTTTAATATATTATATTATTTGAGCCATCCGCTTTGTACATACGAAGCTGGTCTGGCGGTACCTCTATCACCCATATGGTTGCTAAATTGAATTTTCGTCAAATCTTGCATATGCAAGCATTTTAGTTTACGGGGTTTCAATAATTGGTTCCAGATAAATAAAATTATAACATAAAACCTTTTCGCCATGCCTCCCAGCAAGTCACTCTGAATTAAACTATAGGGTGTATAAGGATAAATATGTATTCAATTATAGCTTAACCCATTGACGACCATGCAGTCCACATGTGGACTGCAGTTATATATTGTATTTGTCGCCACTTTTTAACGATTTTTCTTATCAAATCATAAGATCAGGTCTAAGTTAAACTATATACTGTGTGGTCCAAAGAAATATTCTAATTTTGCAATTAACAGATAATAAGAGTAAGCATAGACATTATACATACTTAGATTTTAGCCTTTGGTTTTCAGGGTATATCTACCTTCCCCACTAATTTAGACAGTTTTACACCACACCGGTGTTTTTTCGAAGAAACATGTGTCCCTTCTATGATTTCTTTTTATGAAAAGAATTAGTGATTGAGGAACTTCTCCTCATCACTATTTATCACTAGCTGACTAAAATTGAAGTGCCACCTACCATCATCAATAGTCATATCTTAAATTTGCGAACCCAGAAAAATTAAACAACTTCCAGTTCAAAATTAAAGAAATTGGCCGTCCGGGACCATGCAGTCCACATGTGGACTGCAGTGATGGTCGTCAATGGGTTAATACTCCATTGAGCTGCTCTTATGTATGCACATATGCTGAAGCGAGATTAATGGTTGGAAACTTCTATTCTCTGCTTCAGAACTACCAACTCGAACTATGAAATTCAATTGCAAAAAATACTTGAATTTCTCCATTCACCCTGACTACCCCTACTCTTTGAACTTTACACTTTGTTGCTTCGGATCCTATCCGTGAATATTTCAAAATTTAGGTAAAACAGCAACTTATAAAATTTGTTGCAAAACGCCTCGAAGTGGATCATTATGAAGAGCGGCCATTCGATTGGAGCGTGAATGTGGTGGTAGGGAACAGCCATGTGAAGAAAAGTTTGGAAGTCATCACTGAACTCGACTTGAATGGCGAGAAATTCGAATTCGACGTGGATCAATTTGGAAAACTCCGATATCAGCTTGCTTCGGCCATCGTGGCCATGGAAAAACGCTCAATGTCATGATCTCCATTATTGGGGTTGTGAATGACTTGTACACAGGCGGTGTTGATTCCTTTCACTTAAACTATATACGATAAAGTTTTTTTTCGTTACACCGATTAATCCCATAATGGAATGCGCCTTCACGCATCTGACCTCTACTGGCAAAACATGGATTTATCGTTCAGAACTTGTGACAGACTCACTGTCAGAAAAACAGTTGAACTAGGACTCTTAATGAATTTTCTGTACCGCTATTTGTGAAGTATTCGTATATACTTCATTCTCGACTGTATACACCATGAGTTTCTCAAGGAAAAATGCAGATGGGGAGGGTTAGGAGCAGCTCGCTTTCGTGCTCCGTGTCGCTGAGGGTGCCGTAACTTCCCCCCGAATCCCCACGGCAAAGGTCACGCAGCGGCTACCCTGTCCTTGCAATGGGAATCCAGACCTTTCCTTTCAGAGCGCGCGATCGGGTGCGGAGAACGCGACGTCGTTTTCGGGAAGAAGATACCGGACCCCGTCTCTGACACCGGGCAGCAGAGTGCAAATAGACCGCGCTAACGTGTAGAGATGATGCTTCTAGGGGTGTATGCCGTTTGGCGCGATCCCTCCCATCACGAAGCCCAGTGCAAGATGGACAACTCGTCCAAGTGATCGGGCAACCCACAGCCTCTCCAGCTGACAGGAGCCCGATAGATGGCGCCGCTACTATTAGACGTGGGATTGCGGACCTGCTTCTATTCTGCCTCTCTTCATCGTCTATTTGGCTTTTCCATTGTGCTTGGACGAAATACACCCGGTTGGTGAGCTGGACCACTCTTCGTTTATTTAGCTTTTCCATTGTGCCTGGACGACACACCCGGTTGGTGAGCAGGATCGATGCAAATAGAATGCAAGTAGGCCCGCAGTTCGACGTTTGATGGTATTAGCGCCATCGATCGGGCGTATATCAGCTGGACGGGCAGTGGGTCGGCCGATTAGCATGTTCAGGAGGGTGAATGGCCCGGACTAGTTGTCCAACTCACAAACCGTGTCGAATGAACGGCGCGGTGCGCCCGCGCCAATGACCGCCCCCCGTTTCCAGCCTCGCAGGACTCTTGATAGTTTTGACTTGATGTTTTGTTATGACTCGATGTTTTGTTAACTGCTGTTTTAACGCCGCAGTGCGCGAAGCGAAAGTCTCACAAGGTAGGCGATTTGTGAGCAAAACTCCAGTCTCGGACGGGACTCGAACCCGATCTTGTCCTTTCTGGGGACCGTGCTCTTATCCCTTACACTACCGAGACCTCACTTGCTCTCGCCTTCTCAATGTGCTCTTAATAGTGCTAGTGAATGTAATCTTTAAAGGCACAGTTCACGATAATTTTGGGTAATCCAGATCATGATAAAAAATGAAAGACAAGATCGAAACTAGTGCGACTGAGGTGAAGAAACTGCGTGCATCGGTGTTTCCAAAGTGAAAAAAGGCTTCGAAAAACCGTTATAAAGGGGGCTGGACGAGAATGAAACTAGAAAAGTGAAGAAGAGTGGGCGTCCGGACGAACTGAACAGTGTGCTTCACTGCGCGCGTGTGGGTCCTGGTGCGAATAACAGACAATGGTAAGCAAAAATTCATTCACGTATAAGCATGAATAAACAAAAAAAAAACCTAGTATTAGTAAAAGTAGCTCACCTTTTTCAGCCTCTAGGAGTAGGAAATTAAATAAGGGATCGCGGGAGTAAAAAGAAAAACAGAGGAAAGAAGAATTGGAGAAAAACATCGCCTCTTCACTCGGCGATTAGCTTATTGCGCGTGGGTCCTAGAACGAATAATAGCAACCTGTATTGTCTCGACACTCGTCTAACGTGACGCCGATCGAGGGGCGGGAAAGCGAACTACGGCAGCAACGGGGCTTCCACTATGCCCTAATCGCCGAGTTTGTGGGAGCGAGAGGGTCCCTTCTACCACCCAAGGGGAACGCTGAGTATTCGTAAAGGAAGAACTCAGTAACCTTTGTTATCGTGAACCGTGCCTTTAACTGAGCCTGATGAAAGGAGGAGCACCAGGGCTCACGAGGGTGCCTTTTTTGGTAGAGGGGTGCTCCTCCTTTTTTGTTAGAGTTGATAGTTGATAGATTGCTTAGAGCTGATGAGTTTGATACAATAACTCGATGTGTCGTATTCTCGCTACCCGAACCACCTGAGCCGCTCATCCATCTCGCCTGGCTACGTTCAACGGGACCACTATTAAAAAAAGGCGACTTTCGACAACTGGGCTCCGTCGCAAGTCCTTCGTGTAACTCCCATCACATCGAACGTTGAGATACGTCGGATCGCCTCTCAAAGCCAATTTTCCTTTTTCATGGTAGTTTTGGCCAGAATCTCTACCATCAGAGCGATATCGCAAATTTTATCGAGGAAAGCACTATATTTATTCCGTACAACCTAAGTAAGAAGGGGTTTCCTGAAAGGGAGCCAGCTGGGGGTCAAAGATTTCTCCGGAGATCCCATTTGAAAACTACGGCTCACTTGCTCACGAATGGGAAAGAGCCTGATTGGTGCTGAAGAAATGCTCGCCTTCATATCCTACCTTCCGATCCTCCTACGAATTTCCTTGACCACAATGTGATGTGTCGCTGGATATAGCTCATACTGGAGAGGAAAGCCTGCGCTTCGAAATGCACCACTGTTGCTGCTTCTGAAAAATCATTGAAAAAACTCCGGGCTTCTCAAGAAACTCTGCGTGCCACCGTCGATGAGTGGCCTAAGCGTCTTCGAGCTATTAGGTTGATGCATAATTATTGTGGATTTTTTCGTGGCTTTTTTTCTCTCGATAGAATTTAAATACTGAGATCGGGTTTTTTCTAGAAATGATCTACTTGATTTACTCTACAAGAATATACCCAAAAACCATCCGCATATTCGCGAAATTAGGCTTAACTACTCGAGAAAGATTGGAAGGTGGCACAGTCATTCCGCGATCTCAGTAACTTTTCGGCGATCGTTCATTAGCATCTAATGAAAGTGCACATGATTTCCTGGCAGTCGAACACGATTATTTTGATATTTTTTATTTCCCTGCATTTTACCTCCCTCATTTATATTAGGTTGATGCATAATTATTGCGGATTTATTGTGGGTTTTTTTTCAGCAAATTTTACTTAAAGAAACTCTAGAAATACTAAGCAAAGACATATTCAAATAATTACTCCGGAACTTATTCACCATCTACGTCAAGCAAAAGTAGGCATTTTTTAGCAAAGTACATCGGCACTGGCAAACTGAACATGGAACTGATAGACCAGGAAAAGGCAACCGAGCGCGGATATACCGAAGACTCACAGTTTGACGTGGTCTTAGCTCCATACCCAGACAGTATACATATTCCCGGCCGATGCATCATTTGCGATCGTGTAGTTCACTTTTAACGGTACCTCAAACTTGGGTAATTAAACCTTTATAACAACATATACACAATTATACACAATACAAGCAAAAGATTTACGTATAAACCAAGGCACATAGGTGGCTTATATACGGAGCATTTTCTCTCTATTCGAAGCGATAGTCAAAATAATGTATGACAAAACAATGGAGCTGTCAAAACATTTGTTTCTTCTACGAGACAAATTAACGGCAATTTCTGTAGCAGTATTATCTGCTATAAACTGCACGATCCCGCTACACGTCAGATGTAGGCATGTCAGCGTATAATTTCGTATGGATATCTCGGGAGGATTTCTTTTCGAGGATTATTTTCTCTCAAAGTAAAATGAAAATTTCTAGTAAAAACTACTTCTTCGCTTAACTTTACTGAAATTTGGGTTTTTTCTCAGATGTGCATCCCCCTACCCCCTCCCCTCCCCCTACCAACCTTACACTCTTCCCTGCTATTCATACAGGACTGTCCGACTGTAATCCTCGGCTTTGTCAATGGATCAATATCAGACAAGCTGCATTTGACTACTTTGGTGATGGATGAACTTCGGAAAACCCCAGAACAAGGACAACGGACGGCCGATTAATTACGAAGTATGTACTTATGAAGAGGACGCTTCCTCGAAACTGGTCTTTTGATACGCCCTTATTCTCTTCATTTTATTATGGGTAGGGACAATTAGAGATCCCGTCTTTAAATCTATGGGGAGAATTATGTGCGCATCTAAAACGGTTTTTCTTGTCAAAATGGTGTGAGCACCTTTTGACTACAATTACATCAACACTACAACGAGGAGTCCAAGTCGTTCTCCGAGACGATTCCCTAATATAGCGACCCACCCACATTGTCACCATATAACCCATAGTCGGGTAACTTTGAAGTGTTGTTAATGCTAATAATTATAAACGCCAATTTGTTCAGCATTTCTGTTTGTGCCGCAGTTTCGAACAAAAAATAGGGCATCCACCCACCCGGGTATTTATGAAAAAAGACAAAAACCCAAGAATAGGATGATGAGGATTGAGTAGGTACTGAATTTCTCAAGGACAGCTCCAAGCGAAGCGCTGATCCTATGCGTCCATTGATGGTATTATGTCAGGCAGAACACGTGAAGTGCAAGGTCAAAAGCTAATCCTAGATGATTTGAATGTTTGTTGACTACTCATTTAATGAGAGTAGAATAGGCGTATGGAGAAAGTGCTCCTATAATATTAAAAGAAAGAAAAAAACCTTATCATCCAATTCCATTATACAGTAGCGCTCAAAAGTCTTCGGTGAAATGGCTCTTCAGCCGTACTTTTCAGTCGTAACTCCTTTCCTACTGGATCTAATCATGCAAAATTTCTATATTTGGAGCGTGGGTGTATTGTGAATATTTACCACTATTATCCCAAAATCTGATCGTGTTCCAGATATTCCAAAGAGCATGAACACAAAATCGACTGAAAATACAGATGATGGTACTTCTAGAATCTCTTTCTTTCTTGTCGTGTCTAAAGTGTACAATCGGTAACGCCGAATACAATAGATGAGAAAAACGCACATAAGGTGCGATTAAGTGCAGACGTCAACAACTTTAGTTTTAGCAAAATCTGCTACCACAACAAACACCTTGCTCTATCTGTGGATATTGCAGCCTTGCAGTCAAATAGTGCTGGGTAGGGTGAAATATGCTCTAGTTAAACATATCCAAATTTTGCGCGATTTGGTCTACTAACAAAAAAGTTATGAACAAAAAAGCGTCAATGCATTTCACCGAACACTTTTGAGCGCTACTGTACATACATATAATATATATACATACATATATATATCCATTCCAAAGCTTTTATTCATTTTTCCCTAGAGAAGGCAGAGAATGACCGCTAATCATTGTTCTTTATGAACACGGTTCTATATTTCAAACTCTGGTCTAGGAGCTAGTCCAGAAGGTAGGGACATAGTACAAATTGTAGCATTGTAGCTAACGATAATTCGGTTTCTATTATATACATGAACGCCGATATAATTATCAGATGATGGCTCGATCGCCATTATGCCGTCAATTTTAGAGAGACTTTCTGCCACTTTTCCGTCCCTCCAAGAACTGGCATGACAGGCTTCTCGAAACGCGCGTATAGTATGAGAAGTAGCTAATCTCTTCCCACATTGTAACAGGATATGGTGGATGGCTCGTAGAATCCGAGAACCACCTAGTGAGCAGATCAGAAAGACTGCTATCAAGTGCTTTGTATCCGTTCGAGATCGAAAGACTGCCATTAAGTGTTTGTATCCGTTCGAGATCGAACATCTCGAGGCGAGATCCCTGCCTGGCCTTCACTATCCGCCGCTCAGCAGCTGTCAACGAAGTCACCGATTCACTATGATCGCGGAATCAGCCCGAGCTGGAGCATCAGGAAGTGGCATATTTATTTATTTATTATTTATTCAAAATACACACAAAGATGCGCTTCAGCAGCAAACAAGAAAACGAAACCAGTTACAAATTTGAACAGCAGAGAAGTCAAAAATAGCTAACTATTTAATACAAGTAATAATAATAATTTAATACAATTTAAAAAAATATGCAAGACACTAGCAGTTGCGACCATTTATAATTAGCACCCTCTCGAGGGCTGTTTGTTGCCAATCCTGTTGCCCAGGTAGACACACTTCAGTGATGACCTTCCAGGTCGGGGTTACGGTAACAGGCGTAAGTCTCCAGGAGGATTTTTTTACTCACCAGGACACAACCTTCATCTATCAAGTCGTTGGCAACGCACTATATAAGGTTGTCGCAAGTCGGCTGGATCCCGATCGAAAAATCCCTATGTTCATTTCTTCCAGTGTTTCATTAATAAGAAAAACAGTCTATTCATCATCATTGGTATCGTCGCTTGAATAACGGCTTCTTTTCGGCGACCATCTCGGCTCGTAGTTTGGAAGAGTACAGGCGTCTTCTATCCTGAGAATATTCTTCGTTGAACGGCCCAGCTGCTAAAAACATTCAAAATATGAACTATTTCATACGAACAATGCATAATGTAATGGTAGGAAAAATAAGCTCGCTTACATCTCCAAGGATGGAGCTTAGAGGTTTCGCCAGCTGGATCAGAAGTACTGCCTGGTCGTCGATATTGGCGTAGGCCCCATCTTCTTACAGGGCGGCCTTGCGGGTATTTTGGCCCCAAGTGACTATGAACTCTAGCCGAGCTTCGCTTAGACTCAGTTCTTTCATCTGATCAGCGCAGCATTCGCACGAGGTAGGTTAAATTAGGTGCAAATTTAATTATTTTTGAAAGAAAAGGAAGTTTAGATAGAAATATTTAAGATAATCCATTTTACCGCAATCTTATCCACCATTGCAACGTGAAACTGCTCTTCGGTTAGTTTCTCGCACATTCTGTTCTAAGAAAATATAAAGAAAACAATATATAGAAAATCTAGAGTAACAGTGCAAACAAGCATTTATGCAATTCATTAACACAACAAAAAAAAGAGGAGAGAGGGCTGCTCTCAATCCTGACGACGGCGTTTCTTCTACTCTGGACGCTTGACGAAGGTTTGGGGTTGTCGTCCATGCAGTATGACGGCTTGTAGTGGGCTGGCTTGGTCTTGTTGAACCAATACTTCCTAAAATACTCAAAGTTACTAGATAAAAAAAACTTATACGAGAAGAATTATACTCACTCTAATGCGATGAAGAAGACACTTTAACTCCTTTTCTAGTGCTTGGTAGAGCTTCTTGCGCTCCTGAGCTTTCTCGTACGATTTTTCGTACTGTTCAGCGTAGACGAGTGCCTCCTGTTGAGTCGCCTGAATGGCGAACTCAACGTCGCACTTTTTGCACTCATACTCTCCGTCATTCATGCAATTGGGACACCGGCGCAAGGCGATAAAGGAGTCGCTTCATCTCCTTGTCCAGTTCTTGGTACAGCTCCTCGCGCTTCTGAGCTTTCTCGTTCGATTTTTCGAACTGCTCAGAGTAGGCCTCCTGTTCAGACCCTTGGATGGCGGATTCCACGTCGTATTTCTTGCATTAATATTCCCCATCGTTCATGCAGTTAGGACACCGGCGCTGAAAATATATATATTACTTAAAATACGAATAATTTCTCTCTGAAATGGAAACAAAAGCCCACCTTTCCCTGAGTAGCGGCGTCGTCGTCGTCAGAATACCATCCTTCGGATAAGCTAGCCTCGGAATCACTGGAGTATGCTTTGTCAGTGCGTTTAGTGGAGAAGTCGAAGAGTCCTCGTTGCTCCATTTCGTTTTTCAGATATTCTGGAAAAATTGACATTAAAATAGATATCATGATTTAAATGTAAAAAAATGGAGGGAGCTGGAGAATGACGAGATGGAACGGCATAGAGAAGGAACTGACACCTACAATGAACTGACGCGTCCCGTATTTATACCCTCTTGCCCTTTTTAAGCCGGATGCCATTAGCAGTAAAAGAGGGCTTGATCGGCATGTATACGTCGAAAAAGAACCCAACCTTTACTTAGGCCACAGGAACTCGAGGACGAGCTTACTGTAAGGAATGGAGATGTCGTATCCTCGCTACCTGACCGCCAGGACGAGGACGCTTATAAATCACGTCGTGCGACGTTCTACGCACCACTATAAAAGAAGCCGTCTACCGACCACCGGGCTGCTGCTGCCGCTGCTGTTCTCTCACTCGCCTAGCCTCGCGAGTAGCGCCCATCGTATCGGCGCCGGCCGACTTGTCCTGGCCTCTCCCTTCACCCAGTCATGTTATAATCTAATATAAAGGATAAAGGATAAAGTTTTTGGCGTTAATCAATCCCGTCTGAGGGATGCGCCTCTGCACTCGGCTTCCATTCAAAATAGTAGTGGCGTAATGAGTGCGTGTGTGGCCTATACAATGACTTGCGGTGGCCAGCCGTTGTACAAGTCGGTGCTTTTATTCTCCCAGACGAGTCTGGTACCAATTCACCGACCCAGGAGGGATGGAAGGCTTGGTTGGCCTTGGCGGGCATCGATCCGGTATTGGAACCCCTGACCGTGCGTGTGATATAGTGCGCCATTGCCACTACACCACCTCTGCCCTTAATCCAATAATATTGTATTTCTTACAATTGCATAAAGTGAAAAAAGCCATCAGGGACAAAATTGGTATAAGATGGAACAAGCAGGAAGTAACCAATACATTTTTAATATGCAGAGATCAGAGTCCACTAAAATCTTGTGCGAAATAACTGCATAATGTTCCGTGAGCACTTAAGTCAGACAAACCGCTCTCTTCAAATTCCAAGGAAATCTACATGGTACGAGAAAACTATTCAAAAGTGATCTAATTACAGGCGAAGGGCCACATGAGCAATATGGCTATAAATAAAGAAAAAATTGACCTTCAAAAGAATGTACAAAAACATGAAAAACACAAAAACCATCCAAAGGATCCCTGAGATAGGCCACGATGAGAAGTAGGTATGAAAGGACAAAGGAATCGGATCAGAAGACAGAAATGTACAGAAACACGAAAACGCTCAAGAACATTGAATGGCTTGTAATCTAGGGTACAACGGGACAACGACACGATTGGCCTTTAGGGTAGGTCATGTTTGCGCACGCACATACACTTGATGGAAGGCTCGAGGTCCTGCAGGGGGGATGTCATAAAGTTTCTAGTCTGGTTACGTCGCACCTACACTTATTCGCCTTTGGGGTCACCTCGCCTAATTTCTAGGTTGCCTACCTCTCTCCCAGACCAGGCTCAGCTGAGCCGTTAAATAGGGAACTCGATAGAGTTTCGAAAATGTAAGAAATAAATCGAAGCAAAACAAAAAAACAACTTTATGTGAACATAAAATATACAATACTGAAGGCAATGAAAAGGCCGCTGGAAGAAAATGTGGTCAAAAAAAAAACTTTAGGAATTTCTTTTTCTCACAAGGATCCCCCAGATACCCCGCCACTCTCTGCGTGTCTTTGCTCAACGTCCCCGTATTCTTGCCCATTATCGATGCGTCATATTTGGCAATGGGCTGGAGATTTGCGTATTGAAATAAGGTTGTGCTGTAAGAGGAAATAGGTTGTCTGTGAAATTCTTCATCCATTCCAACTTATTTCAGTGTAAGGTCACTACTGTAGGAACCGAACGCCCTTACTGTGAGTTCGTTTCTGTTGCATCTGCACATCACTCTGAGGACGCTCAGCTACCCACACCGCGAGTTTGATTATATAAAGCAGCTAACTACATGGCACCCATTGAAATGTTAAACCTAGGTAGGCTTTCAATTACACCCTTCAAAGAACCCACTCAATGGAATTGGCAAATCGTTCAATTGCACCACAAAAAGACGGGAAACCCTTCCGCAAAGGAATGGTCCTCAAGAGCGCTTACCTGTAAAAGTGAGCAGAAAAATAGTGGAGCTTCGGGATAACGACCCACTCTCAAGGCTTCTATGTTCAACATCAACATTTAGTTCCCAAGCGAGCTGTTGTTTTATACTTCCCAGCACTCACGGACCAACCCTGTCCACAAGGTTTTCCGATACTGGATGTAGAAAGGTGAATGTATCAACGACAGCTCAGTTAGGTAACATTGACTGCCTTCGATGTAAACCCATGGCAACTACAACATGTCTGTATACCATGCAACCCCGTGAAAGGCAGGGTGACGCAGGTGTGTACAAGGTGAAGAGCTCTTCTTAAAGGCACGATCAAAAAGTTATAGAGCTCTTACCTTATCAATACTCAGCGGCCCCCATGGGTTGTAGAAGGGACCCTCTCACTCCCCCAATCTCGACGTCCAGGGCATAGTGGCAGCTCCGTTGTTGCCGTAGTTCGCGTCTCCGCCCCTCGATCGGTGTCAGATGAGACGAGTGTCGAAACGACATAGTGTCATGTAATCGCGTCAGGACCCGCCCTGAATTGCAAATTGGCAAATTGCCCGAACACTCTCTAACCGACGTTCTTTCAATGTGAAACTCGTCCAACCCCCTTTCCAGCTCTTTTTTGGCCCTTTGTAATTCTTTTTGTTCATCGTTTTTTGCTCTTTTTCGTTGTTATCACTTTATTCTAGAGTAGTTCTATCAATTCCCGTCAAAAAAGGGTACCCTAACTTTTTTGTGAACGGTGCCTTTAAATTGTGACGTAAACACAAAAAGGTAGCATTTTGCGCTGAACAATCCCGTTTGTGGAATGTACCACGCATTCGACTACCATTCAAAATCGTAGAGGTGTTTCGAATGGTTATGAGGATTATGCAATGACTTACGGTGGCTAGCCGATGTACAAGCCAGCACTTTTATCCTCTCAAAAGGATGTGGAATCAGGTAACCGATCCCGGAGGGTTAGGTGGCTCAGTTGGCAGGTTCGATCCGTCGTCCACGAGCGTATTATAGTGCGCCAATTGCCAATACACCATCTTCCTTTTAATTTTGCCTTAGTCATTGATCAAATTGTTGAGAAGAGCCGAAATATCCGTACGCAAAAAACAGAAAAGCAAGAACGGGAGGAGATGAACTCGTAGACTTCCGATGAAAATGGGAAAATGGCTTGGCTCCGTAACCCACCACGTTCATTTCGATCCACAGGAAAGTAAAAATATACTTTTCCATTTGAAAACAGCGGATATGAAGCCAGGCAACATACGTTCGCGAAATGAATATCTATAGTGTGCAACGGCTGAAAACAACAGGCCATCGTCTCGGCCGCCACTGCGAATCTGAATGGTTCGAAAGTTGAATGCCATGACGCATCCAGAAAGGGGATTGATGAACGCCAAAGACTTGATACTACTCCACGGTTCCAGACGAGAAGGCGATCAATTATATGATGGTTTATCAGTAGTGGATCGATTCTGGTTTTGAATAGAATCCTAACAACAAGAGCGCTCATACAAGTTGAAGCTGTAACCGGAGCCATGAGCCATTGGCTGCTTTCATAGTCCGCAGGCAGGCGCGCAGGCAGGCGCGCTGGCGCGCGCGCAGGCAGGGGCGCAGGCAGTGCTAGGGGGGAGGAGGGTGGCAGACAGTGTAAGGCAAGCAGTCCACGCCCCTTCGAGGGGTTGAAAACAAACAACCTTCGAAGGGGCGTGGACTGTTTGCCTTACACTGTCTGCCTCCCTCCTCCCCCCTAGCACTGCCTGCGCGCCTACCTGCGCGCGCGCCAGCGCGCCTGCCTGCGCGCGCGCCAGCGCGCCTGCCTGCGCGCCTGCCTGCGGACTATGAAAGCAGCCATTGGCTTCCCCCTGTCTCGAGCTGTAGCTGTTGGTTGACCCAAATTGAGATGGTTTGGTGTTCGTTTCTGTTCTGGCAAATTCCGATCTTCAGCCGCTAGGGCTCGAACAGCACCTACCGGGGCAAGCTCGCTTTGGCTTCTAACTGATGAACACGGCCGGTTGTGTTGTGTCTGATCGGCATTCAATGGAACATGGCGCTGGTGTACCATTGACTCCTTATTCTTATTCGTTGAACTAGTAATTACCTAGGAAAAAAGGTGACAGATCAGGTATGGAGATTTATGACGTCTAAAGATGACGATTGATTTGTAGATGCCATATGGTGAATTGTAAAAGTTTCTTGGTGCAACCTAGTGACACTTTGAAGGGGGACGACGCTCGGTTCAGATGATAAAAGAAAAAAACGAATAAAGACGAACGTGAGACATTCAGACATGTGGGATATGGACTCTTATGACCTGAAATAGTTGTTAGTACCCGACTACAACGACACCATATATTATTAGAAACCTTTGGAATTCGCAGTTTTCAATTCGAAAAGTACCCCACATAGAAAGTTAGGAAGCTCGGTGGCTATGTCAGCGCTTCCGTGGCGCAATCGGCAGCGCGTTCGGCTGTTAACCGAAAGGTTGGTGGTTCGAGCCCACCCGGGAGCGGAACTTTTGCATGACTCTGGTCTCTTATGATTTTTCCTCAGCTGGATTTCGGGACTCTGTCGATACATTGCATTGGCCATTTCGTTGCATACTGCCGTGGGTCGGATGTAATAAGACTGATCTGGAATGTTTCTGTAACCAAATGATCCGCTTTGAGGAATTTCAGGAATTTTCAATCTAGTAAATGTTATCCTCCAAGCAGCTGTGTGAATTCTCTATCAGCACATGGTATTTCTTGAATGTTCCATGCACTGCAGAAAAAGTTTTTATCTTTTTTTTTTTCAAGAAATATACAGAAGTCACGTGCTTACTGCACAGTTCAGCGCTTCCGCGGCAGCGCGTTAGGCTGTTAACCGAAAGGTTGGTAGTTCGAGCCCACCCGGGAGCGAAACTTTTGTATGCCCCTGGATCTCTCCTATTTTTTTCAAGTGGATTTCGTGAATGCGGGATCTGATAAGAATATGCGAAATGTTTACTTAGTGCGAGTGGGGAAGACTGGTTCATGAGCGCCCAACAGAGATTATGGAATTCAGTAGAACACAGCAAAACTTCTACCAACTGAAATGGCTCAAGCCGGTCTTCAATCATTTGGTAGTTAAATCCAACGATTGTTCCAATGATATGGACACTATCAGATAATCATTTTCTTGGGACACTGTCAGTGTAACTGAATGAAGTAATCGTTGATCGAGTTGACGAGTGCATCTAGAGCTTTAATTATCCAGTTAAGAAGCTCATCCACATTGAATCCATTGCGGTGGCAGGTGCTGTGGAAGTGCATGCTGCTCAATTTTTTATTTCTCTGAATTCTTCTTTTTTTCACTGTTGTGCGTGATCATTCTTGTGTCGTTTCAAATCGTCTATTCCAGATTCCTTTAGGCAATCGTGGTCTAAGTCGCGCAACTGGGAGTGGGTGGGCCGATCGCTCGTCCTCTTCTTTCCTTCTCGTTGGATCGGTCCGTGGTTTTGTTGTTTCGTCTTGCATGTTCCATGCTGGAGAGTGCTAGACCAGATCCGTTTGAGTCTTCCGTTTTTTGTGCTTGTTCTCTTCCATTTGTGTCTGTTCACCCATGTCCCTGTCTTTCCGCATCTGCCAGTATATGCACTTCCGTGTCCCCCTTATGAGGTGATAACAAGGGAGAAGGCACGAAAAGACTCGGACTGACGAAAAGCAGTACAGAACATGTCCGAGTCAGTTGGTTCGATCTTCTCGTTGACCCAGGAATTGCACGGAAACCTGAAAATTAGTATATTTGGAAAAATTGCAAGTGATATTACAGTATTCTTGATTATATTTATTTATCATAAGCTTTACTGAAGTTATGGAATTCTGAAACCCAAGTCAAACTCGCTAGGCTCGCAAGGCGTGCAGGGATTCCTGTTGAGGCGGTGGAAGGGTCGTCAAAACGTCGACGGCTTACCAGTTCCTAACATCGATTCACAATTTGATGCCATCTCGTACATCTGGAAGGGTTACGAGTAGAACTACGACTCACTTGGTAGTCTAACTGTTTCCAAAAGTGAAATTTTGAAAACCAAACCATCCACAAGTGGGAGGGATGCAGTAGTGTGCACTTTTCCAAGAAAAGGCTCGTTGAACCATCGAACATTTCACTTCAGCATTTTCCTTTTTTTCACTTTTTCCCTTCTCCAATTCATTTTGTTTTTTTTGTCTGAAAAGGAGCATAACAATGCATGAACGATGTTTCCGAACACTTCGTATCGAAGACCCGCCTGGAAAAAGAAAACCAACGATTTATACAGAAAAAGAGGAACATCATGCGAAAAACGAGCAGCATTCCCTCGTAGCGATTTCCGATACCGCACAGGAGTCTCTGAGATTATGGACAGCCCAAATGGGTGGTTGACATTTTTCATCAGCTTTCGTTAACTTGATCTACGATGATCCATACATCTACGTCGGTAGTGAGTGTCAAAGTTGTAGGAAATGGAAATGTTCTAGATGTATTGATACCACTTGAAGAGTAGGAGTTTCCATTACTGACTGCTTGATATTGGTAAAGACGGTCCCCAAAAGACCATTTGGTCACTGTAGAAACTCAAGTCTAACACTGCCACAGTCATTCTGGCTCATGTTAGTTTTACCCCATACCCACACCATGTGACGAAATGTCTCCAGTGATGCATGGAATTTGGGTGCAAATGAAACCAGGGCTCTATTCTCGCATTAGGTAGACGTTTTGCATATTTATATCAGATCTCGCGTTCCCGAAATCCACTTGAAGGAAAATCAGGAGAGACACCGAGACATGCAAAAGTTCCGCTCCCGGGTGGGCTCGAACCACCAACCTTTCGGTTAACAGCCGAACGCGCTGCCGATTGCGCCACGGAAGCACTGCCACTAATCGTGAGCACGTGAAGATTGCCTTGCAAAAAAATAGAAAACCTTTTCTGCAGTGCATGGAAACTTCAAGGAAAAACATGTGTGAAAGAGTATTGGCGCAGCTGTCTTTTGGATGCCACTAACTAGGCTGAGGAATTCCGAGCCTAAGGTAAATCCTCTCTAATGGTAAGAGCAATTTTGATTGGGTTCTATTATGCCGAATTGAACAGAAAGCAAAGTTGGGACAAAATAGTTGCATTAGGCAGTTCCCCTCCCATGTGAACACGCTATTTTGCATGGCCATTGCTGATTTAGTCGATGAACGCTGCTGTGAAACAATGTGAGGTGTTGAACCTGACGCCACCGTCGTATCAGCCCAGGAAAGGCGAATGTGATATTTGTTGAATGAGAAATTGCATGTTTGCAAATGAGTCGGGTAATTGTTCATAACTGAGAGATCTGCCTCTCACATCGGGTCCCATTGAAAGTGCATCTTATCTCAACCTGGTTGAGCGTGACTTATCTCTAGACTAGAAAGCATCAGAAGTAGGCGATCAAAGTGAATGGCAAAAGTTTGCCTCGTGGCAGCATTAACCGTGTCTTTCGTGCCTTCACAGGACGTGCCCAGGTCACTCCCCCATCGGATCTATAGCAACTTACGAGCCGTCTCGGCGACTTAATGATACAGTGGCTCAGGAAACTACTCGAAGGCTCAGTTCACGATAGTTTTGGGTAATCGAGATAATGACGAAAATTGGAAGATTAGGTGAAAAATAGTGCGATGGAGGCGATGAAGGCGAAGAAAGGGCGCGAATCGGCGTTCCCAAATTGATGACAGGCTTCGAAAAAATCGTTTAAAAGGGAGCTGGGCAGAAAAAATGAAGAAGAATGGATGTTTGGACGAGTCTGCAATGTGCATCAGTGCGTCCGTGTGGGTCCTTGTGCGAATAGCTGACTACAGTAATCAAAATTGATTTCTAGAATTCATTCACTCCTGAGCATGGGTTAACAAAGAAGCTGATAAAAGCAAAGGTAGCCCACCTTTTTCAGCCTGCTGGGCGTAAATTTAAGATCGCAGCAGCAAAAAGGATAACAGATAATAAAAGAATAGAAAAAAACATTGCTTCATTACTCGATCAGCTGATTATGGTTGGTCCTAGAAAAAATATTGCAATCTGTATCTTCTCAACACTGACGGCGTCCGGCGTGACATCGATCGAGGGGCGGGACGTTCGGGAGATCCAGTAACGAGGCTCCCACTATGCCCTGCTGCTTACTTTTTTGCCCCAGAGCGACCTCCCTGCTATCCTCGGGGGTCATTAGGTTTTCCTAAAGGGAGGAATCCTTATCGTTCGGCACAGTACACGAAAAAAGTGGTTTTCGAGATATCCACGTAGCATGTCTTTGGCCCCCAAGTACAGCATATGAGACGAAACCGAATGAAACACGGCTGAGATGGGGCGTTATAAGGGGCATAGCGATTGTAAAGGTTGTATGCCACTCCCTCCGATGGCTAGGACCGGATAAACCCGGCCATACACTTCTGTTCGGAGTGGAGCAGCTTTGTTGAGAGTGCATTGAGCTGATCGTCGTAGCGTGAGATAATAAGTTTTGCATACTATTCTCTATGGCAGCTCCTTGTGACTAATATTATTCTGAATAACTATTCTGAAAGAGTAGTAGTCAATACGAGAGTAACGAAGAATAAAACCACCCATGGCAGGATCATCATTTAATTGAAAGGGAATTTTTGACATTTCTGACTTACTGTAGCCAGCTGTACGCAATGGCACAAGTATTTGACTGCTCGTCCTTTACATGCAACTTTTGTCACATTCTCGTCCCACCCTAATTTTACTACTTTATTGAAGTCCCAGGTTCTCTGAATAAGCCAATTTTCGCGTTTTCTTTGCGGTTTTACTTTAAAATGAACCGTTACTTACATTTTTCGTTCAAAATCAGGTACCGCGAAGTTATCGTTAATTGGACTTTAACTTGAAATCCATAAAGACCATCTCAGTTTTTGCGAGCCTTGAGGTCGACATTGTAGTCCGATATTCGATGTCTCAGGTGTAATGGTAAGCGGTGCACACCGTCCGACGAATACCTCCGGGATCAAATCCTAGATTGTACATGCCCAAGCCAACAAAATTTATCCATCTTTCTGAAGTAGGTTTATTGGTACCAATCTCGTTCAGGAGAACAAATGCACTGATTTCTTGGCCATCCCAAGTGATTGTATAGACCCCATATGTATTTAAGCCATCACTACTACTGCGATTCTGAATGGAAGTCAAATGTAAGAGCGCATCCCAAAAAACTGCCTCCATAGGAACCAGCCATGCCGGCCACTTTTTTGGCTGTTCATTCCTCCTGATGGTATGTTCGACAGCAGGACTCTGATAAAAAAACATAATTTTATTAAATTTATACAGGCAGACTTATTAACATTTCAACAATATCATGTTCTGTTGTTATGAACAATCATTTTTGTAACATCATTATCCTGTAGAAGCACCCGCGAAATCATTAACAGACAGACCTAATCGATAAGATCGACTGATAACAGATAAACAAATTTTCCGATAAATTTGGAAGAAAAAAACAAACAATCATGCACTCTCACTTACTACAGACTAGCATATTAGAAAGGGCTACACTCAACTATCAAGTATCACAGCAAGTATAGAAAACTGTCAATAAAAAAAAGTACTCTACAAAAAAACGTGAGAAATTTTTGTAAATTCATCGAAGGGACTTTATGATACGATATTCAAATATCTAATAAATAAAATTGTATGATGTTTAGAGTAAGTAGAGAAAGGAGCAAATACACCTGAACAGTACACATTCATTGAAAGCCACAGACATAACGAAGAACTGAAATGCTTAACGCATGAAGAGGTACTTACATAAAAAATATTTTAAAGAAAAAACCTCTGCACTGTTATAGGACATATTTACAGAGCGTGAACAAAAGGGCGTTTCACGTGAGTGAGGGGTGGTCCAGGAAGGAATCTCGTCCAAAAAGGGGCGGGTCTACCACATCCTTGGTTGAACACTGACATTTATTGCATCCCATGGGCCCCTGCCTCTTCTATAGGTCCCCTGCCTCCTCCTATCGATAATGTGGGTGAAGTGGAATCGCCCTCCTATTTCCAAGAGATAACGGAACCGAAACGCTCACGACGGGGGAACCACATTTGCACAACACCAGTGGTATCTCCACGGTAAGGTCTCCCTCAGGCTCGTAGAGGTGAATTTTTTCGATGAAACCTGTTTGGGAAGGCCCCTAGACGGCCATGGTTGGCCCATGGTCACGATTTCCTCTTCAACATCTTACAAACACGAACCAATCGTCAATCCGAGAAATACCGTCATTTCAGTGATCCTGCGCACTCTATCGGCAGCATCGGAGGCTTTCTTCAGAGTCAACCCCTCGTGAAGGACCTTCGATGGTATGGGTAAGACTAGCTACCCTTTTCTTCTACGCTGATATTGAGATCACGACCAAGACGGCACGATATTTTGATAAAATCTAATGAAGTCTAGTGATTTGCGGTCAACACTTCCTACATACGCCTATCTGATTCCAAGCGCTGCCGATATCCTTTTTCGGACAGACTTTTCGCGTACTTCATACGGCCACTGGAGGCTGCCTAATGAGAGACAGTTCTGTAGAGTTTCAGTACGTATCACCGCTCCCTGTCCTTTGCTTCATTCAACAGCTCCTGATTCTGATTCAGGCCACCGATGGCGGTGTTGTAGTCGCTACTGCTCAAACTGCTCTCTGCAGGTGCACAACCGTCTTCTTCACTGATTGTGGACGCCACAGATATTTTCCGATTGTGATCTGTAAAAGGAGAAAAGTTAAAATTAGGTTGCCATTTAGCTTCCACAATGATTTTTGCACGCTTTGCGGAAAAAGGGTGGTTAACTACGACAAAGGCTAGGGCATGAATGGATGCACGACAGCCCTTCAAACAGCGTGACAGATGTAGTATGGGCATGGGATAAGTTCCAGAAAAAGCCCCTCGAATGGTACCTCATTGAAAATTCATAAATGATGGAATGTGCACAATCGCAGTAGTCACAGATTGCTGTGGAGATAGAGCGGAGAGAATGAGCGCACCATCTTTGGCTTTAAAGAGGAGTGAATACGGTCCGTAAATCACTGGCGGATGCGCGTGCGCGTCCACGATACAAGTCCCGCCTTCTAACCTGTCCCGCCCACATCCATCTCCTCTAATCAACCATGTGGGATGGTGAAGCGAGCGCAATTTGCTATTTCCAACGGACAAATGAGTTGCATTAATTTCAAAGAGAAAGAAACTGCGAATTAAGCAAGAATAAAGATCACCCTTTATGACCTTATCCTCTAGAAGGTATATGGGGCTTCGTTTCACTCAAATCGGTGAGTTAGAGCTGGTGCTTCTTGGAAACAACCAAAAGAGAAGAAAATTTGCAATTATCCCAATACCCAAGCTCTCTCCCTTTGGTATGATGGCACTCAAAGTGTAGACCATCTTCCCCGCCTTCTTTCTAGCTACGTATAACTTTCATAACCGATGGGGCCCACAGAGTAACTTTTTCGTTAAAATTCGGAAAGGTTGACTATTTGAGGTGAACACCCACCGCTGCTCGAATGATATCCTTCAGAGCCTTGCGAGTCACAGCCATTCATCGCGTTGATCCGTTCGCGAGCCAAACTTGCTGTAATCCTTCCATCCGCTATCGTATGCCACATGTCTCGGATCGTGTACTCAATCGCACCAGCAACCTTAAAAGGGAATTGTTTGGAAGGCTAATTTTGTCGCATTCCAGAGGTCAACGACAGCGTGAACTTACCGGATGCTTCGTCGCCATTGGGCGGAATTCGGGACGAAGTTTACGGCTGACTACGACGTCTCTCATTTCGCCAAGGCTCGGGTAGGGACTGGTGTACTCTTCAAAAGGTTGCTTGTATGGGGGGACATCATCATCATCCTCGCTGAGCCGCGTACGTGACAGCACCTCCCACAACACCTGAAAGACGAGAACATTCTGTAAACGCCTGCGGTAGATTGTTCTCGGGTAGTTTCTTGTTCTACGGATCCATTTACAAGGTTACTCACCAAAGCCATGGCGTATACATCAATTCGTTGGAATGCTGGTACGGTGAATTCGGTTGCACCTTCGAGTACCTCAGGTGACATGTATCGGAACGTTCCCACCTGAAACCCTAGATGTATAAAAGGAAGAGCCGAGCGAGTGAGCCGTATACGCGGGAGAAAGCTCTTCAGCAGAATCACTCTGTACTTTTCATCTGAACTTTCGCCTAAACAATCGTTTAGTCCCCTACTATTTTGGAAAAGAGAGGTGGGAATCGGAAGTACTGAAACACATTAATTGCCAGTCTTACTCATTTTAAGCCCGAACGAATGCGTTTTAAACTCGAACTAATGTCTATCTTCACGAACCCCCATCCCCCCCCCTTTCACCCGAAGGTCTTACGCTCGAGCCTGGTGCCCAAAGGGACCATTAAGCGTTTAACAGTACCTGTCCAGTTACTTGATCATCAATCTGAGGACTGCTGAACACAGCAGCCAGACCGAAATCCGCAATGCAAGCTGTCAATGTGAGTTCCTTGCCATTAGCGCTCTCCACCGACGTCAGAAGAATGTTCTTCGATTTGATGTCACTTAAAAGGGGGCAATTCATCTTCCTTTTCGCTTAAGAGGATTTCTACAGGGCAGAATGGTAATTAACATCCTAGTAAAACCATGACAAATTATAAAAAGCAAAAAAAACATAGACGTCCCCACCGGTGAACGACTGTGAACTTGTTGCCCTGAGCTTCATGAAGAAACGCTAGTCCTTCAAGCATTCCTGACATTATACGCAAACACTGCTTCATTGTTAAGACGTTGTTCTGAAACGTTTCAAGTGCGGAATATGATTCTCTCTTCATTTAGAGTTTGTCGGTTAAATCCATTTTACCAGTTAAACCTAATGGATTTCAACCATCACAAACGAGAAGAGTTACTTAGCTAACTACAGGAGAGGATGTGACATAAGAGATCAACTACGACATAGGAGTACATAGGAGTAACTTACTGGTCGAGGTAGACAAAGTAGTAGGTAAAAAGGTAAGAGATGCACAGAAAAAAAGAGGGGTTTCCTGTCGTACGTTTATAACCCTCCCTAGTCCACATCCTGGGAATCCTTGGTTCCTGGAACAATTGATCAAGAAATCTCTGGATGTGGACTAGCGAGGGTTATGAAAGTATTAGATGGGAAACACCTCTTTTTCTCATTCATCCTCATATAGAGAATAGAGACCATTTTGCTCTGATCCACACAGCTTGGGAAAACCAAACGGTTTGGGGAAGCTATGGGAAACAGTGATGATCGTAAGGGGACTACTGTTTGGAACCTCCCACAAATATCAAGACAACCAGATCGACTCATGCAGATAAGGTTGACCGTACCAGGCGAACTAGTGACTACAATCAAAATCCCTGACAACCGTGGGCTTTGATGTAACCAGGTCTCCCAAACCAGATATCTTACCGAGTGTGGGAGAACGGCTTTGGCTACGAATAAATAGCTTCACTCAGCTTATTACAAATCGTATGACTACGAGTAATATGACATCATTCTATTCATACCTACAACGTCCTACTGCTTCAACAAAAAGCTCACTCGCATAGCCAATGGTAGAGAAGTCGCATTAGCATAATGGAAGTAGAAATGAGGGACCGATAACAAAGGCATCAACGCGGAACACCCTGGGCGAGGGGAGGGAGGAAGACCTCAAGGATCAGACCACAACTGGCGCGAACTTCCGAACACCTTTTTCCTTCCAGAAGGGCCAGAGTACGGAAGGGTAACCAGATGAAGTATAGCGTATTCTGCATAGTATAATAAGAATCCACAATTCCATAATTTTGGTCCCTTTTATGCCGGAAGTGAAAAGATGAGCGAGTCCTACTGATGGACACTGCCTAGGGAGAATAGTGCTCTTCGCTGGGTTTCTACAATGCGAATGTGCTTCTCCCAACTTTTGATAAGGTGGAATCGTGGAGGCCAACGTCAGATGCTTGCTCGGAGCTGTTGTTTCTTCGCCGGGCTATGCAAAAGACTTATAAGTTTTCTGCTCCACCACTTATCTGACATGTGGTAAGGGAAAACGGCCAATTGAGAAATCGTCCCAGGAGAAATCTACTCCTTGAAAAGTTTTCTCTTTTGCCTGTCGAGTGCATTACCATCCGGTTCACTGAAACTATGAGCTGGACACTTTAAAAAAAAACTTACTTTGAGATAATCGTGTAAATTGCCTTCCTTCATAAATTCCGTAATCAACCAATATTCATTTTTTCGCCGTTCCACGTCCACGTAGCGCAGGATATTCGGATGGCCGGCTCGACGAAGTACATCAATGTAGATGGTCTAAAACTCAGGCATTGGACTACGACTTATGCGATAAGGTGTTCCCAGAGCCTTGTCTACAGCAATTTTACATATTCACATGGTTTCGATGACTAGAGACATCGAGGTGCATTGGTATTTTTATTTTGGAATCCAAATAATAGGTAATGTACCCCAAGAAGGTGCAAAGAGGTACTTATTATAAAAGGTCATCCATCTTGAAGAATCGTCATTCATCTTGGAGAATCACAGATCATTGTCCTAGGGTAATTGGGCTTTTAATTTAGGAGGACAAGCTAAGGCATTGCCATCCAGGTAATGAATACAAAAAGAGCCAAAGGCATAAAATGGATAGAAAAGATAAGAACCCTTCTCAAGTTAGACAATCAGAGATGCGAATTCCGTTTCCATTCCCTTTACTAATCCTCCCAGATGGATCCAATAACAACTAGCTAACCAGGCATACTCAATCATTCTAGGTTTGAGTCTGAGGGAATTGCATTTTGGGGACAGGAGTGTGATTAGTGGAATTTCCTCCCATTGTCCAGCCTTTGAGTAATAAAGCATGAGAATGAGGGTCTCACCTGCTCTGCATGCCAACTTTCTTCATCTTTCAGTACCTTCACAGCAACATCTACAACACGATCACCACTTCGATAAACGGCACTGAACACATCGCCAAAACGACCGCTGGCCACGTGCTAAAAGCTAAAGGTATAAACATACTACATATTTGGGACCGATGCCTCTTTTTATTCCGTCTTGACGCTTCCCTTTGTTAACAGAATGTCTACGGGCTACAGGAATTTTGAAAAATTGGGTAGTTAGTTTTTTAGGCGTTTCGAAATAGCTTCTCATGAGAAATCGCAATTGAAAAATTTCAAAATACCTCCGAATGAGAACAGTCTAGTAGATTTTTGTTCGCTTTTTGCAAAAGAAACCTATGAGTATCTATAAAACGAAAAAAATAGAGAGGGTTCAAGGAATAAAACTTACCTTTAAATCGGTAATCTCGAAAGTAGGACGATTGGCTGCACAGTTCAGAAGAGCATAAGTCTCACTTTGCTGGGAGGTTGTGACAGTCTGAAGAAAAACAGCTTATCAGGCCGGGTGAGTGGTCGATGTATCACTTTTAGACGTTGCGATTGGCGGGGGTATCGTAGTACCAACTAGGGTAGAGGCCAATATGGGGATCGTCTCATGATCGGTCTGCCAAGCTTTCTGTCACTTCAAGGTCGACTAATAGTCAGTTCACCTTAGGGGACAGATAATCGGCTGGACCCTTGTAGGTCATCGTCTAAGCCACTAAATCAGTCAATTTTTCGCTTTTTTAAGTACTACGAAATGTTGAAGATGGATCGTGAACATCTTTTAACGACGGGATTACTTGAGAGATTTAATTCCTGTGGGAGACGTCAGCTGTTCTTTGGCATCCTGTGCTCACCTGAGTCTTAACCTTGTCGCGATTCTGCCAACACAAGCGATATACCAGTGAGAACACCAGCAATCCACCGGCTATACATATGGCGATGAGACCGAACAACATCACAAACCACATGTTGTTCATCCATCGTGACATCGCACCACCCGTTGCGGTTGCTGAAAGTCATGGCGGTGAGTGAAGGGTGCAGCAAGACTAAATGAGAGAATACTTTCGGTCCAATAAATCTACGCCAGCCGGATAAGAAACTATGAAAGAAGTGAGAAATTGAAAAGAAATCATCTCAGTTCTCACAAGGATAAGCGGATAGAATAGTTTAGCCCATTACCCGTTTGAAACACCATGATGAACCCTGCCGACTTAATACTAGAAAACCCGCTCAGTTAATGAACAACGCAATGGCAACTAAGCGGGTTTTCTAGTAGTATTTCCGGGGGTCCATCCGGATGTGTCTGGTAACATCAAGTTAACTGGTACAAGCAATTTTTGCATGGTACAATTGTTGTTGTCCTAGAATGTCCCCTGTCGCTCCATACTACCCCTTAACGATCTCATTATAAAATAAAATCAGGTACAGCGGGGAGGCAATGTCACTCTCCCGATTGATCTAAAGAATGAAGAACTTAGTTCCCATATTTTTTTTGAGGAAAAGTCAATCCACAAAGTGACAGCGCAATGTAGAGTTTTGGAGCATCAGCACCGATAGAATCAGGACCGCTTATTGACATATTTCATTTATTTGTAGTTGCTAATTCAATCACAGTAAGTATCCCCGTTGCTGATGAAATGCTCGAAACTCGCCTTCGATGGACCTGCCATGTCTCATCCGCGGACAAAAACAGTGTCTGTAAGATCGGCCTCACCCTCGACCTGCGCGAAAAACAGCTAAAGTTACGTCCAATGCAGCGCTTTCTTGATACCTTGCATGAGGACTTGAAATTGGCCTCCATCCCGATCAAGCATTCAATCGGGAGAAGTCATGTCAGTACACTAGAAAATTGGACCTCGAAGGAACGCTAAAGAATAGATATAGAAAGGCTAGTATTACTGTAAGTCCTGATTTGAGTCATCTGGGAAGGGGCACAAAAACGATTATAAAGAAAGACGCAGAGGAGAAAAAAGCCAGTGAGTAAATAAAAGGAAGAAAGGAAGACATAGTCGAATACCTCCCTAGACTCGGATTCAGAAAAAAAAATCAGTAAGCAAAAAGACTGGCTCCTAACCGTTACCATCAGCAACACCACTGTCATCTGGTGGCGCCTCGTCCACTACTCGTATCGACACCTTCTTATTGCACAAATGTGTTCGACAGCAGCAAAACTCCATGTTTGGCTTGGGTCGTCGTCTACCGCTCTCCGCGACACACTGAAATACATATCTCTTTGAAATGGCAATTTTCCGATCCATGGAGATAAGCCGCACTTGACTCTATCCTACCAAATTTTCGAAAATGGCGTGTATTCAGCTCACAAATCACTTACTCTTGACGTGGGGACCATGTTCCCCTCGTCGGGTCAACTTACGCAGAACGGGCCGAACAACAAGTAATCCTGAGTAGGAACGTGAGAATGAAGTAGATTCATTTATCAGTGACACTTCCATGGAAACCAAAAAATTAATAGCAAATCTCCTACACTACTCCCTCCCAGATCAAATTGGTACGTTAGTACATTAGTAGGTGGGAATAGAATAATAAACGAGAAAGGAATAGAATCGCCTGCTACTTACCTCGTCTTGCACTTTACAATCGGCAATTACTTCTTTGTCATGTTGCCAGCAGCCCTTCAAAGTCACCTCGATCTTTCGCTCTTCCATACTCGCATTCTGAAAATGTCACTATCACGTAGACAAATATGTTGTTGACAAAAGTATTCTCTTGAATCGCCATCAATCCACAACACTTCAAGTCCCGTCGTAGGGGAAAAAGCCTTGGGTGGGAGTACTGTTCGACCGATTCCTTGTGGGGATATGACAGTCGACACGCATTCACGACTTTCGCTGATTCTTTGATTTACTGTTTTGCTACTCTGATGTTGTTGTTTACGGGTTTAACACAGTGAAACTGTGAACTTTGTTCCCAATGAATGTTTACGTGCCGTTGGGTGGTAACTAAACCAGTCAATGCATTCAGGCAAAGAATGCAACGAGAAGTTCGCAACCTCTCCTAAAGATGTGGTTCGTTCGTATAGCGAAATTACAAAAAGAGGCTTTATATATAGAAAACGATAGGCCGTTCATGGAAGCATAACATACAATGCGATGTGCCCATTGCTATTTTTCACGACATACATATTTTTCCGCCGAATGGCAAAAAATATTTATAAAAAACCGCTTTTTCATTTCCCATAGAAAAGTGTTTCACAGTAATTCTAACGTAAAAGGGTATAGCTGACTGCATAGGATCTATGACTGAGAGCCGTCGACTGCCCCTGACTAGTACCAGAAGACGTATGAAACCTACCTTTTCTGTGACATATTTGAATACGGTCATACAGCCGAGTCGTTGAGCCCGATTTTCTGGCTCCGCGTAGCACTTCTCCAGTACAGGGCACTGTGGATCATTCGGTGCACATGATTTCGGATCGAATTTCTGAAATGAACTTCATTTATTAACTTTTGGAGATCACGTAAACCGATTGAAAACAATATTCGTCTCTGTATCTGACTAGGAGCTAAGGAGCTAACAGAAAACTTGATAAATAGGCTAATTGGTCGTTATAGTATAGACCTCTATTAAAGGCACAGTTCACGAGAATTTTGAAGACATCTTTTCAGCCGAAAAGCGGAAGTTTGGGTTGGGAATAGTTCATCGGAAGTGAAAAAAGCTTGTGAAATCGCCGCAAGCAAGAAAAATAGGACTTATCAAAAATAGTGAAGATAGAGCTTGGATAAGATCACCATGTCGAGGTGGTCGCAAATTTATCCTAGGGGGATGTCTCATGTCCTAGTGCCCTTTTTATCGTGAACTGTGCCCTTCAGTGAGCAAGAAACCCGAGTTGGCTTACTTTTCAGAGCATAAGTTACGTGTATCATAAGTTTTTCTAATGGTTGGGTACACTGAGACGGCTCAGGGTGATAGAGAAAACAGTATAATGTCAGCAAAGCAAAATCTCGAGTCGGGAGTTCACAATTCCTAACTGTACAGTGACGAACCTCACAGTAGATGAATGGTCTACCGGCGTCAAGATCGTAATTCAATCCGAGTTGTCCATAAACACGAGCCATATATGCAGGATTGTAGTATACCGTCGCATTCTATAACGATTACCACATTAACAACAACTATTTCAAATTAAAAAACACATTTTGATTGCTACCAACAAATTTTTGAATAAATAAACAAATATTTAGAAATAATAATGATAGAGAGTGACGATTTCTCCGCTTATCTGATAACAGATTTTCATGAGTAAGACATTCAGATTCTTATTTATTTCTTGAATAAGAAATATGAAATAAAATTGTTGGCGGCAATGAACCCCTTTTTGGGGATGCGCCCCGCATTTGATTTCCTTCAAGAATCGTGGTGACCGGGGTTTATACAAGGCTTCCGATGGACAGCCGATGTCAGCGTCTTTACTCTTTCAAATAGTAATATCAAAGACTCTATTTGTCAGACATCAGGAATGGTAAACACAAATAAATATATCACTGAAGAATGGATTGTCGTCAACACTATGGTACACAACAACTCAAAATAAGCGAAACGTTGTAACAGGTGTAGGGACTTCCAGGAAAGATTCGGATGAAAACCACCACAATAGCTAAGGCTTTAGCCCCTGGAACAGTAACTGCTTGCTGTTGGTAGGTGAGGAGGATAAAGGATAATCGCCGAAAAGTAAAACAATTGGAAGCCTGTCTTCAACAGTGAAAAAGCAAGTCGTTGCCGACTCGCTTGAAAAGTCATCAAAAAGGTCCGTTGAAAACCGCGAACGCTGCAGAATCAGGTATCAATTGATAAAGTCAGCTGTATATTCATCTAAGGCGCACCCATATTGGCCTGAGATTAGTCAAGGACTACCTGGAAATAATCCCAACCGACGAAAGATAGCATGCGAAGCATTTTTCTATTATATTTTACGCTATGCAAAAAGAAGCCCTGAGGACGTGCCAGGAGTTCAGCCACTGGCGATGTTGTGAAGCCTAATTAAAAGTCAGAGCATTTTGTCATTTTCCCCTATGACACTAGAGCACTTTAAAGTAATTATGGAGTTGTTCCTGAACTCTTCATGAGATTTGTAAATGAATTTTATCGATTGGCTTTTTGGTGGAATTACCTTCCTCAGAACCTTAGAGGATCACAACAGTTTATGACTACCCGACTGGATGTCTTCAAGGCCCCACTGAAGTTCGACACCGTCAAGACATGCAAGTAACCTGAAGAAGACCACTCACTGGTAGTTCCGTGGCATTTTCGAGGCCCCCCAGCAAGTCTTGGTGACAAGCGACCAGTGTCAGCTGGGGTTGTATTCATTTGAAACTACTGGGCAAAGACCTATATAAAGTCTCAATTCCCGAGTTACTGTGAGGCATAACTCCCCAGAGAGCTGCACACAAACCAGTGGGGAGTTCAGGAAAACAACGCTATAATACAACAGTTAAGTGGAAATTCATGGGATGCCGTACATGGAGATTACTTACAAGTATTTCATGACTTCTCACAGCCTACTATGAGAACGGAAGGTTATTCCTTCCCTTAGCGTTGGCCCTCGTCCTCCCACTGCCCAGATACGTGCCGAATGTTCCAGCGACCACGTGACATGAATGCTACGTGCGTATGTTTCGATAATTCGCAGTGGTCGGAGGAATCCGTTGCGGTGGACGGCATAGCTGCCCCGACCGAAGACCGACCACGCGCTCAACTCCCATTCGGCGATGATAATGACATGTCGCGAGCGATGTGGGAACTGAGAGCAACGTTCACAGGAGATTAGTCAATCAGAGGAACGCGGAACTTCACTACCAGTATGTTCCAGAGTTAGAGATACAATGAGCAGAACCGAACCCGTGGTCAATCAATATCGCCTACGTGAGTGAATCCAAAACCCTTCCCAGGATATCGAATTCATTTTCGGAATCATTCATTATTCGCCCATGGGTAAAGCGAAAAAATCTGATGTGTAACATTTCGCAGCTCGCCATTCGTATAATCTAGGTTGAAGATGTGCTCAGAATGAATTCGATCCCCAAAGGACATTTTTGTAACTCATAAGAAACAGCAAACCTTGCTGACCAAGTTCTGCGATGAACTCTTTTCCACAAAAGTTTCAATTCTTTTTTCTCAGTGCGCCGTCCCTCACAACCAGTAGAGTACCAGTCGAGATGAAGAGTATGAAAAAGCATCGGGTGCTTACTACTCGAAGTATTCTGTCAAGAGACAGGATACAACACTAGAGCCCGTTCCCATGACAAACAGCAACCAAACGAACCAGCGAACCAAGCGAAGTCTAAATGCGCCCACGTGACATTTCACAATCCTCATCATGCCTACGTGACGGACGCACAAACCGACATACAGATAGACACGCAAATTTGCCGTCTTATATATAGAAAGAAAAGTAATAAAGCAGTATATGGGGAAGGAAATAGAGGCAAAGCTGATTAAGAGGACTATGTTCTGATCAAACGAGGACATCGCGATGACGGCTGACCGCGACTTAGTGGCGCCACCCGACCCAGGCCCGTGATCCTACTCGAAAGTCCCTATGTTCTTAACCTTGAACGTCCACTGAAAAAAATGTACACCCTGAGGCGAGAAATTTTTAAAATCAAGCACTTGCAAGTTGCCAAAATACGTTGCTATTCCGCCCTTTACCAAATTACCATCATTTTCCATCGCCCCCAGGTTTAAATTTCTAGTAGGATTCGAATGCCGTCAACAACTTCAGCAATGCTTCCGTTATCATTTCCGTTACGGAAGATTTTCGACAAACCGCCTACCTTCCTTTTTCTGCTTGAATATAATATCAGATTTGATGACGATGAGTACCCTCTTCCCGGGTCCGGGAACTTCTCCCCTAACACGGCGTCGCACACGCCGCACCCGCCGCCTATCGCAGGATTGCGATGGAAGATTGGAGCGCGCAATTTGTGAGGTAGGGAGTCCTTTAATTATTTGAATTGGCTGGCCGCTCTTTTCAATTCCAATGCGGTCTTGATCGTCGTTTATATAGGAGGAGTCATTTCAATTAATCAAGTCTATTAAACGTGAAAACTAAAAAGAAACAGAAGAAAAAACGATAAAATCCAATGAAAAAGCAAGCCAGTCAAGGAAAAATATCGCGACCTATCGATTGGCGGGAGGCTGGGTGAGTACGGTAATTGCAGTGACATTTGCCGCATGCCGCAAGGGAGAATGCCGCGATAGGGGAGAGTTCCGTTACCCCCCTCTTCCCTGTACTTTGAGTACTTTGATTGTATTATGTTGGGATACGCTGCGTGTGCTCAGCTTTCCCTCCTACTGATCAACTAATGAAGACTTGGAGAAAATAAATACAACTATACAAATAAATCACGTACATAAAACTTCCAGTAAAAACCGCAGACATCTGTTTACTTGCCCTCTTACTCCATAAAAAGCTCATGTTGAATTAGTCGACTCGATCCAGCAGGAAGGGCAATAAAAAATGACCCCAAATTGATTGCGAGGGCTACCCAAAAAATCCGACTATTCCAGAGAAAATGCCCCCAGAAAAAAATTCTAGCCCGGAGAAGGTGACGCTAAAACAAGAGGTGAAATTGCCCCCATACTCTTATCGTCTTTCATATCAAAAATTGGAAGGGGATGACGTGGGCATCATTTTTCTTCAGAACACGCGATTTCAATTCTGGGTATTGCACGCCCTGATGAAAAATAGATAATACCCAAGACATACACTAGTAATCGCCTGGAAAGGTTTTTTTTTCATATTTGATATCCTGTATTCAGGAAATCAGCCTTCTTTTTGCTTTCAACTTTTTTCAAATACATTAAAAGATATGAAGCAATGAGCACCAGAATATGCCAACTTCCAGGAAATTCCAGAACATTTCCATTACAATTTCAATGATTCCAATAGGGGCCGAGGTGGTATACTGGCAAGGGGCATCATCGCACACGCATGATCACGGTTTCGAATCTCGGATCGACAGCCGCCCGGGTCAACCAAGCCTTCCATCCCTCCGGGTTCGGTTAAATGGTACCAGACTCGTCTGGGAGGATAAAAGAACTGACTTGTACATCGGCTCGGATCCGCAAGTTATTGTATAGGCTACACGGATTCAAGACGCCACTACGATTCTGAGTGGAAGTCAAATGTGGGGTGCGTCCCTCAGACGAAATTTATTAACGCCCGAAGAGACAGATTCATTTTTTACTTCATATGTTTGTACAATTAGTACAATTTCGATTGTTCAAACTTCTCTCACCATCAATTTTAATTAATTTTCACAGAAAATTGTAATTCAAATCTTCAGATATCCAATTAATAAAAAAACTGAAATCAAAGAGTAAGAAAAGTCGCACAGACTTGCTTAGCCATTAAATTGTAGCTTCACAGACGGCTTAGGAAATTTCGAAAAATCTATAGAAACCGAATACGAAGGAAATAGTGCAACCCGGATTGCGAATCTCAGCAGAAAAACGGTAGAAAGACGTAAAATTGATGAAAAATGAAAGTGAGCAGCGTAGAAAAATTGAACCCACCTTTGATGATGCCGCATCATCGAAACCACCCAATATCGCACTTACTGGATCATTTACCGGAACGGTTGTTAGCTTTTCATTCCTTAAATTGTCAAAATAGACAAAAATTAAAGCTGTTCGTAAAACTAAAGGATTGGCACATGAAGTTCTACGGTCCTTGAAGGCAGAGCACAGACTTGCAAATAACATAAGACACAGTCGTTTACGTTATTTATTTATTTCCATACGTCAAAACGACATGCCATCTCAAAACATGGGCATTACCGAAAACCAGACCGGGAAAGGAAGATGGGCAAGTTACTAGTTACTAGTTAGCTAGCTTCTTTTGTTTATCGAAAAACGAGGGTTTAAGAATAAAATTCGGACAGCTTCCTTATTCCAAGATATCCACTGGGAATCTGGCCAAATATCGAATGCACGGCGTATTCAGGCGTGCTTTTCTTTTTCAAAAATTGCCGACATGAATCTTCCTGATAAAGTGTATCCTTCCTATCCTTGTACCAGAAAAAGGTCTCTATTTAACCAGCTACCCTGGTGGGTTCGCTGATTTTCGGCCATCAAATATCTTAGTTTACTTACTGAAATAAAACGCCCATTTGAGCTTCAACGACCACTTCTTACTGAGCTGTCGAGATGTTTTTTTGTATTGCGATGAAAAGGCAGCGGTCACTCTTTGAACGATCTGTGACCTTAGAACAGATAACGTGCTTTTTGATGGATGGTCTTGTCCTTTCTGGAGGTTACTTCGAAGGGTAATCAATAAACGTGGCTCCCTTAGATGATCTTTATGGTTCCTGAACCGATTTCTCCTCCGAAATACGAAAACCCGGGTATTATGTCGTTGATACTGTCAATGCTAGACAACTGGTACAACAAAAGTTTCTATTCCCCTTAGTCTTTCAGGCTTCTACATGCCCGAGGCTCAGTATGCTGACTTATTTATTGGCTTTTTTTTTGAATTTGTTGAAGGTTAGGTTGGAGATCCCGTGTTGGAATCCCCTATCCATCTGATGTGAATTTATGTTCGGGTATCTCCTCCCTACTCCTTTCCCTTACTCGTGGTGAATTGAATGTCCTCCAGGTTCGGGTATCCCCTCCCCACTCCTATTCCTTACTCGGGGCGAGTTAAATGTCCCTAATTGAGAAAGGTGAGTCAGAGAAGAAAGAGCCATTATCAAAGTATCTTCGAAAGAAACTTCTGCTTCTACGAATTGCAAAAGGCCTTCCCTGAGTAGGATAACACTGCACAGATATGCTTGCACTGATTTTAAGAGAAGTTTGCAATAACATAATGAGAGTTGCGCTCATACAGTACGCCTTAAATATCTTAAAAGCAAATTGCACGGCGCATCCTCAACATCCCCTCGATTGAACATTTTCTAAATCTTACTTCCAAAACATGTGTGTTAGTGAGAACAGCGAATATGTGATACCAGTAATTTTAAGTTTGGCCACTGTGATGGAAAGCTCATTTACCACAGCAAACAGAAATCCCCACAGAAAAACATCACACCATGTTTTGAGCCTAACAATAGAACCAAGTAACTGGTGGCACCAAAGTCCCAGTATATCGATTCCCAAGAATTCACTTCTGTTACCATCTTCAAAATGTACACCTCGGACGTATAATAAACATAACTATGAACACAAACAATAAAATGCTACTAGGAGAGGGGATGTGTGTTGAAGGAAAGTATGAATTAGGGAAAGATCTCGTATGTGATGAAAAAAAACCCATGGAAAGATACCCCTAGTCTAAAATACCATAAATAAATGAGCCGAACTTCAAGAGAAGAAGTGAGATAGACCTTCTCCATCGCTTTTATCCATCCTATAAACAGGGAGAAGGATAATATAATGACAATGAAGAGCTCCGAAGTATAATGAAGTATACATAATGAGAAAATCCCATTCAGATCCCCTCAGTAGACCCCTTCGTTTTACTCGAAAAATGCTGAGGAAATAAAAGAAAAAGTACAGACAGAATAATGCTATAAATAAAAAGGATCGAGTCTGAAGGGTCTAACAAGATCAACTTTTCTCTGATTATTCAAACAACTAACATATGGGCCATACAACAGCAATGAACTCATTGAAAACGGAGTCGCATAGAATTTGAACAAAAATTCCCACTTGTGACAGTGCCCCGTCAGATTTTTTTAGACACCCGCAGTCTATATTTTGGGCTCAAAGAAGAAGGAAAAAATTAGGCGATTTGGGCTCATAAATGCTAGAAGCAAGATGTGCAGGAAATAAACCTTAAAGGTATAAAACTACAAAAAAAAATACTCCGGCTAACCCAGAAGTCGAACTCGAATCAACACTCAATACAAATAGTTTTCATCCGTTACACCAATTCTACTAATCTTAACCTTGACCAATTCTACTAATCTTAACCTTGACAGAGTAATGGATAAGCCCTGGAAACGGAAAAAGCGAGTCGTGCTTCGATTCGTAGTCAAAGAGGCAAGTGCCGTCAATAACTCGACTACCATGTGACTCGTGATGATGCTGTTACAGCGGAGTGGCGTAAACAAAAACAAGCCACATAGCAACTACGGAAAAAGGTGACGTGAGCGCCTACCTTCGTGTTGAAGAATCCAAAAAATCGTTTTGTAATGGATGCGTATCGAGGGAATCCGGTAAGAATAATAGAAGAATGAATAGGGAAAACATGTCGAACGACGACTTCCACACCGTCATTCGCATGTTGTTATGGCCGTAGCCGTGGCGGTTAGGAGCAGGCAGGCAGGCAGAAGCAAAGTCTCCGTCGTCGTCGTCGTCGTCAGCTCACGCCCACTAGCCCACGAGCACCAGTTCACGTGTGGGTGTGTGTTTCCTTCAATTACATTCGTTCTGAACACTAATCGCACAAATGCTCCTCACAAACGAACACATTCGACAATTCGTAAACGAGAAATCGATAACTGAACGGAAGGGGGAGGATTTTTTTCCCCTGCAAGCAAAACTGACATCAAATAGAGACGATACGTATCAGCGCGAAGTGATAGATAACAACATCTGTGTTTGTTTGCACAAACATCGACCTAGCCTAGAGAAAACGGGACTCTGTTCCGGAAATGCAACAGTAAACAATGCTTGTTTACGGTGAATAAAGTTATTGGTTTACTGTTCACATATTCAAAGTTCAGATCAAATCAAGTCGGTTATGCAAAGTATTAACAATTTGCATGAAAGCGTGTTCAGCGGCGAATGTATGGGCCAAGGGAATAGAAGCTTAAAGGTTTGGGAATAGTTTTAAAAAGTTTTTTGTCAAATTCCATTCTTGGGATGCGCCATTTATTTGATTTCCATTCAGTAGCTTTCAAGCGTTATGTATAAGTTTTGTATCCTTCCAAGGGTCCTGGTAATAACTATCCGACCCCAGCAGGTTGGAAAATGAGGTTGACCTAGACAAGTATCTGTCTGGGACATGATCCCTTGTCATACGTATGATTGCGTGCCCCCTTAAGCGCTACTTCCTGGATTCCTTCACCAGTAGAAAATAGCGGCATTTATTCATTCGCTAATCTACCTATTTATGCATTCACATATCGGATATCCTTGTAAACAACTGCTAGAATAAACAAATACGGCGAAAACAAGAAAAAAGAAGACACCAAAAAACAACAACAACAACAAGCATAAACATCGACAAATGAGCTAAAGGAAGAAAAGCAGTAAGCACCAGAGCCAGCTACTGATTTTTACATAGAATCCCGAGAGCGCAGAATGCAATCAGATTGATTAAAGCAAAGCACAAGCGGAGGTGACGTATGTATTAGTGCTTCGTGACGTACCATCACACATATGGTCCGAGGATCAGATCCGGCCCGATACCTGTCATGGCCAACTGAGTTCTCTAGGTCTTTTGTGATGGGCTAATAGTTAACGAAACTACAAATAGGAAGAAAAAGTGTACCTCGAAAAAAGCAAGCAGAAACAGTCGAAGTCGTCAAAAACTATTGGCGGTTTTATGCCAGGAATAATAGAGTTGGTTGCACCAAATGACAAAGGGTGGTGATGTGGGGGATGCGCCCACGCCCTAGGGATGCGCCCACGCACCTTACATCCTCTTACAATCATAGTGGCGTACGTGGCTTATACATTTGTACAGCTGATGTACAACTCAGCCGTCTATCCTCCCAGACTAGTTTGGTAACAACTAGCCGACCTCGTAGGGATGGAAGTCCTGGTTGGCCAGGTCGGACATGATACGGGAGATTCGATTCCCGTGCTAATCGCAGATTAGCACAGGAATGTAAGGAAGGGAAGAATTTACAGCACACTATTGATGGAGAAATAGCAACGCCTGAATTGAGAAGGAGGCGGAGCAAAAATTCTTTTTTTTAAGGCTCAAGCGCAGTACAGTTTTACTAATAATTACTACTACTGTGCTACTATTTATTGTTGTGTTTACAGTACCCTAGAGTACCCATAGAAGTTGAAATGATATCACTACTATCTCAAGTCCAAAATGTCTTCTGCCTCGAGAGAGGAATAGGGATTCATCAATGAAGAAAATGTGGGTGTAGATGTTCCCCGCCCATACGCTCATCGCCAAGTCTGCTTCTACCTAGTGTTTGAGTCCAAGAATGAATGGAATCAACCAGAACTTTTTTCGGGAATAATGTCACCTGCTAGTTTCCAGTTACCGTAATCTGTGAAAGACAATAGGCGGATATCTCGTCAGGCAATCCTTTCCAGTAATTCTACTAATTAAAGGCATATTCTGATCCCTCTGACATCACATTGGATCTGCCATTTAGGATTGCTATCCGATTGAGTGCAGCTTTATGCATGACATGCTCAACGCTTGTCAGAAAATGTCTAATCTCAGATTAAAATCTTCAGCTTTTTCCTTTTCGCCTCTAAAACGTTCTCTGCAGTTGACATTTATTTCCAATCCAGCGAATGAATGTAGAGGAACCGATTTTAAGACGAGACCATGAAATCAAGCGAAATTTTGAGCTCATAGCTTCGTAGAAAGAATTATTCCTAAGTACTTCATCCTCAAATCGTCCAGTTGGAGAATTCATTTCCATATGTTAATAAGATCGGAAAGTATGAACTCGAATTTGCGGACATGAACTGAGTGTATTCAATTACTCTAAAGGTCAACTTACAATGAACGCTTAGGACTGCCTTCAGCATCCATTCAAATCCACCGTATGGAGAAATTTCAATCCACTGAATAACTACTCTCAATTTACTTCAAGTTCTGAACGTAAAGATAAAGGATAAAGTTTTGGGGCGTGAAGCAACCCCGACTGAGTGATGCGCCCCGCATCCGACTTTCA